>CM040914.1:25480145-25992645 GCA_023029165.1 Gobiocypris rarus | reverse complement strand
TCTATCTATCTATCTATCTATCTATCTATCTATCTATCTATCACTCAATCTATCACTCAATCTATCACTCAATCTATCACTCAATCTATCACTCAATCTATCTATCTATCTATCACTCAATCTATCTATCTATCTATTCTATCTATCTATCTATCTATCTATCTATCTATCTATCTATCTATCTATCTATCTATCTATCTATCTATCTATCTATCTATCTATCTATCTATCTATCTATCTATCTATCTATCTATCTATCTATCTATCTATCTATCTATCTATCACTCAATCTATCTATCTATCTATCTATCTATCTATCTATCTATCTATCTATCTATCTATCTATCTATCTATCTATCTATCTATCTATCTATCTATCTATCTATCTATCTATATCTATCTATCTATCTATCACTCAATCTATCTATCACTCTATCTATCTATCTATCTATCTATCTATCTATCACTCAATCTATCACTCAATCTATCTATCTATCTATCTATCTATCTATCTATCTATCTATCTATCTATCTATCTATCTATCTATCTATCTATCTATCTATCTATCTATCTATCTATCTATCTATCTATCTATCTATCTATCTATCTATCTATCTATCACTCAATCAATCTATCTATCTATCTATCACTCAATCAATCTATCTATCACTCAATCTATCACTCAATCAATCTATCTATCACTCAATCTATCACTCAATCTATCACTCAATCTATCACTCACTCAATCTATCACTCAATCTATCACTCACTCAATCTATCACTCAATCTATCTATCACTCAATCTATCACTCACTCAATCTATCACTCAATCTATCTATCACTCAATCTATCTATCACTCAATCTATCTATCACTCAATCTATCTATCACTCAATCTATCTATCTATCTATCTATCTATCTATCTATCTATCTATCTATCTATCTATCTATCTATCTATCTATCTATCTATCTATCTATCTATCTATCACTCAATCTATCTATCACTCAATCTATCTATCTATCACTCAATCTATCTATCACTCAATCTATCTATCTATCTATCTATCACTCAATCTATCTATCTATCTATCTATCACTCAATCTATCTATCTATCTATCACTCAATCTATCTATCTATCTATCTATCTATCTATCTATCTATCTATCTATCTATCTATCTATCACTCAATCTATCTATCTATCTATCTATCTATCACTCAATCTATCTATCTATCTATCTATCACTCAATCTATCTATCTATCTATCACTCAATCTATCTATCTATCTATCTATCTATCACTCAATCTATCTATCTATCACTCAATCTATCTATCTATCACTCAATCTATCTATCTATCACTCAATCTATCTATCTATCACTCAATCTATCTATCTATCTATCTATCTATCTATCTATCTATCTATCTATCTATCTATCTATCTATCTATCTATCTATCTATCTATCTATCTATCTATCTATCTATCTATCTCTCAATCACTCAATCACTCAATCTATCACTCAATCTATCACTCAATCTATCACTCAATCTATCACTCAATCTATCACTCAATCTATCACTCAATCTATCACTCTATCTATCACTCTATCTATCACTCTATCTATCACTCTATCTATCTATCTATCTATCTATCTATCTATCTATCTATCTATCTATCTATCTATCTATCTATCTATCTATCTATCTATCTATCTATCTATCTATCTATCTATCTATCTATCTATCACTCAATCAATCTATCTATCTATCTATCACTCAATCAATCTATCTATCACTCAATATATCACTCAATCAATCTATCTATCACTCAATCTATCTATCACTCACTCAATCTATCACTCACTCAATCTATCTATCACTCACTCAATCTATCTATCACTCACTCAATCTATCTATCTCTCAATCTATCTATCACTCAATCTATCTATCACTCAATCTATCTATCACTCAATCTATCTATCACTCAATCACTCAATCACTCAATCACTCAATCACTCAATCTATCTATCTATCTATCTATCTATCTATCTATCTATCTATCTATCTATCACTCAATCTATCTATCTATCTATCTATCTATCTATCTATCTATCTATCTATCTATCTATCTATCTATCTATCTATCATCTATCTATCTATCTATCTATCTATCTATCTATCTATCTATCTATCTATCTATCTATCTATCTATCTATCTATCTATCTATCTATCTATCTATCTATCTATCTATCTATCTATCTATCTATCATCTATCTATCTATCTATCTATCTATCTATCTATCTATCTATCTATCTATCTATCTATCTATCATCTATCTATCTCTCAATCACTCAATCACTCAATCACTCAATCTATCACTCTATCTATCACTCTATCTATCACTCTATCTATCACTCTATCTATCACTCTATCTATCTATCACTCTATCTATCACTCTATCTATCACTCTATCTATCTATCTATCTATCTATCTATCTATCTATCTATCTATCTATCTATCTATCTATCTATCTATCTATCTATCTATCTATCTATCTATCTATCTATCTATCACTCAATCAATCTATCTATCTATCTATCACTCAATCAATCTATCTATCACTCAATATATCACTCAATCAATCTATCTATCACTCAATCTATCACTCAATCAATCTATCACTCACTCAATCTATCTATCACTCACTCAATCTATCTATCTATCTCTCAATCTATCTATCACTCAATCTATCTATCACTCAATCTATCTATCACTCAATCTATCTATCTATCACTCAATCTATCTATCTATCACTCAATCACTCAATCTATCTATCACTCAATCACTCAATCTATCTATCTATCTATCTATCTATCTATCTATCTATCTATCTATCTATCTATCTATCTATCTATCTATCTATCTATCTATCTATCTATCTATCTATCTATCTATCTATCTATCTATCTATCTATCTATCTATCTATCATCTATCTATCTATCTATCATCTATCTATCATCTATCTATCTATCACTCAATCTATCTATCTATCACTCAATCTATCTATCTATCTATCACTCAATCTATCTATCTATCTATCTATCACTCAATCTATCTATCTATCTATCACTCAATCTATCTATCTATCTATCTATCTATCTATCATCTATCTATCTATCTATCATCTATCTATCTATCTATCTATCTATCTATCTATCTATCTATCTATCACTCAATCTATCTATCTATCACTCAATCTATCTATCTATCTATCTATCTATCTATCACTCAATCTATCTATCTATCTATCACTCAATCTATCTATCTATCTATCTATCACTCAATCTATCTATCTATCTATCATCTATCTATCTATCATCTATCTATCTATCTATCTATCTATCTATCTATCTATCTATCTATCTATCACTCTCTATCACTATCTATCACTCTATCTATCTATAGTGAGAGAGATTGTGTGTGTGTGTGAGTGAATGCATGTGTGTGTGTGTGTGACAGAGTGAGTGAGTGTGTGTGTGTGTGTGTGAGGAGTGTGTGTGAGTGTGTGTGTGTGTGTGTGTGTGTGTGTGTGTGTGTGTGTGTGTGTGTGTGTGTGTGTGTGTGTGTGTGTGTGTGTGTGTGTGTGTGTGTGTGTGTGTGTGTGTGTGTGTGTGTGTGTGAGTGAGTGAGTGTGTGTGTGTTTGAGTGAGTGAGTGAGTGAGAGAGTGAATGCGTGTGTGTGTGTGTGAGTGAGTGAGTGAGTGAGTGCGTGTGTGTGTGTTCAAACTTTCTGATCGGCTCTCTCCCAAGCCAACTTAAAGTTTGTCTCGACGAACTTTTTAATCTAGTTTAGAACTGTTTTCATATAGGGAGTGCAGAGTTATTAGGCAAGTTGTATTTTTGAGGATTAATTATATTATTGAACAACAACCATGTTCTCAATGAACACAAAAAACTCATTAATATCAAAGCTGAATATTTTTGTAGTTTATTAGGAAGTAGTTTTTAGTTTTAGCTATTTTAGGGGGATATCTGTGTGTGCAGGTGACTATTACTGTGCATAATTATAAGGCAACTTAACAAAAAACAAATTTATACCCATTTCAATTATTTATTTTTACCAGTGAAACCAATATAACATCTCAACATTCACAAATATACATTTCTGACATTCAAAAACCAAACAAAAACAAATCAGTGACCAATATAGCCACCTTTCTTTGCAAGGACACTCAAAAGCCTGCCATCCATGGATTCTGTCAAGTGTTTTGATCTGTTCACCATCAACATTGCCTGCAGCAGCAACCACAGCCTTCCAGACACTGTTCAGAGAGGTGTACTGTTTTCCCTCCTTGTAAATCGCACATTTGATGATGGATCACAGGTTCTCACTGGGGTTCAGATCAGGTGAACAAGGAGGCCATATCATTAGATTTTCTTCTTTATCTATCTATCTATTCCTTTCTTCATTGTCCTGCATGAAAATCATGTTTTTCTTGAAGGATGCAGACTTCTTCCTGTACCACTGCTTGAAGAAGGTGTCTTCCAGAAACTAGCAGTAGGACTGGGATTTGAGCTTGACTCCATCCTCAACCCGAAAAGGCCCCACAAGCACATCTTTGATGATACCAGCCCAAACCAGTAATCCACCTCCACCTTGCTGGCGTCTGAGTCGGACTGGAGCTCTCTGCCCTTTACCAATCCAGCCACGGGCCCATCCATCTGGCCCTTTAAGACTCACTCTCATTTCATCAGTCCATTAAACCTTAGAAAAATCAGTCTTGAGATATTTCTTGGCCCAGTCTTGACGTTTCAGCTTGTGTGTCTTGTTCAGTGGTGGTCGACTTTCTGCCTTTCTTACCTTGGCCATGTATTGCACACCTTGTGCTTTTGGGCACTCCAGTGATGTTGCAGCTCTGAAATATGGCCAAACTAGTGGCAAGTGGCATCTTGGCAGCTGCACGCTTGACTTTTCTCAGTTCACGGGCAGTTATTTTGCACCTTGGTTTTTCCACACGCTTCTTGCGACCCTGTTGACTATTTTGAATGAAACGCTTGATTGTTCGATGATCACGCTTCAGAAGCTTGGCTATTTTAAGACTGCTGCATCCCTCTGCAATATATCTCACTATTTTTGACTTTTCTGAGCCTGTCAAGTCCTTCTTTTGACCCATTTTGCCAAAGGAAAGGAAGTTGCCTAATAATTATGCACACCTGATATAGTGTTGATGTCACTAGACCAAACCCCTTCTCATTACAGAGATGCACATCACCTAATATGCTAAATTGGTAGTAGGCTTTCCCGCCTATACAGCTTGGAGTAAGACAACATGCATAAGGAGGATGATGTGGTCAAAATACTCATTTGCCTAATAATTCTGCACTCCCTGTATATAGGGCGCACCGGATTATAAGGCACATATAATAGAAAGATACTGCAGTCAAACATTTGCGTTATGCATCCACTAGATGGAGCACTGTGCTAAAGGGAATGTCAACAAAACAGTCAGATAAAGTCCAACTTTATGAAGTGTTCTGACAACTTCGTTCACTCTCATGGTAACGTTGTTCAAACATTGATGTGCATATAAACATTATCTCCCACCCTTGCTAACTTTTCTCCCAAACGTGGAGGGGAAGTTTTCCTTAATTCAGTAAACACGTAGCCTAGTAAAAGAAACAGTCGGATACCACTATATCAAATGTTAGTGCATAACTCCACATTGTTCAGTTACGTATAACACGTAAAGCACACTTTTTCAGTTCATTCCCCGTCCACGAATCCCTCTTATTCAGTGTCCGAATTGAACAGTTGGGTGACTACGGCATCCAACCTGCCCGGCTCCCTCTCGTCATTATCCGAAAGCACAGTACCGGTGTTTATTGACTACGGTAGCCCTAATGCTGCAAGCGGTGCGGCTTTGTAGTTTACCAGTCGTACTGAAACATTTTATTATTATTAAATTGTTTTTATTGGTTTTTCATACTGAAACATTTTGACAGAGCCCCTTGATCCATATATAAGGCGCTCCAGAGTATAAGGCACACTGTCATTTTTTGAAAAAATGAAAGGCTTTTAAGTGCGCCTTATAGTGCGGAAAATACGGTATAAAAGTCTATCGATAGGCCATCTATACTCAGTGCTCTGCCGCTTTCCATACTTCGAAGAGCTTTTTGTAGCTCTTCTAAGGTCACCGCTCTGCGGAGTTCTGTATTGCCTTCTTCAGACACTTGAGGAAGACCTTCAATGAACACAATATAACTTGACCCGTTTATTTCACTACTGTACAGCTCTTTATAAAATTCTACTGCTCTCTTGCGAATCTCTACATTATCCGACAAGAGTACACCATCTTTTGAATGGAGGGCATATATGCATCTCTTTTGACAATTTTTCTTTTCCAAATTAAAAAAAAACTGAAGATATATCTATCCACTCTATATTCTGAAACCGTGATCTGATCAGAGCCCCCTGTGATTTCAGATCTATCAAAACAGCCAATTCTTTCTTTTTTTTATCTAAAATTTCAATAAGCTCCTGATTCTGCATAATATCAACAGATTCTTGAAGTTTATTTATGTCTTCTTCTAAATCAATCATTGAAAGAGTTAAGTCTTTAGTGATATTGAAAGTATACTGCTGACACAACTGTTTGATTTGCGTTTTACCAAAGTCCCACCATTGCTGCAGAGACTGGAAACCAGACTTCATGGTTCTAAAATCATTCCAAAAAAACTTAAAAATGTCACTACATTTTTCATCACCTAATAAACGATTATTAAAATGCCACAAAGCACTCTTAGGTTTTATAGATCGTAAAGTTACAAAACAATTGCACTAAACTATGATCTGAAAAACTTACTGGTATAATATAACTTTCTCTAAAAAAATTAAGTTGATGATTAAAACCATAAAATCTGTCCAACCATAAATTATTATATGAATGGACCCAAGTATATTGCCTCTGTGTCTTATGAAAGTTCTTCAAAAGACCATCTACAAGATCATGAGTTTCTATTAACGGAGTTAATCTTTTTCTAGAAGCCATATGAGGCTCAACATGATTCCTATCTGAGGCATATTCAGTACAGTTAAAATAACCTCCTAATAACAAAACATCTTCAGTACCACAATCACTTAATACCTTACATATTGTATTTAGAAAAAACATTATTTCCACAGCAATAGTGGGAGCATATACACAAACAAAAATAAAAAACACATTTTCAAATTGAGCTCTTATCTTTAAAATTCTTCCATTTAAAATTGATTCTATTTGATATGAAATTGGAATACAATTCTTAGAAAATAAAATAGCAACTCCTCCATAAGAGATGATTTATGACTTAATATAGATAAGCCATCATATTCTCTTGCCCAGTCTGCTTCATTATTTATGTCACTGTTTCTTGTGCAAACAAAATATAATTTTTTCCTCATATAGATCAAACCTTTTCTTCTCTTCTCTTGCCCCATTTAAATTAAGAGAAGCAAAATGAAGATCTCTCATAAATGAAAAGAAAAGGATACTCAAGAAACACAAATGTAAACTCATCTCATAAAAAGTGTAATTTTAAGCTGTGTCATTACCAACATTAATACCCATCTGGAAATTCACTTAAGCGAGGATCTTTTTCAGTCTAAAAACCTCCTGATCTGAAAACAGACCCTCACTCTTGAAAGCTTTTGCTCTCTCAACAAATTGCTCCAAATCAGGAAAATATTCTCCAATGTGCACATTTCTTGCATTTTTAGTTACTCTTAGGAAGAACTTTATAATATCATTAATATAGGGACGACTCGAGGATTCATTTTGAGATATACCATAAGAGACACTACATTCTGAAAGATCAGTTTTGCTCTCTGTATCAGTTTGACTCATTTCAATGTTATCCATTTTTGCTTGTTTACTACATTGACGCTGCTTCAACCTCCTCTTTTGTGGTGTATTAAAAACACTCCCATCATGTTCTCCTACCCCCTCCATATATCTTGGCTTTTTTCAGAACTTTGCTTATTCAGCCCAGTGTCTGATTGAGGCCTGTCTGATACCTCATCTTCCGCTTCTGCTATAGCTACTTGTTCCTCCCCCACCTGCTTCACTACTTCCAACTCTCCTTTTTCTTCCACAAAGTCTACATCCACAAGTTTTTGCTCAACACTCTTTTCAACTACCCTTGATGTAGTGGGCATTTCATCATTAACAGCACTTACACCAAATCAACACTTTCAACCGTCACAGGAGTTTTATTTATCCCACCTTTTTTTGGGCAAACCCTCACAAAACGTCCAGTTTTACCACAACTAAGACATTTCATGTTATTAGTTGTGGCATAAACTGCATAGTTAAAATCCTCGTGGTGAAAATTAAACGTTAGGTCCAAATCTTCCTTGTTATCCTTTAACACCATGTAAACAAACCATCTGAAAGACACAAGATGCTTCAATAAAGGCGATTTGCTTCCAATTTGGATCATCTTAATAGAGATTGCTAATGTGCCCAATTTTACAATCTCCAGGTCCTGGACCTGGACCCATCCATCTGGGCCCGCTGTAGCGACTTGAATTTACTGAAAACTTTGTGTGTGTACGCACTAACACTAACACCCTTTTTTACACATACTCCATCTGCAGTGCGTGTTGCGGTTCAGGAGCCGCTCTGTTGTGCTTTCACATATGCTGCGTTTGCAGTGCGCAACTGATCCGCTGTTGTACACCACAAACACAGCATTTATTCATTATTTTTTAATTCAAATCCAAAAGTTATTACTGAACATGGCATGTCAGAATTGCAATTCTTTGTTTACACTTTCATAGATGTCAGGTTTTAACGTAGCCTACTACATTCAAACGTTTATTCATTAATTCATTAATTTATATTTAAATAGCCTAGTACTTTAGATTTAGCACACACAAGTGGCAAAACATTTAAACATAGGTTATAGCCTAAAATCACAAACATTTTAAATTAGAGACAATAGGCTATTCAAAAACAGCCGACTCTCGTCTTTTCTTTCGTTTTTAAACCTTTTCAAAAGAAATCCATATATAAGGGTGCTGGAAGTTAGGCAACAGTTTGACGTCCCTTGACCAATCGCTCAGCTCGTAAAGATCCAGTCCTTTGATTCCCTTTATTTTCTCATCATATCTCGTCTTTGCATTAGGATTTCGTTTTAGGCGATATGGTCCAACAATGTTTTCTTTAGTCCGCTGCATTTTGTAGGATTATATTCTTTATTTTCTCTCTCATTTTTAACTATTTTCATACCAGAACACTAGCCTGCTATGCCAGGCCATGTAAACGGGCCAAACATACCCCAAATTCTTTGCGTTCTGATGACATTCCCGCCCAGTTGGTCACATGTCTTAGCAATCTCTATTGGGGACACTAGCTTACCATATCGTTCTAACATCTGCGCGAGTACCTCATTTTTAATGAAAGGTGGTACGTTAGACAAAGTAACCTTTTTTGAAGGAGTAGATAACGGTAGCACCGGGACAAACGCATCATCAATCACTACCCCACTTTCAACCAGGTTATTTGCCAACTCGACAGTTTTTAGAAAAACAACAGCTGCATTATTCTCACTCGCTCAACAGACGCTCACGCATGCGCACACGAGAGAGAGAGAGAGAGAGAGAGAGAGAGAGAGAGAGAGAGAGAGAGAGAGAACATTCCTCTAATCTGGTAACACATCTGGAGTTTGTGTTTTTCTTTCTTTAATATCATTTTAAATAGGGCTTTAAACTCATTTTGCTTAGTAACTTTTTTTGCACATAATGTATAGCACAAACATACCCTTACGGAAATTAACCATGGTTCCATTAGATAGTAAAACTATGTTTTTATTATTTAAAAAAACATGTTTTTCCCTTATTGATTACCATTTGTATAGCCACACAAATACCACATAGTTAAACTATGGATTTAAAGCAAAACTATGGTTAATTTGTGGTTAACATCGAAAAACTACAATAACCATATAATTTATTTATTCATATTATTTTAGTTTGTTTTATTCAATGTAAAACCATGGTTAATTTTTGTAAGGGTAGATATAATCATGGTGTGTGTTTTCATAGCACTCAGCTGACACAGATTGAAAGACAGCATTGGGCAGGATGTGGAATAGAGTGTTTTTTCAACAAAAAAAAGGGCCTTTTATTTTATTAATCAAAAAAATAATCAGCCAACTAATCGATTATTAAAATAATCAATAGTTGCAGCCCTACGTGAGTGAACCAATGACATTCATTCTTGTGTGTTGTGCAGCACTTTGAGCTTCCGTAATAAACAGTGAGGTTTGTTTGAGCAGCTTTTGTTTATGTTCACTGATCAATGCTTATATGTGAATAAAAGCCTAAATTACACTCACCTAAAGGATTATTAGGAACACCTGTTAAATTTCTCATTAATGCAATTATCTAATCAACCAATCACATGGCATTTGCTTCAATGCATTTAGGGGTGTGGTCCTGGTCAAGACAATCTCCTTAACTCCAAACTGAATGTCAGAATGGGAAAGAAAGGTGATTTAAGCAATTTTGAGCTTGGCATGGTTGTTGGTGCCAGATGGGCCGGTCTGAGTATTTCACAATCTGCTCAGTTACTGGAATTTTCACGCACAACCATTTCTAGGGTTTACAAAGAATGGTGTGAAAAGGGAAAAACATCCAGTATGAGGCAATCCTGTGGGCAAAAATGTCTTGTTGATGCTAGAGGTCAGAGGAGAATGGGCAGACTGATTTAAGCTGATAGAAGAGCAACTTTGACTGAAATAACCACTAGTTACAACCAAGGTATGCAGCAAAGCATTTGTGAAGACACAACATGCACAACCTTGAGCCGGATGGGCTACAACAGCAGAAGACTCCGCCGGGTACCACTCATCCCCACTACGAATAGGAAAAAGAGGCTACAATTTGCACAAGCTCACCAAAATTGGACAGTTGAAGACTGGAAAAATGTTGCCTGGTCTGATGAGTCTCGATTTCTGTTGAGACATTCAGATGGTAGAGTAAGAATATGGCGTAAACAGAATGAGAACATGGATCCATCATGCCTTGTTACCCCTGTGTAGGCTGTTGTTGTTGGTGGTGGTGTAATGGTGTGGGGGATGTTTTCTTGGCACACTTTAGTGACCCTTAGTGCCAATTGGGCATCGTTTAAATGGCACGGCCTACCTGAGAATTGTTTCTGACCATGTCCATCCCTTTATGACCACCATGTACCCATCCTCTGATGGCTACTTTCAGCAGGATAATGCACCAGGTCACAAAGCTCGAATCATTTCAAATTGGTTTCTTGAACATGACAATGAGTTCACTGTACTAAAATGGCCCCCACAGTCACCAGATCTCAACCCAATAGAGCATCTTTGGGATCACAAATCTCCATCAACTGCAAGATGCTATCCTATCAATATGGGCCAACATTTCTAAAGAATACTTTCAGCAGTTCTGAAGGCGAAAGGGGGCAAACACAGTATTAATATGGTGTTCCTAATAATCCTTTAGTTGAGTGTATATCTGTTCATCATAGAAAGCGATAGTCTCTTCAGAAAATTTGGACTAAACTAAATCACATGGATTAGTTATACGATCACTTTATGAACACATTTTGAAGCATCAGAATGGTGGCTGTCAATGGGGAGTACAGAACTAGCTCAGATTTTATTAAAAATATCTTAATTTGTGTTCTGAAGATGAACAAAAGTCTTTTGGGTTTAGAACAACACAAGGATGTGTAAATTATGACAATTTTCATTTTTGGGTGAACTAAACCTTTAAGCAGCAATTGAGGCAAAACAGATCCAGGAGAAAAAAAAATAAAAAATAAAGGATGGAAAGAAAAATACAGTGTGGGAGTGTTTTAGTGAAGTAGTTATCGAATCAAGTGCTGGGTATGTGATATGTAACAGCTGTGAAACAATGTATGTATATGACAAACTTTTTTGCCCCGGCTCAGGCAATGTGAGGCAATGCCACTGTCAGCTTTCATTAGCGCTAGTTCTTTGGTGTCGGTTTGGCGCGTCCCTACCATAAGAGCGTAAATGTAACATTCAGACGGTGTGTTGTAAAGGCCTCCTTACTCACACTGAACATACCATTTCACTAGCATAGGCTTCATGTCTGTCAACAGTGTCTCTGGTCAGAGTTTCTTTATAATCTTGTCTTCTTTTGCGTAATCTGAAAAAACAGCATACTTGATTACATTTACATTTACATTTACATTTATGCATTTGGCAGACGCTTTTATCCAAAGCGACTTACACTAATTACAGGGACAATCACCCTGAAGCAACGTGGAGTAAAGTGCCTTGCTCAAGGACACACTGGTGGTGACCGTTGGGATTGAACCAGCAACCTTCTGCATGTCAGTTAAGTGGTTTAACCCACTGGACCACCATCTCCACTTCACTTATCACTTGATATTTCCAACAAGTTCAAATCAAATCAAATTAAATTCAGCAGTAAACATAGTTTGTGGTTTGAAATTCAGATTTCTTTTGGCTATAAATCTGCAATGCTCTGTCGTTAACATGCAAATAATATCATATGTCATTCTTCATGATTTGTGAATTCAGGTGATGTAGTATTTTCATAGTGACTCTTAATTTTATAATGCTCCAAAACTTTGACACTCAGAAGACTGAAACCAGTGTCCTCTTGACCTGCTTGATTTGTGAATTTTGTTGTGAACGCTCTTGTCTTTCACATTGGTAAGTCTGTTAGTCAGGAATGTGAAAATAGGGGTTTCTTCATGTTTAACATTGATTTCCAATAAACGCATTTCACGTTAATACAAAAATAAACTTGTTTTAGATTGTGCCTGATTTGTAGCCAGGATGCCAGCCAAACTTAGCACCGCCCACAACATTTGAGGTCGGGCAATTCGGTCTGGACTTAGCTGAGTAACTGTGCCTGAACCTATCAAATTGTCAGGGCGGGCTTTATACGATGATCAAGAGCGATTGGGTTGAATTCGTTTTAATCCTAAACAGAGAACTTGTTCGTATATGCATTCACCTTTACTATTTCTCTCAAAAATGATGACTGTGTTAGTAAATAATAAATAAAACATTGGCAAGGATCATTTACACTCATCTTCTACTTCCAGTGAAGTTGAGATCTGTTGACAACTATATGCGCGTTAGTGATGTGTCATTCATACTTTTTGAACTAATCTTAAATATGACACGGGAACAACGAGTTGTCAGACAGCGATTCGTTAATTTTGTTTTGACCGTGCATGCCTACATGCCATCGGTTCTGTACAGGATCTTCTGCACTCAGCCTATGGGGCTGTGAGTGGGTGAACGAATGACTCGAACCCGAAGACTCGAGAGGTGAAATAATTAATTCTGTTTTCGGGACTGCACGCATTGCTTATAGGGCTGTCACGGTCCAGACCAGACACTGATGACGGAACTAACGACTCCAACCCAAAGACAGGAGATGTGTAACGTTACTAATCTTTCCAGGGAACAGATGTGATTAAATGTGAATTGACAAAAGAAAGAACGACTCTGATTCGGGAGTTTGAGAGTTTTTAAACTCGGAGGAAGAGGCAAAAATAGGGACTTTTGAATCCAGCCGCACACACCCAACGAGTGTCCACGCAGAGAGAGGAAAAGAGAGCGTGATAGTTTCAGATAGCATGCAAACACTGAATTGATTCCTCTTTAGTGTTTTCTTGCGCTAAAAACGGACACACGCACAACATTGTCAAAACACCTGCCTCTGCAAGTATTCTCTCGGTTATGTCTTAAAGTTGAGAAAGAAACTGGATGTGGTGTCATTATATTCAGGTCATGCATTCTGTCTTAGACAGCAGCAGGATTATTAGACTGCTGTCACTTTGTCTCATTAAACAGCCTTATATAATGTCAACTTCAGATGAGGAAGTACATTTCCAGTGATGTATCAATCTAAATGAATCTACTTGGAAATAAAGGAGCTTGTTACTCTCTTACCAGGAAGTATGACCATATTAGCCTAGTTCTGTCAACACTGCAATGGCTTCCTAATAAACACTGCATACATTTTAAATTCTTGCTAATTACTTACAAAGCACTTAATGGTTTAGCTCCCCAGTACTTGAGCGAGCTCTTAACACATTATACCCTATCACATCTATTGCGGTCTCTAAATTCTGGCCAGTTGATAATACCTAGAATATCAAAATCAACTGCAGGCAGTCAATCCTTTTCCTATCTACAACTAAACTTTCCTAGCATTGTTCGGGAAGCAGACACACTTAGACTAAAATTTAAAAATTACATTTAGACTAAAAACGCACATAAAACATTTTTAATTTATATTATTTAAATCAATTAACTGATTGTTAGGCTGCATTAACTAGGTCAGCCGGAACCAGGACCACTTCCAAGAATGGCATCTACGCTAATATTAGTCTCTCTGTTTATCCCGAGTTTTACTGCGGTCAGCCGTATCCAGACCAGATGGTGGACCTGCACCCAGACAGGACCAACACATCCCTAAAGTCAAGTCAAGTCAAGCCAACTTTATTTATATAGCGCTTTTAACAATGCAGATTGTTTCAAAGCAGCTTAACAGTGTTAAACAGAAAAATAATGCAACAGAATATATTTTGATTATCATACAGTGACAATGTGGGCTTTAGATCAGTAATTAGATAAGTAATTTGGTCTATATGGTTAATTTAGTTTAATAATTAGATGTATTTTGAAGCCAAGCCAGAGGCGACAGTGGCAAGGAAACCAAAACCCCATAAGGAGACCTAATGGAGAAAAATAAACCTTGGGAGAAACCAGGCTCAGTCGGGGTGCCAGTTCTCCTCCGGCCAATTAACAAACAGCGTATTATTATTATTAAAGTTATTATTTTAAAGGTCAGAGGTCATAATCGATCTGAATATTCGAAAGATATGAGGCAACACGCCGGAGACAGGTTTTTATTGAGGATGCCGTATTGATTAAACAATTACTAAAATGTAATATTCGAAAGATCGGCGGAAACACGCTGGAGACGGGTTGTTTTGAGGATGACATCGATTTAAAGAATTGTTAACTAGGGCTATTCAAACAATCGGACTCATCACGCCGGAGACAGGTTTATTGAGGATGCCGTGTCAATGAGGCAGCTTAAGGGGGAGTCTAAATGACACGGTCTCTGCAGACACTTCAGGGTCATGTGTTGGTCACATCTGGGTGCAGGTCCACCGTCTGATCTGGATACAGCCTGGATCCGGCTGACTGCAGTAGACCACGGGATAAAACAGAGACACTAACATTAGCGTAGATGCCATTCTTCTGATGATGTAACGAGTACATCAGGTGTTATGGGAAGTGTTCGGTTCCGCTGACCTAGATAATGCAGCCTAATAATCATTTAATTGAAAAAGTGTTTTATGTGTATGCCATAGTAAAGAGATGTGTTTAAAGTCTAGATTTAAACTGACAGAGTGTGTCTGCTTCCCGAACAATGCTAGGAAGACTGTTCCAGAGTTTAGGTGCTAAACAGGAAAAGGATCGGCCACCTGCAGTTGATTTTGATAGGTATTATCAGCAGGTCAGAGCTTAGAGACCGCAGTAGACGTGATGGAGTATAATGTGTTAAGAGCTCACTCAAGTACTGGGGAGCTAAACCATTTAGTGCTTTGTAAGTAATAAAAAAGATTTTAAAATGTATGCGATGTTTAATAGGGAGCCAGTGCAGAACCAGGCTATTATTAAGCGAGCAGGGCAACCACCCAGTAGAGCATTACAATAATCTAGCCTTAAGCTCATGAACGCATGTATTACCTGTTCAGCATTTTGCATTGAGAGCGTGTGCCATAAATTAGATATATTTTTAAGATGGTAGAATGCAGTTTTACAGATGCTAGAAACATGGCTTTCAAACGAAAGATTGGTATCAAAGAGCACACCCAGGTTCCTAACTGATGACGAGGACTTGACAGAGCAGCCATCGAGGGTTTTTTCTGAATTAAGTTGCAGGAAATTACTGATCATCCAATTTTTTATATCATCTATACATTCTGTTAATCTTGTGAATTGGTTAGTTTCTTCAGGGTGTGAAGAAATATAGAGCTGAGTATCATCAGCATAACAATGAAATCTAACGCCATGCTTCCTTATAATATCTCCCTGTGGTAGCATGTACAGGGTAGAGCAATGGCCCTAGCACTGAGCCCTGCGGTACTCCATACTGAACTTGTGATCGGTGTGACGTCTCTTCATTTACTGCTACAAATTGATAACGGTCAGATAGGTATGATTTAAACCATGCCAATGCAGGTCCACTAATGCCTACATAATTTTTGAGTCTATTCAAAAGAATGTTGTGGTCGATAGTGTCGAATGCAGCGCTAAGATCGAGTAACACTAACAAAGAGATACAACCACGATCGGATGATAAGAGTAAATCATTTGTAACTCTGATGAGAGCAGTCTCAGTACTATGATACGGTCTAAATCCTGACTGAAAATCCTCACAGATGCCATTTCTTTCTAAAAAAAAACATAATTGTAAGGACACGGCCTTTTCAAGTATTTTTGAAAGAAAGGGTAGATTTGAGATTGGACTGTAATTGACTAATTCTGTAGGATCAAGTTGCGTTTTTTTAATAAGTGGTTTAATAATAGTTAACTTAAAAGTTTTCGGTACATATACTAATGACAAAGATGAATTAATGATATTAAGAAGAGGATCCATGACCTCTGGTAGCATCTCTTTTAATAGCCTAGTCGGTATAGGGTCAAGCATACATGTTGTTGATTTAGATGAATTAAAGTGTTTAGCCAATTCTTCCTCTCCTATAGCAGTGAATGAGTGTAATTTTTCCTCAGTGACACTACGATGCTCTGTCTGATGTGATACTGTAGTAGACAGCTGCATGGTTATAATTTTCTTCCTAATATTGTCAATCTTACATGTAAAGAAGTTCATAAAGTCATTACTGCTGTGCTGTTTACAAACATCAGAAGTTGAAGCTTTATTCTTGGTTAATTTAGCCACTGTATCGAATAAATACCTAGGTTTGTGTTTGTTTTCTTCTAAGAGAGTCGAGAAATAAGCAGATCTAGCAGTTTTTACGGCCTTTCTGTATGCGATCATACGTTCTTTCCACGAATTACGAAAGACCTCTAGTTTTGTTTTCTTCCAGCTGCGCTCCATTTTTCTGGCTGCTGTTTTAAGGGCCCGGGTCTGCTCATTGTACCACGGCATTGGACTATTTTCTTTAATCTTCTTTAAGCGCAGGGGAGCGACTGTGTCTAAAGTACTGGAAAAGAGAGAGTCAATAGTTTTTGTTGCAACATCGAGTTCCTCTAAGCTATCTGGAATGCTGAGGAGATGATACTGATTAGGAAGATTATTTAAAAAGCAATCTTTAGTCGCAGTGGTGACAGTCCTGCCATTTTTTAAACGGGTGGACGGCTTTGTAGCTTTAGCTAAATTAAGTATACATGATACTAGATAATGATCTGAGATGTCGCTCTGCTGCAGAATTTCAACGGTATCAACATTTATTCCATGTGACAATATTAGGTCTAAAGTATGATTATGGCGATGAGTAGGTCCTGACACGTGTTGCCTAACTCCAATAGAGTTTAGAATGTCTTTAAATGCCAATCCCAATGTGTCTTTTTCGTTACATGGATATTAAAATCACCAACAATTAGTAATTTATCTACGGCCAGAACTAACTCTGATAGAAAATCAGCAAATTCTTTGATAAAGTCTGTATTGTGCCCTGGTGGCCTGTATACAGTAGCTAACACAAATGTTACACGGGATTTATCATTTGCACTACATAACGTTACATAAAGCACCAAAACTTCAAAGGAATTATATTTGAAACTAGACTTCTGAGTAATATTGAAGATATTATTATAAATTACAGCAACCCCTCCCCCTTTACCTTTCAGACGCGGCTCGTGTTTATAACAATAATCTTGTGGGGTGGACTCATTTAAAGTAATGTAGTCAGGTTTTAGCCAGGTTTCTGTCAAACACAGCACATCTAGATTATTATCTGTAACGATATCATTAACAATAAGCGCTTTTGGGGAAAGGGATCGAATATTCAGCAACCCAAGCTTTATCATTTGATTATCCGTATTATATATATTGTTTATTTGTTGGACATCAATTAAATTATTACCGTTGAATGGTTTTGATGTTTTTTTGTAATTACTGATTCGCGGAACAGACACAGTCTCTATGTGATAATATCTAGGTAAAAGAGTGTCTATGTGTTGGGATTTACCTGACTTCTGTAACGGGAGGCAGCTAGCAGGCGGTCGGGTAAGCCAGTCCGTCTGCTTCCTGACCTGGGCCCTAGTGAGTCAAGGTTTAGCTCTAAGACTATATGCCAAATTACTAGAGAGAAGGGCGGCACCACTGCAAGAAGGATGGATGTCGTCGTGTTTTAACAGGCCATGTCTGCCCCAAAAGCTTTTCCAATTGTCTATGAACCCTATGTTATTTTGCGGACACCAATTAGATGACCAGCCATTGAGTGATGAAAATCTACTAACTATCTCATCACTCCTTTTAACGGGGAGCGGACCAGAACAAAAAACTGAACCTGCCATCGACTAGCGGGTTCACACACCTCTTTAATGTTAATTTTGGTGATCTCCGACTGGCGAAGTCGAACATCATTAGTGCCGACGTGAATAATAATCTTAGAGAATTTACGATTAGCATTAGCCAGCACTTTTAAATTTGCTTTGATGTCAGGCGCTCTGGCTCCCGGTAAACATGTGACTATGGTGGCTGGTGTCTCTATTTTCATGTTCCGTGTAATAGAATCACCAATAACTAGAACACTTTCAACAGGATTCTCAGTGGGTGCGTCACTGAGTGGGGAGAACCTGTTTGATATTCTAATCGGAACGGAAGAGTGTTTTTTTGATCCGCGACTATGCCGCCTCACCGTTACCGTTAAAGTGTCTGCAGAGACCGTGCCAATTTAGTCTCCCCTCTGAAATTGCCTCATCGACATGGCATCCTCAATAAACCCGTCTCCAGGCTGATGACTCCGATCCTTCGAATATTCCTATTTAATAATTGTTTTATCGACACGTCATAATCAATAAACCCGTCTCCGGCTTGATGCCTCCGACCTGTCGAATATTCAGATCTAATATGAGTTCTGACCTGTAAGGTTGCCAGAAAAATAATCATAGACTGTTTGTTAATTGGTCAGAGAACTGGCACCCCGGCTGAGCCTGGTTTCTCCCACGGTTTATTTTTCTTCATTATGCCACCTGATGGAGTTTTGGTTCCTTGTCACTGTCACTTTTGGCTTGGCTTGCTCAGTTGGGGGACACTAAATTTTCAATTAAATATTCAAATAAATGTAATTACTAAACTAAATTAACTATATCAACAAAATTACTGATCTGCCCACACTGTAGATATATGACAAATTAAATGAGCTAGATGACATCACCGTTTTCTGTTGCATTATTTTCCTGTTTAACACTGAAGCTGCTCTAAAAGAAAAAATGGTATTCAGACCAGCCCTAAAAAATAGCATAGAATATGCCACCACTACATTTGTAATTACTTCCTCCACTATCGTTTTATAGAAATAAAAAAACATTTAATTCAGTTGGATAACGGTCGCTTCAATTGTAAACTATTGTAAACGTCTGCTCTGCTCATCCAGCATGAGTCGCACAGTATAGCAGGAATCACAGTTCACTGATCATGTGACGAGAGTAATGCAAGATGACCGACAAAACCATAACGAAGAGTTCATTGCGCAACAGATCCTCTGCGTCTGATAAAGGTCTTATCTTGTAGAATTCACTTTCGTTTCGTTTGCTGTTTCTCATACAGTATGTCACAGAAATGGCAGCTCTTATCAATTTGGAAACGTGGTGGTGGCCAATGCAACCTTTCATTAATTTTAACATTTCACTTTTATTACGACATTTTTGCCTCCTTATCTTGCCCTGTTAATTTTTGACCCTTGGTGATCAACATTTAATGTTACTCTCTTCATCGCCTTTCTGGCGTTACAGTTACATTTTACATCCCTCCCGAAAATGGACACATTTTTTGCCTATAAGAATTTGTCAGCTAGTTTAAACAAACTTAATTGACCTAATGGAAAATTCCCCACAGCTTACCTTTCACATGGCTCCAAAGCACAGTCACGCATGATCACATCCTTTTTGCAGATTTTACAGAATGGCTACTCGAGGAATTGGTCCTCACTTTAACAAGTTCTGAAGCCAACGCACATTGAAACAGCAACCTCCTGGCATGTTGTCATCTCCCACTCCCATCAGTGCGCACATCAAAAAAAAAAAAACTGGCAGATGACTTATAGCCACACAGAGTCGAGTTGTTTACATTTTAAGCAAAAGGCAAAAACACACTTATATTATCTGAATAGTGAAATTTTCAGTAACAGCATTTTTGTGTGTAATTCTAACCCCTTTTCATAATTTTCCAGGATTTTCAGCACCCGCACGAACGCGTTTCTATTAGTAGGATGAAAATAATCTGTTATTTAAACTGTGATTAAATTATATACTGAAAGCAATCAAAGGAGCTGGAGTTGTCAATCAAACAGCGCGTATATCAGTGACTGACATCTGGACTCTCACCAAAACTCCGGTTGTAAATCAATGGATCTCTTTCTTACATTGTGTTTGCACTTTTAGTTATGATGAAAGCATTTTAAGTGCAGGAACGAAGTTGCAATGACAAGATCACTGCATTCATGCCCTCAACATGTCTGTGATCAGCTACAATGCTCATCACTGCAACCTTTCACACCACAATCTAAATATAGTGCTATAGATCTATAATCACTTTTCATGATTAGGTAACCTTAACAGCTGTAATAGTAAAAATGTGGTAAAAGCTTTCGAGAGAGTTCCACATGTAATACTTCACATGCAAAGATGTTAGCCAATCATGGCAGTGGTCGTCAGTCTCACATTCAAACAGAGAGTTCAAATCAGAGGGCTAAAATCAGGGTATAGGAAAAATGCTTTTTATTTCTGAATTATGACAATTTTATGTAAAAAAAAAAAAATATTCATACTAAAATTAAGTGCACCCCAGAAACCATAAAACCATGCAGTTAATGATCCCTTTAACACTTATTTCTAAAGCCCTGTGGCTTTTCAGTGAATCTTTTCACAAATCAAAGTAGAAGTTAAGCACTCAGTGAAGGGTTAACTGACTAAAACTGTACTGTGAAAACGTTCACAAATCCAAAGAGTGAAGATAGGCACTCAATGGGGTTAACTGATCAAAACTGTCCGAAAGGTTTTACAAATCAGAATGCTGAAGGTTAAGACTCAGGCAGAGCCGGCCCGTTATATAGGCAGTGTAGGCAAATGCTAAGGGCGCAATCTCGCTAGGGGGCGCCAAAAAACCCAAGGGATAATAAAAAAATAATAAATGTTTTTTTTTTAAAGTTGCAAACATAACAAAACTGCTGATATCTTTAGCAAACTAAACTTCGAATTAGTATTAATAATTTGTATTATATAAAAATCCAAAATAAGGGCAATACTGCACCCGCCCACAACTGATTGACACCTGAAGGATGGCCGGTGTGAGGTTTCAGGCCCCGTGTGCCGATTTGTTTACTTTCTGTAATGGCTCAGCGAGGGGCGAAGTGGCGACATGTCAAAACGACCTCATAACTTACCTGGTGCGCAAGGAGGAAAAACGTGAAAAAGCCAGAGGTAAGACTGTGTGAAGAAATCACTGAATTAACTAATTGTGCGCGTGGACTAAGATAACACGTTAAACAGATAACTTAACAAATGAATATCTACATAAACAGACTGATATCCAATCCTTCAAAAACATGTATTACCATTGCCTTGAAAAGCAGCATTGCTATGCCAATTGGTTTGAAATGTCTCTGTAATTAGTTAGAGAGGCACATTAAACGCAATTAGCAAAGGCCTAATAATACTAGACAATATTAAGCAGGCAAGAGATGATTTATCACCTTGGCATAATAGTAGAATTATTTAGTTGTTCAGAATCATCATCTAAGACTACAAGATGGATATTTCTAGGTGAAAACCTACCAGTGATATCTTTGATTATAGAATGTTAAAATGAGCAGTAAGTCTAGAGGCATACACAGGTAATATTTATGTTGGATTATTTCAAATATCTCTTTGTACTTCTTATAATATATATATATATATATATATATATATATATATATATATATATATATATATATATATATATATATTTTTTTTTTTTTTTTTTTTTTTTTTTTTAAAGTTTGTTGCCTCAAGGCAACATTGTACCACAACGGAAAAATTGAAACATTTTACATTTGCATGTAGAAAAAAGAAATATATTTATTGACAAACATGCATTTCTTTAACCAGACACCTGAACAAACAAATTTATCCAGTTTATAATGTATTAAAAATGTAATATTTAATAAAAAGTAACATATTCAAATTGAGCTGTTGCTCTCAGGCAACATTGTACCATCGTGGAACACAAGTATTACAAAACCATCATATCAAGTTATCAAATCAAGTAATCATATCCATCTTCATCCTCATCTTCATCATCAATCTCACCCTCACTCTCTCTCCCTGTCACTATGACCCTCATCTTCCTCATCACATGACACCTCATCCTCACCCTCATTGGTTGTGTTTTATACTTTTTTAAGTGCTATAGAAAATGTGCAGATCATAATGTGCAGTTATAGTATGTGAATTACTAATCTTATACGTGCATTACAAAATCATGCAAAAGTGCAAATATATTTTGATAATTCTAACTCTTTTCCTTACAAATATACTACATTTGTATCCAACCCAGGATGTCTGGTATGGCCTTATATGATTCTATTAAGGTACAATGTTGCCTTGAGGCAACACACAGTTTTTTGTTATTTACTCCAAAACATTTGATGATATATAATGTAAAGTTCTTGAAAATACTTCTTTACTTACCAGTGAAGGTGACTCATATTTTTGTGGTTGATTAACTGGACGGAAATTAGTGAAAAATGCACTTTTCATTGGAGAAAATATGGAGCCATGTGACCTATGAAACAGGACACTTTTTTGCACTTTCATTAATTAGTGTTTGAGTTCAGCTGTTTAAGTTTAATTTGTGATTTGTTTTGTTAGTTTTCTTTTTTAAGCTATTGAAGAATTTTATATTAGTATTGTTATTTTTAGTGCTGTATCATACTTTTACTGTATTATTTCAATCATTGTTGTTTGATTTTTGATATTTGAGTAAATTATGATCCAGTTATTAGGATTTATTTTTAAAGTGTTTTTTTTTACCAAAAGTGTTGCACTTTCTTTCACACTATTTAAACACGTGAATTTGAAACCCTTTTTTTTTTTTACAAAATAAATGAAAACATAAATGGCAAAATAATTTAGGCTCATGTTTTCTCATAAAGCAACTTTGGGTATCTAGAAAATCTAGTTATTATTATTTTTTTATTATTTTGTCTAAATACTTGGTGATATAAATCGCAATATAAGGGGCGTCAAAAATAATCTTGCCTATGGCGCCAAAGAGGCTAGGGCCGGCACTGGGGACGGAGTAGCTGGAAAAACTATACTGTGAAACCTTTCACAAATCACAATAGTGAAGTTCGGCACTCAGGGAAAGATTAACTGACCAAAACTATACTGTGAAAACTTTCACAAATCACAATAGTGATGTTAAAGGGATTGTTCACGCAAAAACTTTTATCCCATAATGTGATGCATAATTTAATCTTAATGCAAAATGAACTAACATGAATAATCAACAAACTGCTGGATTCTTATTAACCAACAATAACAACTTCTGTAACAAATGTATTGCTCATTGTTAGTTCATGTTTGTTAATACATTAACTAATGTTAACAAATTAAACCTTATTGTAAAGTTTTACCATTTTCACAAATCAACCAGGCCCAGGTGACACTGATTTAAGTCTTCTCAGTGTCCAAAATTGAGAGTCACTAGTACTATATATTTAAGAGTGAAAGACAGACTTGAAAGACAGACTTGAAAGAATGAAAGACAGACTTCGGATGAGGGGACCGCGTATGAAGAATGGCATGCGCAATTATTTGCATGTCTACGACAGCGCACTGCGTTTTTCTAGCCGCAAGTTATCTGAATTCCAAACCACAATCTTTACAGCGGAGACTTTAACTTACTTCAGTGTGGATAGATGAGGATCTGATGGCACATCGTCTACGTCTTCGTGTCCACTTCTCAGAGAATCAACACTGAGAAGACAGTAACGTTATATGTCATAAAATAAATAAAACAAAAATAAAATACTAATCTCCCTATTATACCTGCAGATGCTTTTCAGTTCCTCCAATGTCTTCGTCTCAATGCCCATCTCTTCAATGAACTCTACATCCTCAATCTCAGGGGCTGTGTCACGGTATGAATACACCTCCCGATTTAACACTTTCAGCCATAGATCTCTAAATGTGCCAATATGAAACTCGTTTGAGTTTACGTTAATGAATTCATAAGAAGGCACGTTTTCATGTTGCTTTTCTTCGCGAATCAAGCTACTTCCCTCCGCCATAATGAGCTATGAATTGACATCGCGAAAGATGTTCTTCTTCTGTGGAGTTACCGCCGGGTACTTCTTCTTCTTCTTTCGATTTAGTGGTGGTTGGCAAGAAAACGTAGAGTGCATTTTCGCCACCTACTGAGATGGAGTGTAGAGCATCAACGTGGAGTAAAAAAAAACAGAGAGAGAGAGAGAGAGAGAGAGAGAGAGAGAGAGAGAGAGAGAGAGAGAGAGAGAGAGAGTTAATTCTTTTTTAAATGATCAACAAACTTTATACTAAATGACTTGATTTGATTTTCTAACATTTCATGAATATAATCTTTCATTATAGCAGGGCTGAAATTCGGCCCTGGCAAACCCAGGCCATCCGGCCCATGAGTTCCCATTAATGTTTTTGCTGGGGTAAAGGCCTTAAATTGGAGTAAATAAATAAACTAGAACAGGGACAAATAATGATATATATTATTGAATTTACTACAAATGCAGATAACAAACTTATTGCACCTTTGTCACACAGAAATGCACTTGACAGTAAAGCATTGATTTAGAGCTAGGATGCAGAAAAGTAAATTTACTGCTTTTAAATGCTGTCAATATTTACTCACTCTCATGTCATTCCAAACCTGTATGACTTTCTCTCTTCCGTGAAACACAAAAAAATATATATTTTGAAGAATGTTGGCAACCAAGCCCTTTTAGGCTACCATCGAATATTGTTTGAACAAAAAACCAGACTCAAATTACACAGAAATAAATTAATTTAGGTTTGGAATGACATTGGGGTGAGTAAACAATCACATTTTTGGGTTGAACTACCCCTTTAAATACAATAAAAAATGTCAAGAGTTGACACCTAATTTATGCAAGACACTGATATCTATCTTTCATGAGGTTCTCAATGAAATAACATTTAGTTAAATTTAATTAGTTCTATTACAAAGTTGATAAAACATTTAAAGAGAAAAAAGCTTTTTCCTTAATTCATGGGATCCAAGATTTAAAGCTGTTTTGTTGAATTATAATGGCATTTTAACTGAGTTTAACTGTAGGCCAGTTTCATTTAACTGTAAGATTATGGTAGTCACAGGTAAAACCATGCTCCTCATTACCATGGGTATGGTTTTAAAATTCATAAACCATATATAATAAAACAATTGAATTTGTAATAAAAAAATATTGTAAACATGTAGAAAATACGAAAACAGCCTCTATAAAAGTGATTTATATTTCGAAATATTTAATAGCAACGTTTTTAATAAATATGTTTCTTCCAAAACACCAATATTACTTCACTTTTAGTAGCTGCCAGGTGAATTGTGGTTGTGCTAAAGTGACAAGTTTGTATTTGTGTGTATTGCCGTTTTCCACTTAACCTCGTCATGTATTTACATGCTGTTTTCAGCTAGATTCGCCACAGAACCTGTAATGTTCCCATATAGCACACGATTGCATAAAACAAAATTCGGAATCAAAGTGCCGCCCATCACTTCATAGAGCAGCAGGAACGCAGCGTACGTTTGTCAACGGTGAAGTATTACTGGACAGCATCAAAGGTTGTTAGGAAAGACTTTACTGGCAAACAACGTGAATCATATACATCACGTCCGGTACACGCACACCGCGTATTACATCATCACGTATTATGTATCACAACATGTTTAACATAAAGGTATAAACATCTCAGATAACCAAGACAAAAATAAGATTGATTTTTTTTTTCACAGGGTGCACACTGTAAAAATAATGAACAATAACAACTTGTTTTGTTAGGGGTGCAGAAATAAGCATTCAATCTCTATTTGGTATTATTTTTATATCTTAACTTTTCATCCAGCTTTACACAGTCCTTGTATTGTATTGGTTTGACTATGATCCGTCCAGACCTTGTGCATGTTGGTCTTGTTGTCTCAGTGCCTGTATTTTTTTTTTGTTGTTGTTGTTGTTGTTTCAAGGGTTTGTGTGACTTTGTTTTCAACTGGATCTTTGTGCTTTTGTTCAACCATATCCTTTTTGGGTGTTTCAGCAAATTGTACCTTTTTCTGGACTTTCTCTGTGTGTTGTCGTGGCAATAATTTAACTCAATCACTGAACAAGAGACAAATCTTTGAATAGAATAAAGAATGATTTATTTCCTTGCAAGGAAAGAGTACACTGTCGCACAGCCACAGATGACTGTATGAGAGCGGCCTAAAGACTAAACAATCAGGTTCCCTTTTATACCATTTACAAGGTCAGAAACAAAGACAAGAGCTCCTGTAATCTTCCACTTCAGTATTCACATAGAAATAACCCTTTCAGTTTGGTCATGGTCCCCTTTGTCAAGGATCAATACAGTTTTAGCCACTGACCTTAGGGGTCAGATCGATTCTTTTTAAACTGACCAGTTGTCCCTCTCAGTTCAATTCTAAGGACATGTAGCAACCTTCATGTTAAGCATACTACAATAATGATTATATGTGTTAAAACAAATTCATACTTATTGTTAAAATCACTCTCCTCTGATTATATTTTTCTTCTATTGATTAAATACATTTTTTCTATTACAATTTCTCCCTTTTTATCATTCATTGATAACTTCACAATCAAAAATGTATCCTTCTAAAAAGAAAATTCAAGTCTTTACATCACATTTATACTCTTCATCTCTGATTTTCATATCAACGATCACTCTCTTGAACTCTTGAAGGAAGATAGTTAAAATAAGGCTTTTTTTACGGGTATAGTCACTTTTTTTTCACTGCAAGCAAAACATATAGATAGATAGAACCTCTAAAGATTCTTTAAAGTAAGAAAATCATTTAAAATTCATCAGTCTCTGACACACTGAAGAAAACACGGGATACACATTAATATTACAACTACAATTCCCAAAATTGGTACCACGGTAAATCCCAACCAGTATCCCCATCCCTTCAGTTTCCTTAACCACCCAAACCATGAATCATCAGCTTTCTCAGGTACTTTCACAGCCATTCTCATGTGAGTGATAATGCTGGTGATATTATCACTGTAGTCTTGAATATCAAAACAACAAGACAGTCCTAACATCTTACAGACCCCTCCCTTTTCTGCTGTTAGTATGTCTAAGACTAATCTGTTTTGGATCACTGCATCTCTGATTTGCCTCATTTCCTCATTTACCATTGTAAACGCATTTTCTGTACTGTTAGCCATAGCTAGTACAGTCGATGCTAGCCCATTGATCTTGTTAATTGACACCGCTGTTCCCACCCCTAGTAGAACAGACCACCCAACATTCGCCCCTGGTGAGGTCCATGGATCTGATAAAACATAACCATTGTATCTTGCTGGTAGACTTTCTATCACATCTTTAACATAACTCTTCTGTCTAGGTTTAGTTTGATCATTAGCTGGCAAATACACAGAAGTTCCCACATTCATCAGAGCTGGGTAACATCCTGACCAACCCCTCTCTGGCATATAATGATAAGCTCTGTCCCCACAAACCCACACTTCTGCGGGTGAAGTGTCGTTTGGTCTACTAAATGGACAGGTGAAGTTTGTCATCATGTTGCTGTTGCTTGGGCTGATAAGGCACCTGTTGTTTAAACATGTGACTCAGCTGCCTTCCTTCCTGCTCCGTCTCCTGGATTGTTGCAGCCTTCAATGGCCGTCATGAACCCATGTCGCCCTTTCTCACAGCGGTGTGCAAGAAAGGTCCTGGCCCCTTTTCGCCTTCCAGCTCCGTAGGATCTGTAGTCCCGAATCACCACAAAATCACCTGGTTTGATGTCATGTAAAGGAGTCCCTTAACCTACACATAGACCTTAGACAACAGAGTAGACATTTCTTTGCAGTAATTTAACATGTCATGTTCACAGCTGTTGTTTAACCCCTTCCATTCCCTTGAATGGTGATCCAAAATCAGACGGCTCAGATTTGCTCTAGGCCTTTTCTCGTTCCTTTGCCAATTAGTTTTCAAACATTAATTCTTTTCCCCCTTTTGGCTGCAACTGCAGCCAATTATCATAATTTCTCTAAGAAATGTCTTGTTAAACAACAGCTCATCCATACACCATTCATCATAACGGTTTAGCCACGTTACTCTGCTCCCATGGCAAAATCTGCTTCTATGTAACAAAGACAAAACATTAGTGTTTGTTTCGGATAATAAAAGACATTCTGGTCCTTCGATTGCGTCCATTGCCGCAACCTTGGCAGCCGCGTCGGCACTGGAGTTTCCTGTAGAAACAAGGTCTTGTTTGTTAGTATGCGCTGCGCATTTACAGATAGCAACTTGCCTTGGCAAGGTTATTGCGTCTAGAAGTGCTGATACCAAGGAAGCATTCAATATTGGGCGCCCATCGGACTTTAGAAATTTCCTGTGCTTCCATAAGGCCCCAAAACCATGCGCCACACCGAACGCGTATCGCGATCTTTGTAAATCGTTACACTTTTACCTTTCATCAGCTTGCATGCTTCAGTTAGAGCCAGGAGTTCCGCCACCTGCGCAGAATAATTTGCTGGCAATCTGCCAGAAGTCAAAACATCAAATTCTGTTGTTACAGCGTAACCAACCTTATTTAGGCCTGTTTGTGGGTCTCTTGAAGCAGAGCCATCCACAAACAGGACATTTTCGCAGTTTTTTTTTTTTTTTCTCAGTGGTGTCCAAAAGGTCCGGTCTCGGTGTACACACCTGTTCTAACGCAGTGACACAACAATGATGTTCCTCCCCATCCTCCTCTGTCGGGAGGAGAGTGGCAGGATTCAAGACCGTACAACGCTTAACAGTGACATTTGGCATATCAAGCAAAATCGTGTGATACCTCAGCCATCTGGCTGTAGATAGGTCAGACGTTCTCTGCTCTTGCAGTATCATCGACACTGCGTGTGGGACCATCAATGTTAAATCAGAATACCCCACATATTCCCTCGATGCGAGTACCCCCAATTCTGCAGCTGCTACTGCTCTCAGTTATTGCGGTAAGCCTGCTGCTACCGGATCCAATTTGCTCGAAAAATACCCCACAGGTCACAGTCTGTCCCCATGATGCTGCAAGAGAACAGAAGTCATAAATCCATTCTTTTCATCTACCATTTGAACAAACGGTTTTACAGGTGTCGGTAACCCCAAAGTTGGGGACCCAATCAATTGTCTTTTCATGTTTTCAAAGGCCTTCTTAGCCTCTTCTGTCCAATCAAGTTATCACATGACTTCAAACCCTTCCAGTTGTCAGGGCTACAAGCTCCAATCAGAGAGTTTCTCAAAACAAATGATAACGTGCTCTCCCTCAGGGAGAGGTACAGTATCACAGGTAATATTCATCTGGATTCTTTAGTGTTTCAGTGAATTAAAGACGAATCCATATTTAATATCTGGAAGTTAATATCTAAGTGATCAAAACCTGTAACACGAATCCACTGAGGCAAGTGGTGAGAACCAAAGTGCAGTTTTATTTACAAAATCAAAATCCAAAACGTAAAACAAAGACTTGGAAAACCAATAAAGAAACAAAAGACTTGACTAGACAATAAACGTGACTTAACTAAACAATGCACCAAAAGACTTAACTCTTACCGACAGCGAGTTACACATTCAATCACAGACAAAGACGCATGGCAAACATGAGGGCTTAAATACACAGACTGAGGACAAGACAAGACACAACTGTGAACAATAATCAACCAATGAACCAATGACAACATGACACAACAGAACACAAGACCAGGGAGCACATGGCAGGATCACATGACAAACCAGGAAGTGCATGACAACACATGACTGTGAACATGATAAACTAAAAACATGAAACATGAACCAACACCTAAACACCCTGTGACAGATCCCCCCCCTCTATGGACATGGACCCTGGCGTGGCTGGGTCCATGTCCAAAACACACTCCCTCCTACACCCACCAACAATGTGAAACCAACACATAACCCTCATTAACATCCTTTTTTTAATATTTGCGTGGGTGTAGGGGGAGTTTGTGAGTGTATGGGTGGGGTGTAGGGGTCAAGGGGGTGTTAGTTAAGGTATGTTAGTGAGTGTACAGGTAGACATAATGGATATTAATGAGGGTTATGTGTTGGTTTCACATTGTTGGTGGGTGTAGGAGGGATTGTGTTTTACAGATGGGTATAAAGGTGTGGAAGGAGTGGGTTGGAGGGTTGAGGGGTAGTTGCTGTGAGGGGTGTGTAGGGACGTAGATGGGTGCGCGGGGTATGGAGGCTGTATGGGTATGAGCTGGGTGAAGAAGGTGTGGTGACATGAGTGGGTTTGTGGGATGGTGGGTGGGTGTGCATACGGTTGTGGGAGGTTTGGGTGAGTGGGTGACGATGAGGAAGAGGGGGTGTAAATGTAGGTGTGTCACGGTGCAGATGTTTTGGTGTAGTACTGATGTGTTTCTGCCCAACTGTCAGTCTGTTCTCTCCTCACTGCTCCCCACACACACACACACACACACACACACACACACACACACACACGCACGCACGCACGCACGCACACGCACACGCACACGCACACGCACACGCACACGCACACACGCACACGCACACACACACACAAAACCAACCAACCCTTTCTACAGTTTTAATCTCGCTCATACGAGTTTGGAAAGTCACAAATAAAGATCTTGTCCGAAGATGCTATATTGAAACATTTATGTTTGATACTGCTTACTGAAACCAAATGCAGAGGGGACTGACTGTCTCTAATGAGTTTAATATGTGGGACAAAACCATAGGTTTGTGCAAGTGGGAAGTGGGTCTGTGAATCAAATCTCTTGAAGAACAGCGCAATCTCTGTTCCCTCTTCTGCTGAAAATGATATAATGTTCTGTATTTCACCCTGACATCCATTTGTTAATCTAATGTAACACTCCCTTCTTCTCTTAGCACGGCTGTAGCTCCTGCTAGTGTAAATCAGACCTTTATGTGCCATCCTATTATGCACCAGTACAGTTTCTGGCACTTGTCTCTCTGCAGATATGAAGGCATGTATCTCCTCGTCTGTTAGTTGTTTAGATGTGCCACTATCTAAGACTGTGGTTTCCTGCCAACTCAGACATTTCTGCACTCTTGGATACTCACTGCATTCTCTGCAGAAGTTTAAAACACGATCACTGATTGAATGTTTTGTTGAAACATGCAATGGACTTATGCAACAGAAACTTGTTAACAATCTGGTTCGCAACACTTTTGGTTCCATAGACCAACTTCAATAGGCTGCCGTTTGAGCTTTCAAAAACAAAAGCAGAGTGTGCCCACAGTGGACCCCACAGTTTCACAGACTTTGCAAGGTGAGTGAGAAGATGTACATTGAAAGTCATGGCTGTCTCTCCATAAAGTAACTGAAATTTTACCACAAATTCAAGAATCATGAGGTCTGCTTTGTTGACTTCTTCATAGGTGATGGACTCCTTTAGAAGGAGGAAAACAGCTGAGACCAGAAGACTGAGATGCTTCAAGTACAGAGAATCAAGCACACCATCAAGACACGGTAGACAATAAAAAAGCAACCAAGCTCTCCATTCTGATGCCTTCCAGTATCTGAACTCCTCAATTGGCCTAGGCAAGCGAGTAATGAGATGTGGAGGCTGGATGTTTTGATGCGATTGTCTATTACACGTAAAGTGTCTGGTTTACCAATGTAGTAGGGCTGGTCACTACTCTGAAGTAAAAGCTCTGTGATCTGTCTGGTTACACCAAGAAGGACAGCATGCATGTAATCAGGATGAAGCCCCATGCAATGTCAAAGTATGGCATGTTCACAAGTTGTGAAGGACCTTTAACACCTCTGACAGGCCTACCTTCAACTAAAGCCACTTCCATATCTTTTAGCATAGACTTTGAATCTCTATCTTCCTGTTCTGAGTCTAGCACCGTGTACTTAACCTGTCTTTCAACCAAAACACCAGGATGAAGACAGAAGCCACAACCATAATATCCATTAAACTGAGTCGTGTTCTGCATTGCAGGTCTTGCTTTGGAGTCTACACAGCAGCAGATGCCAACTTTGCTATTCACTTGAACACCATTTTTTCTCCACAACACACCTTTAGAACTGAGCGACTTTGCTTGTTCTGTAAACGGTTTAAGGTAGACTTGCATAGATGGCTCATGGGTTCCAAACCATAGACCAGCAAGGATGACATGCTTAAATCTCATTTTGGGGGGCAGTTCATTCAAGTGTAGCTGAATAGGCCATATAGAGAACTTTGAAGATTTGTATAGAGGGGACCCATCTGAATTAAAATTGTATGAAACATTGTTGGGATTTGAAAGAATACCACCAGGTTGTGACAGTTTTTCATACATGATTCCATCATAGATATCCGAGATACCATTCTCAACCCTGTGTGGCCTGTCAAATCGATAGCTGAGGTGCTCCTGAATTTCTTGATTTTCCAGGAGGTTCTGAATCTGTGGTGCAATTGGCACATTGATAAAGAAGCTGCCATTATTTAAAGAAGAGATCTCAACTGCTTCATTACAGGATGGACACTGTGTAATGTTCTGGTCAGTAACTAGTTTTTGTGTTCCAATGAGAGATTTGCAGCCTTGACAGTAAAGGTGAAACTCAACTATCTCAGAGTTGTTCTTGAATACCTTATTGAACATGTGCTTGGACCTTGGGACTACATCATTACCAAAAGGAAATTAATGAGTTTCAGCAAGTCGTCTAGTTGACAGCCAGTGATATTATGTACAGCAGCATGACTCATTATCAGCAGCAGAGCTTCTGCCTTTGTTATGGAGCCAGTTGATTTGAGAACTGTGTCCATCCCTGTGTCTGTGCCTATTTTGTGAAGTGGATCATCTCTCGGAGTTTCAGCCTCGCTTTCACAATCCGTTCCATCTGTATCTTCAGAAGATGTGCTAGAAGTGTTCTCATCCAATTCATCCCAATCAAACAAATCTGATACAGCATCACCCTAGAGAATTTTGAAAATATATTTTACTTTGGCACAGAACAAAGAACTGTTGTAATATTGAATTATTGTTAAAGCTGCACAATGGAAGATTTTTAGTTGAAAATTAAGTACAATTATTAATTAAATGAATTATTGACCAAGCATATACCTTTTTTAAAAACTGTCTCCTTCCTTTACTACTGAGGCGTTAATCTTCACTTGCAACACTATTTGATTACAATTAGGTAACAATTCAATAAAACAAATTTTTTTCGATGTATCATAATGCATCTTTTCCTCCAATGATTTTATTACTAATTATTAATATATAATTAATCAGAATATGTTTTTATTATTTTATCTTTTACAGAAAGTTATTCAGTTAAGAGCTATTGTTGTTTGATTAGCATTAATGACAGACAGCAGCAGACTTGAAGGGTTAGTTCACCCAAACTGTCATTAATTCCTCACCCTCATGCCGTCCCACACCCGTAAGACCTCCGTTCATCTTCAGACACAAATTAAGATATTTTTGTTGGAATCCGAAGGTTCAGTGAGGCCTCCACAGGGAGCAGAGCAATTTACACTCTAAAGATCCATTAATGTACTAAAAACATATTTAAATCAGTCCATGTGAGTGCAGTGGTTCAATATTATAAAGCCATAAGAATATTTTTGTGTGCGCCAAAAACCCCCCGAAATAACGACTTCTATAGTGATAACCGATTTCAAAACACTGCTTCATGAAGCTTCGGAGAGTATCGAATCAGCGAGTCGATTAAGTGGTTCGGAGCATATCGAGTCACGTGATTTCAACAGTTTCGCGGTTTGACACACAATCTGAATCATGATTCGACTCACTTTTTTTAGGAAACCTGTGGACTCGATGTCCTGACATGCTGGTCACGATAATTTACTATGACAATGATAAGTTGAAATAGAAAAACTAACCAAAATACACAGACATCAACTGAATACCAATCTATTCTGCACTGAGCCAATGCAGAGCTCTGCGAACGACTCCCTCTCGTGACGTAATATGACCTCTTGTAATATGACGCGGTGTTGAAAAAAAAAACGTTTTTTACAAGCGGTCAATGAAACGGCCACTTTATCTACTAAATTTGTGCTCTTATGTCCTTTTAAAACATTTTAAATCCTGCATTACCTTTTCATATGGTATTTTCATACAAGGTTATATATTCATTTGGGGAAAAAATTAACCTGCAATATGCCCTTTAAGTTTTCAGTTCCCTTTCGAGGGAACTCCTACTGCATCAGCGAATCTGAAGTCTGAATGAACACTAGTCCAATCCGATTGGTCGTGCGTGATGACGTCATCGTGACGGCATACCCGGAAGTATAAAAGGGAGCCGCGCGTAATGGCGGCAGTTATTGCTCTTCAGCATAGCGCTCTCTGTGATTGTCTGTCTATTTACTGTTGTTTGTCCAGTTGTGCAAGTGTGTGAAAGAAGTAGGCGAGAGAAAGCAAGAGAGTTTAAGCAGTGTGTGCATCCGTGTCCCCGCTACATTTCGGGCTCGGATGCACACCTGCTTTGTTTGCAATGCCTGGGTGTTCAGCATGCTCGGGCGGCTCGGGAGCCGCCAGAGCTTTGTGAGAGCTGACACTCAGGCTGCTCCTCTCGGCTGGCCGTGTTCGATGAGGCCGGCCAGCCTCGTGAGCCCGTGGATCGGTCCCGCATTCGCCGAGGCGGTGCGGCGAGACGATCATGGGGCTCACGGATGGACATGTCAGCGAGACTTGGGACTGCTGAGGCATCTTCCCAGTCTTTGTCTGTCAGTTCAGATGTTCTCCTTCCCGTGTGGAAGCCTGCGATGCGGCTTCTTCCCCCGGGGCGGAGGACCCGATGCTTGAACGGTCTGATTCTGGGGAATTAGACGTGCTCAGCATCGGGGCAGTCGAAGTTATAACGAGAGCTCGCCACTTCTTATATGCAAGACTCAATCTCACGATTGCCGAGGCAGCTTGCAGGTATGGGTCTGCTATTAAGGTGAACACACGCGATCGGTGTGCATGGAATACTGGTTGACGATAAAACAGTATTGCCTGATGATTAAGGCTGCATTTAAGTCTGAGGATTTAAATGAAATATTATTCGACTCTAAGGAGTTAGATATTCAGCCTGTCATTCAGACCATGTTTCACCGTGATACTGTTTGGCTTTTTTCTCGATGAAAGCCAATTGTACTATGATGGAGTTGAACCACGTTGCTGAGGCAACGTGTGGTTTATGAGTCCGTATAAATACAATAAAACAGTGTCGTCTGAGGATTATGGCTACATTTAATTCTGAGGAATTAAATAAAATATGATCTGACTTTGAGGAGTTAGATATTCAGCCTATCATTCAGACCATGTTTCACCTTATTGTGGCTGTATTTAATTCCAAGGAATTAAATTAAAATATTATCTGACTTTGAGGAGTTAGATGTATTTTTATTCAGCCTATCATTCAGACCAGGTGACTTGTCTGGATATTCATCTAGGTGGAGCCCTCCTGAAGTTGATGTCGTTCTCGCCGCCTTGTGGCCTGCGGGACACATCAGTTTCAGGCAATTGCTATTCCCAGTGTCCGCCCTAGCGTGCGGCCCTGTAGAGCTGCTCCCTTAGATGAGGCTCCCGCGAAGGGGCAACTGAGGTTGCTTCTTCCGCGGCGCTCTGGGGAAATCGATGTGGTAATCCCGCCCGTCTATGACGCCGGGCCGCCGATTTCCAACGCACGCTGCTCCAGCCGCCTCTGAAAAGACCTGCGGCTGGGCAGCTTGCGCGGCCCGCACACAGAGGCTCGTTCCCAACTACTCCCTGCCGGTCAGCCGCTCCAGGGGGTTGGGGACGAGGCTCGTGTAACACCCGACGCCCCTCTCCCGGTCGGAGCGATCGAGGTCGCCTACCCTGTGGAGTTTTCGGAATTGATGCTGTGCTCCCGCCATCTAGTATGCTTCGGGCCACATCGTTTCCCAAGACGCTGCTGCACCAGCCGCCTCTAGCAAGACTTGCGGCGGTCCAGCTTAACGCAGACGCACACCGAAAATCTTCTCGATTTCGCCCTGCCGGTTAGCCGCTTCAGGGGTCGGGAGGAGGCTCGGTTGACACCCGGCCGGCCTCGAGAGGCTGGTTCCCTTAGCAGATTATCTTGGCGCAGGGTTATGCCTCCGGATATATCTGCAGGTTCGGGTAATGGAACAGGAAGTTCACTCCCGTTGGTAAGGAGGCCACAGAATGTGCTCCTCCGCCAGACAGGGAGTCCGGGTTTTACAGCCGGCACTTCATAGTTCCTAAGAAGGATGGCGAGTTGCGCCCAACTTTAGATCTGAGGTACTTGAATCGTTCTCTGAGGAGATTCAGATTCAAGATGCTTACAGTTCCTCCGTTGTAATTCAGATCCAGTCTGAGGACTGGTCTGTCACGACGGGGTCTAAAGAGGACGCATGCTTCCTGTATCCATCCTTCTGTGTCACAGGAAGTTCCTGAGGTTCGCTTTTGGGGGGCAAAGCGTGCACCAATATCGGAGTTCTTCTATACGGCCTAGCCCTTCCCCTCGCAAAGTAAGTGGTAGCAGCAGTTCGGCATTGAGGTGTCGCCCTGGGTGCTCTCACTGCTTGGGGTTGAGACTCTACACGCAGTAGCGTGTTGACGCCTTCCCAGAGAACTGTGTTCCTGGGAGTTGTATGGGATTCTCGTTGTGGGCACAATTGTCTCCCGTGACGACGAGTCCATACGGGCGGTGGTCTCTAAAATGAAGCTAGGCCACAGCATCACTGTGAAGCAGTTTTAAGGACTGCTGGGGCTCATTGCGGCTGCGTCCAACAGAATATCTTTTGGCCTGCTGCATGAGACCCTTACAGTGGTGGCTGGAAATCAGGGGTTTTCCTCGAGGAAAACCGTTCTGTATGATCAGGGTAACGCGCAGATGCCTTCGTTCCCTAGTCATATGGAAGAAACCTTGATTTCTGTCCCAGGGGCCAGTGTTGGGAGCATCACGTTGCCGGAAGACCGTTTCAACGGATGCCTCCCTCACTGGCTGGGGCGTGGTCATGGCGGCCGCTGCGAGAGGTCTGTGGGAGACCCGGCATTTCTCCTGGCACATTTACTGCCTGGAAATGCTGGCGGTCTACAAAGCTCTGAGAAGCTTTTTCCCAGACCTCCGCGGCCACCATGTCCTGATACAGAAGTAAACCAGGTGACTTTCCTTGAGGGGAAATCCATTCTGTATGATCAGGTAACGCGCAGTGGCCTTCGTTCCTAGTCATATGGAAGGAACCTTGGTTTCTGTCCCAGGCCAGTGTTGGGAGCGCCCTGTTGCCGGAGATCCGCTTTCAACAGACGCCTCCCTCACTGGTTGGGCGCGATCATGGACGGCCGCTTTGTGAGGGGCCTATGGGAGGGCCGTCATTCCTCCTGGCATATAAATTGCCTGGAGATGCTGGCGGTCTACAAAGCTCTCAGGAGCTTTTTCCCGGACCTCCGCGGCCAACATGTCCTGGTGCGGACAGACAATACGGCTGTCGTAGCATACCTCAATCATCAGGAGGGTTCAGGTCGCGCCTCTGTGCAGACTGGCGCATCTAATCCTCCTGTGGTCCCAAGGGAAACTGTTGTCCATCAGGGCAATGTATGTCCCGGGGGTCCAAAATCAGGGAGCAGACATCCTGTCGAGGCAGGGGCTCCCTGGGAGTGGCGGCTCCACCCAGAGGTGGTGGAGGCCATATGCAAGAGGTTCGGCCCAGTGGAAGTGGACCTATTTGCGTCTCAAGAGACGTCCCACTGTCCACTGTGGTTCTCCCTCACGCATCCAGCCCCTCTGGGGTTGGATGCCATGGTGCAGACGTGGCCGAGGCTGCGTCTGTACGCATTTCCCCCGATTGCTCTGCTCCCGGGAGTCCTGGAGAGGGTCCGTCAACAAGGGGTCAGCCTACTTCTGGTAGCACCCTGTTGGCCGACCAGTATGGTTCTCGGATGTCATAGCTCTGCTGGCAGGTCATCCATGGCAGATTCCTCTGAGGAGGGATCTCCTGTCTCAGGCGGCGGGTACAATATTTTACCCCGGCCCGAGATTTGGAACCTGAGTCTGGCCCTGAGGGGCCAGGTACCTAGAGGCTGGCCTGTCGGCAGAGGTGGTAGAGACGTTACTCAGTTCCAGGGCTCCGTCTACAAGGAGACTGTACAGCCTCAAGTGGAATGTATTTTCCACTTGGTGTAGAGAGCGTGAGGTGGACCCAGTTAACTGCCCGGTGGCTTCAGTGCTGGAGTTCCTCCAAGATCGGTTCTCTGCGGTCTAACCCCGTCCACACTCAAGGTGTACGTGGCTGCCATTGCGCTTTCCACACTCCTATGGGTGATGGGCCTTTGGGTAGGCACCAGTTGGTTGTACAGTTCCTCCGTGGGGTTCGGAGGATGAGGCCTGCGGCTCAATCCAGAGTTCCAACTTGGGATCTGGCAGTGGTTCTCGGAGGGCTGGCTGAGGCCCCCTTCGAGCCATTGAGTCGGCTGAGCCAAAGAACCTGACCCTTAAGGTGGCTTTTCTCCGCTATTACCTCTCTCAGGAGAGTGGGTGACCTCCTTGGCGGTAACGCCAACTTGCCTGGAGTTTGCCCCGGGTGGAGTAAAAGCCATCTTACACCCTAGGCCAGGCTACGTGCCTAAGGTCCCATCAAGGGTGGTCAGGTCTTTGGTCCTACAGGCATTCCATCCTCCGCCTCACGTGACGGCGGAAGAGGAGAGACTTCACCTGCTCTGCCCGGTTAGGGCACTCAGAGTGTATTTGGAGAAGTCAGCACAGTGGAGGAGGTCCCAACAACTGTTGGTGTGTTTTGGCTCACCTAAGAAAGGATTGCCTGCGTCTACTCAGACAATCAGTAATTGGATTGTCCAGGCGATAACCATGGCTTATCAGGTGCGCAGTTTGCCTTCACCTATGGCCGTGAGGGCTCATTCCACCAGAGGCATGGCCTCTTCGGTGGCCCTCCTTTCTGGGGTCCCCTTGCAGGATATCTGCGAGGCGGCGGTGGGCTACCCCACACACCTTCATTAGGTTTTATAGCCTAGATCTCCGTACGACGCCTGGCGCTAGGGTGCTCCAGTCCTAGTTGTGCCCGGTCTCCGGCTTCACACTAGGGCAGGCGCTACCCTCGGTGTGGCCTAGTGGGTACTCGTTCCCCAAATCGTCGTTCCGACGCAGTGGGAGTTCCTCGAAGGGAACGGCTCGGGTTATGTATATAACCCTTGTTCCCTGAGAAAGGAACGAGCACTGCGTCGCGCGTCGCCACACCTCGCACGCCTGGAGCGCATGCTTCAGAGCAATAGCTGCCGCCATTACGCGCCGGCTCCCCTTTTATACTTCCGGGTATGCCGTCACGATGACGTCATCACGCACGACCAATCGGATTGGACTAGTGTTCATTCAGACTTCAGATTCGCTGATGCTTAGGGAGCATCCCCAAATCGTCGTTCCGACGCAGTGCTCGTTCCCTTTCTCACGGAACAAGGGTTATATACATAACCCGAGCCGGTTTCTGTTTTAAATCTTTTGCTTGATGCCCACAATACTTTTGGTGGAAAATGTATTTCATACTAAACCTTCCATACTGCAGCTTTAATATAATGTGCATAAAATAATGTTATTAAGTAGTAGTAGTAAACAGTTTTAGGGCCCGAACACACAGAACACGTTTTTGCAGCAAGGGTCACCTTTTTTGAATAATTTTCGTTTGGCAGAGAGCATGCACGCTGCTTATGCGCACCGTGCACCTCACGTTTTAGAAGGAAAAAATTTTGGAAAACAAATCAAATCTGAGCGGAAAAGCACCCAACGTCATCACGTTTTTTCTATTGTCCAATCGAATGAATGGAGAGCCGGGTCTTCCGTTGTAGTGAACCTTGATTAGACTGACAGCACAGCTGATTCAGGGGTTGTTTAGAAATTTTTTTTTTTAAATGCAGTGCACTGCTCTTTTCTAAATGAAAAAACATCAACCAAAAAATGCCTGAAAAAGCAGCGTTCTGTGTGATCAGGCCCTTAAGTCGTAGTCCAAGCAAGGGCAACAATGTCATGTACAAAATTAGTGTGAATAACATGTACTAAAAAATTGTATTAGTAAGAGCAAAAACCTAAATATTTTTGGAAGAATATTTCCCTCAAAATGTAGGATGACTACTATTTGGTTAAAATAGGTGAAAACCCTCCACATGTGTGTTTGTGATCTCACACTGTTGGGAAAAGAATACCTCTAAGTCTGAAGTAGACATGTGAGAGGGGGCCTCTCCTGTGTCTGCATGGGGCTGTCCTTTGTCCACTGTGGTCTGGTCAACAGTGGAGCTGTTTATCCTTACAGGTTCTGACACCTGTGAAATCATACATAGGCCATTCATATTCTGGATAAAATTCTAGACTAATTAACCAACATGAGCATTACATAAAAAAATTATTCAAGACTAGGTAGGGATTAATCTATTAGATTAGATTTTTAAATAACTGTGGCTGCCACATGTATGGCTGTCGTGGTGATGGAATTTCACTTGTGGAAATTTGGGGAAATATGATGTGGTGCACCATGCTTGTTAACTAATGCGATAGTATTCATATGCAATTCATAAATTGTAAGTGATTTAAATGTCTAAAGACATTTTGGGGACACTATACATCAAATATATAAGCTACCTCGGAGTATGAAGGCAACTCATCAAGTTGGACAAGTGCATCACTTATGTCAGTATGAGCCTGGCACGAGTATGAGTAGGCACTGTTTGTCTTTGAAGGGTCTCCTACCTTTGAAACAATACGAAACCATTAACATTTAGTAGTAAAATATGTGTTTATTACATTTTTTAAATTAATTATTAGGGTTGTTACTCTATATAGCATGCCACAGAATCTGAAGAGAACTTATTTACCTCCAATGAGGATTCATCTGAACATGTCTGGTCTGCGAGCAAAACAGCCTTGTTTCTTACCTAGAAAAAAAAAAACATGGACAATTTGGACAAAGTCTACATTCATAATGTATTTTTACGTTGAAAAAAAAATAGCAACATATAGAATAGCTACCTCTAAAGCAGCCTTCATCTCAAGCCTTTGACTGGTTGTAACTGGTATCCTGGACACACTGTCTGGTTCCAGGTATTTTTTATATTTTCGTTTGGACATCTATGGAGAAATTTAAGTGAATACGTTTTATAAAGGTGTATGTGTGTGTATATATATATATATATATATATATATATATATATATATATATATATATATATATATATATATATATATATATATATGATATATATATATGTGTGTGTGTAGTGTCCAAAGTCGGTCCTGGAGGCCACTGTCCTGCAGAGTTTCACTCCAACTCGCCTCAACACACCTGCCTGGAAGTTTCCAGTATGCCTAGTAAGACCTTGATTAACTGGTTCAGGTGTGTTTAATTAGAGTTGGAGCTAAACTCTGCAGGACAGTGGCCCTCCAGGAGTAGGATTGGACACCCTGATGTACAGTGTGTGTATGTAATTCTGAATGTGATTGGCTGATTTTTAACCGTGCACGCGCTAAATCCAGATACCCTCTCGTGAGGCGCCGGCTCGCCGCCAAAGTTTTTTTTTTTTGTTAAAACAACGACATTTTTACCTCAGAGACAGACATGTTTGCCTATGTGCGGTATTCGGACGGGCACAAACATATCGTTCCCATAGAAGACATCAAAAAATTTGACCCTAAAAATTATAAACACGATGTTTTATATCTTGTTCGCTGGGAAAACACATATTATCTAGTGATGGGCATACCGAGGCTTCGTGAAGCACTGAAACAGTTGAAGCAAATGTGCCGGAGCTTCGAAACAACACCCGACACCCGTCTCGATTACGCCATCTAGTGGTCACTTGCATGTATTGATCTGAAATAACCTTGAAATGACACTTCTATGTTAAAAAAATAGTTTTTAACATCTGTCTGACAACTACTTGGTTTTGTAACCTGTAGCCTCCTTGTTGTTTTTTGTCATGAAAAATGAAGATTAATAAAATAAATACAGCCACAATGTGTCACAGTTGCTACATTACATGTTTATTAAAAAAGGACTTAACCGACTTTTTTACATATAATTTCTCCAGCCTTTGAAAAAATCCTCTCACAAGAGACACATGTTGCTTGCATGCACTAATATTTTTCAGCAAGTACATACAAATGAGTGAAATTTATCTCTCTTTCCAATAAATTAATGGATCATGCGTTCTGGGCAAAAATGCACTCTTGAGGTATCTTTTCACTTCTACTTTTGCAAATCATACATCTCACTTCATTTGGTATTTCCAAATGGAAATGCTCCCACACCACAGATGTACGGCATCTCTTATGTGGAGCCTCCATCTATATATCACCTATGAATATATATATATATATATATATATATATATATATATATATATATATATATATATATATATATATATATATATATATATATATTATGCTGTGCTGTCTGTCACTATCTAACTTTGCCTATATGAGTGTGTCACTATAGCCTATATCTATCCTAACTATCTGTCACTGTCTATACCTATCAGTACATATATCTAATTTAAATCTAATTTAAAACAAAATGTGTCTCCTCTCACAAAACCCATGAGGTGAAGATGGATTAACTTTACTTTTAAACCGTGTGGAATGAGGTTCATACAGATGTGTGACTGTGTGGTTTGTTCCCGCCCCTTTCAATCGAAGCAGTTTCGACAGGCGCACCTGATGAAACACTTCGGCGCTTCATTTAGCGGTAGTCACGTGACATGGGTGTTCGAATCACAGTTCGGAGCAGTGTTTCGAAACATCTGCGCTTCGGGATCTCGACACAGTGTCGAAACGTTAGTTTCGCGTCAGCCAATGTCAGCCATGTTTTATAAACACGATGTTTTAAAAGCTTACTCTGATTTTCTAAACATCTGAACATGACTCACCTGACGGATTGACGAACGTTTCCTCGTGTTTACGGTTTATTAACTTCTGGTACGCAAACGAGTGAATCTTTCGTTTTGAACTCACACAACTCGCTATGGCAGACCGTCTGATTCTGAATCGAAGTCGAAATGATTCACAAAGAATCGGTTCTTTCGAACTCTTCAGTTAATCTGGCTCATATGCACATCAGTTTGTTTTTAACTAAGATAATTTTTAATAGCAATTGTATATATTAAATATGTGTAATATTTTAATACATGCATAATTATTTTTTTTATATTAGAATTGTAAACACTCATTCTAAATCCTACTTTGGTATAACTTTAAAGTTATGTTATCAAAGCATTGAAACACATTATTATCCAATTTTTTTATATTTACAGAAAATGCTAAAGACAGTTGAGGCTTCTGAAAAAATAAAAAACCTTTTGAAAATTCTTGAAGAAAGAAAGGCAAAGAAGAGAGAGGACCCACTTTTTGAGACAAACCCAAAGAAAAAGAGAGAGGAGTGTTCTGACAGTGAAGATGGAAGGGTTGTACCTCAAAAAATACATGATGATTTGCAAAGAAGATACCGCTACATAAAGAAACAAAAACAAGACTTTGAAGAAAAGCTGGAAGAATGCAAACATAAGTAAGAGTCTATGAATACTAAATGTTTTCCATTTATTTACAAACATAGCATATAATAAGAGATTCTTAGTAAGAGATGACAGTTTATTGATACATTTCAGAATCTTAAAATATAGAGAATCTGATGAGAAAAACTTACATTTCTTCTGTTTCTTGTTCTATACAACATTAAAGGTGTGCTGAATTAGAAAAGGAGAAGGAGGATCTTGTTGCAGAGCTGGCTACATACAGAAGCCTCAACATTACACTACAGCAGAACATGAACAAAGTGCTTCAAAGAGCCTTCTCAGAAACAAGTACTGTTCCATCCATCCATCCATCCATACATCCCATAAATCCCATACATACACACATACCATCCATCCATCCATCCATCCATCCAAACACACACACACACACACACACACACACACACACACACACATCCATATACATCCATGCATACATATACATATATATATATATATATATATATATATATATATATATATATATATATATATATATATATATATATATATATACATACATATATATACATATACATATATATATATATATATATATATATATATATATACATATATATACATACATACCATACACACATACCATCCATCCATCCATCCATCCATCCATCCATCAATACACACACACACACACACATCCATACATACATATGATGATTTGTGTACAATTCAATAAAGTAATGTTCCTCCATCTTGTAGTTGATGTACTGTAAGAGAGATCTAGCTTTGTTTAAAAAAAAAAACAAGTTGTTATAATTTGTATTTGCATTGTAAACCTTAAATTGAAGTTTAGAAGTGAATATTTTATTTGTAATGTTTTCAATTCCAATATTCTTAGATCTTTTTAACACATTTAAAACATTCTGCATCATTCTACAGATTTTTAAAAAAATTCAGCACAGAATAGCTCACCGTGTAGCCCTCATCGGTTATGTAGAAAGTTTAAAATAGTTTCTGTTATGTTGAAGGTTTTTTTTTGTTAAAATGATTTAACAAAAATAAGTGCATACAGCTTACTCAATAGTACCTCATGTTGAAAAAACAGGTTGAAATGCTGATTTATATTTTGAGTGTATTATATTGAACTAGAATAGTACTTTTCCTTTTATTTGAAGGCCATAATACATTCTCCCCTATCATTGTTTGCAGGTTCATCTTTTCTAAATGGAACCTCCACACCTGTCGAGAGCACACCTGACAGAAGACCAGAGCTGCCCAGAGCTGCCCAATAGTTCAGAGGGCAACAACCCACCTCTGAATAAAAACCCCTTTGAATCACCTCTGAGCCTTTATGAAATAAAGGATGGAAAGGTACATTATTTCAAGCCTTTTTGCACAAAAAAAATCTTCAATACATGCACGCAATATTAGTCCCTTATTAAAATTTTAGGGCTTAGTATTGACACAAATTTACAATACGATTCTATTTCCATTCACAAGCTTTTGATTCAGATTTCGATTTGATTCAATTTCAATTATTGTGGATATATGGCAAATTTCCTTAAGGAAAAAAATCTTTTAACTAATGCTGTAAACTATACAGGTAGTACTACATTACTGTAATATTGAAGGTTAAAATTATCTTATCTTATTAAATTATTGCCCAATCTCTAATCTTCTATACCTGGCTAAAATCTTGGAGGAGTAGTTATCTTTTTTTTATAGATGCTCAGAATCACTATAGTAACTGCATGTTTTACACAGTTTATACAGATATTAACCGCCGTTCTGATATGTGCTGATACACACACAGAAACAGCGCACGCAGGCCCCGAAGCCAGATCACTTTCACTTGCGTCCTCATGAAGTTTGTCTAAAGGAGTCTAAAGGCTTTCCACTTGCCAGTTTGAACATTAAAGTGATTCTGCACTATTCAAGAACAAAAATATGGGAAGCTTCTCTGTTCAGTGCTCATGAGCTTTTTTCTGTGACACGGAGAGCCAAGCTGTGTTGTGTCATGTCTCAGACAATGCGCGCGCACTGAAGCCAGATCCCTTTCACCTGCGTCCTCACAAAGATTTGTCATTTGTATGTGTTTTAAGGCCTGCCAGTTTTAACATGGAAACGATTTTAGACCATCAGATGTGTATTATGTTGAACTAATGCCTGATATATTGTGACACACACGAACACTCAGTAGCTTGCACATGACGTGAAGATTGTGCACAGTGAGGAGCACAGAAACTCATTGTCAACGCTGCTGTGATTTATCACTAAAGTAGTTTAGAAACTCAACCGTTATAGCAGTGGTTCTCAACCTTTTTTGGGCCAGCACTCCCTATCCATTATCCAGGTCTCTTCAGGTTCACTTATCAGTGAACTATGAGGGCAAAAAAGGAAAGCAGAAAAAAATATTTGTTCATTAATTGTAATTAAGGTACAATGTTTAATTAATAGATATTTTTATTTTTGGTCAAATCGTTACAGCCCTAATGGGGAGGTGCTCTACACAGTTCTCATCATTCATCAACTGAAAACAGGATGATTAATCAATTCTTAGGATTTAAGAATTCCTATCGTTTATATATTTTAATCGGTGAGAATCGATTGTAGATTACAAGAATATTACGGGTGGATTATAGAATATTTAGCTTAAGTTTGTCACTCTTTAACTCCTGTAAAATGTATTTTCCATTATCATCAATTGTCTGAGTTAATACTAATATCTATAACATACATCATATTTATGATATTTTATTAAGACCTTATTAATAGTATACACAATTAAAAAGGTAATACTATAAATATTCAAAATGAGTTGTATTATAGTTTTTAATCATGTATAAGTTAATACTTGTTCAAAATGTTCTGTTTATTTTGATAAATAAAATAATTCAGTATTATTCAATAAATATTAAAATATGGTAGTATAAAAACATTTAAAAAATATAGAAACATTTTTTAAAGTAAAGATTCTGAAAGGATTAAACGAGATCCATAATACTTTACAGTAGTAGCCTAACAAATAGTTGTGCCTTTTACCCCAAATACTTTTACTCAATCTTCCATTACTGAAAATTGTTGCTTCATTTACTTTGAAAAAAAAAGAACCCTTGTCTCAAAAAAAAAAATTTTTTGTAATTATCATTTGCTACATAAATGTCCAACATTTAAAAAAAAAAAAAATGAGATGAAAACAGGACAGAATCAACTTTTTTGAAGCATAATTACAACAACATATATTGAATTAGCACTAAAGCCAAACACTTGTATTTACAATATGATTGTAAAAGGTTTGATGATACTCAACCTCCTTATAGTGCCCTTTTTTTGGTTTGGGCCACTGCCCCTCAAAATGTCTGTGCACGGCCCTGGCTCTTCTGTCCTCATGTTGAGAGAAATCGTAAGCGCAGAAGCGTTGTATGTGAACATGATAATTATTGTAGCATTTACTCCTCCATTTAAGTAAATCCAAGATCTCTATTTAAGAAAACATAGGTGGTGATAATGAGAAGATCTAGAACATTTAGATGTTTTAAACTGACTATGCCTATCCCACATAAGCTCATTTGTGATTGTAATTGCAATTGACCACAATTTCTTATGTGGTAGCCAAAGTACTTAAAGGAACAGCACAATACTTATAGCTAACAACTGATATATATATTCTTCCTCTGGTCTTTTGGAATAATAGTATTTATACCATATCAGGACAATTTATAATGGTGTGAAATGTTGTAATTCTGGGGTCCCACAAAAACTCCCAACACCCATCAGCAACAAAGATTGTCCATTCTTTTGAATTTCAAGCTAATTTGTGATACCCTTAAATACCCTTAAACAAATATTGAACCCAGAAATTAAAATTGTCATCATGATCATTTACTCACCCCTATGACATTGTAAACATGTATACGTTTGTTTTGTCTGTGGAACATAAAATTAGTTATTCTGAAGGATCTTTGAATGGTTTTGTTTTCATACATTTGAAGCTAATTTATTTTCTGTATTTTAAGATCCACATAGGAGACAACATTTGGATCAGAGAAGAGGTGTGGAAGAAAATTAATTCAGCTACAAAGGATTCTCTCTACATCAAGGAGATGGCTGTGGCACTGTGGGGGACAAATACATTAAAAAGCAGAAGTGTGTCAGGAAAGGAGTGTCCCACAAATAAATATTCTGCAAAGCCTCCCCTGACACCCTCCAAGCTGCAAATTTTGAGAGGTAAGCTATTTTTTCTATATATTCTTTCATATCCTGTAAAATGGTTTTACATTAGTTAAAAGTTTTATTGTTTGCAAAACTGTTAATGTTCAGGGGTCAGTTGCATAAACTAAGCCATTATGTTAAGACAGTGTCTTAAGATCTAGTATGAGCCACTAGCAGTTTGGCAAGTGGCATTCAGTCTTACTTTTCGTATCAAATTAGGCCAGTCTATGTTTTTATGTAACTGATTAAAAAAAATTATGAACAGTCTTAAAGAAAAAAATGTATGTCTAACTTGTAAGATTAGTCTTAACTGTTTATGCAACCTGCCCTGTTGTGTTACAACGATGTCCTTATTCATAGTCATCCTTTTATACTTACTTATTGGTCAATAAAATATATAGAAAATAATTAAACCTTCAGATGTATTTAATTAATTTAATTGGAGTATAAAGAAAAGATTACTATACATCAACTATTTAGCTTTGTATTAGCAATAAATAAGGACCAACTATCAGAGGCATGTTTCTAAATTACTGCAGAATACTAAAAAGGGAAAATATAAAACAAAGACATGACGCTATAATTTACCTTTCTAAGTTTTAAAAGTGACAAATTAATAATCTAAATGATTTCTCTTTCAAGTCTGCTTCAGTGACTGGCTCAAACGAAGGGAACCTGAAAAAGGAGAGAGAGAGAGAGAGAGAGAGCAAGTGGGGTATTATATATCGCAAAAAATACAGGACATCATAAAAAAAGAAAGGAAACGTGAAAATGTATAATATGTCTACAATTCTGTTGTTGTTCACATCTATTGTTACAATTATTTATATATAGAAGAATGAATCATATATGTATGTGTGTGTAAGGGGCTGCAAGATCAAATAAAAACAGTTTGTTTGAATGGTTGCGTGTGCTCCTGGAGATTATTTAAAGTATACTTATTTACATGACCAGCTAAGACAGACACCGACCATGTAAGACCAACACTGACCAGCTAAGACCAACACTGACCAGCTAAGACCAGCTAAAATAAATAAAAAATTCCCAAACCAGCTATGACCAGGCTGGGAGACCAGCTAAAACTAGCTATGACCAGGCTGGGAGACCAGCTAAAACCAGCTATGACCAGGCTGGGAGACCAGCTAAAACCAGCTATGACCAGGCTGGGAGACCAGCTAAAACCAGCTATGACCAGGCTGGGAGACCAGCTAAAAAAAAGCTATGACCAGGCTGGGAGACCAGCGAAAACCAGCTGGGAGACCAGCTAAAACCAGCCTGACCAGCTAAGACCACACTGACCAGCTAAGACCAACACTGACCAGCTAAGACCAGCTAAAAAGTGTTCAAAACCCCTCTTAAACCAGCCTGAAAAACCAGACATGACATATAAAACAAAGACATGACGCTATAATTTACCTTTCTAAGTTTTAAAAGTGACAAATTAATAATCTAAATGATTTCTCTTTCAAGTCTGCTTCAGTGACTGGCTCAAACGAAGGGAACATCATAAAAAAAGCTGGTCTCCAAGCTTGGCTAAGCTGGTCAAGCTGGTCTCCCAGCCTGGTTTAGCTGGTGTTCAGCTGGTCAAGCTGGTCTCCCTGCTGAAAAATCCAGCTAAAACCAGCCTAACATGGTCAGGCTGGTTTTAGCTGGATTTTTCAGCAGGGAGACCAGCTTGACCAGCTGAACACCAGCTAAACCAGGCTGGGAGACCAGCTTGACCAGCTGAACACCAGCTAAACCAGGCTGGGGTAGCTTGACCAGCAGCATGGCTGACCAGCTAAAACCAGCTGAACACCAGCTAAGCCAGGCTGGGAAACCTGCAAAAGCCAGTTAAGTCAGGCTGGCTGACCAGCTAATACCTGCTAAACCAGGCTGGGAGACCAGCTAAAACCAGCTACTTCCAGCTTAATCCAGCTAAAACCAGCCAACCATTTTAGGCTGGTTTTAGCTGGATTTTTCAGCAGGGTGAGACAAAACAAAGAAATGATATAAGAATTATTATATCATTTCTTTGTTTTGTCTCAGCTTTAGCAGGACGATAACAGAGTACAGTCCCTGCCGCCTCTCTCTCTCACTCTCTCCAAACAGCCTCCTAAGACTATAACTTATAAAAATGTAATATTAAATTTATTAACCTTAATCCTTTACTTTCAAATTAGAACATCTCCAATAAGTTACACTATGAAATTGTTTCAAGTTATCTTTAGTTTAAATACCTTTGTCCTTCAGACTCCAGGCCTTAAACTTCAAAAGCCGTCCTCCTCTTAAAGACTTCACCATGTTTCTGAATTAAGCCTGCTGAAGTAAACTCATAATAACATAAATTCTTTAGTTTACAGATACAAATTAATAAATTTTTTTCTGTTCTCCACACAAGTTAAATGACAAGCACTGCCTGGTCTCAGCCGGCTCTTGAATGCCCCTTACCATCATAACTCTTTCGCTCAGGGTCTTTCCCTGGTACTCAATGTATGCGGTATTTGGGTGAGCAGTATAGAGGAGCATAATTAGGGCAGGCCCTGCTGTGTCCTGTCTGGACTCCAGGCCCCCACAGACACAGCTTCCCCCCTTCACTGATGCTGCTGGCCTCACAGACATCGCTCCACTCTCATACACACCTCACATAAAACCCCAAGTGGGGTCCCAAGTGACTTTATGGTGATTTCTCTGGCTTAGGTTGTTCCCCGCTGGCCAAAAGAGAATCTTACCCGTGGAAACCACCTCGTGCCCACTTGGTCATCGCTTGAGATCTTTGACCCTCGACAGGATCCAATATTTTCTGGAGCCTTTTTTGGAAAGTGCATTCAAGAGTCACCAGAGCCAATTAGTCTGCTTACTATAGGTAGAACATGGAGACAGGTTAATTATCACACTTAATCACTAAAATCCATCAGTGAATTTTGCCAGAACAACTGTCCATTCAATTTAATGTTCTGCTACCACTGTGACCAAGGCCATCAGTTCTGTACATGGTGAAGGCTAAGATTAGACACAACCTGCTCATATAATACATAAGTAAAAACTTCAGTTAATTTAAAAGTCACCATATTTTAAAACATCCTTTTTATCCAATCATTGTCTATGATTTTCAACTGATGCCCTGTGCTTTTTCTTCAAATATCTTATCATATGACACAGGCTCAGATAACAGCTTTGAGCTGGTTTCAAATGAGAGCGACTCTGAGGCCTTGAGGACGGTAAACTGCATTTTCATAAACAGACACTCTTCACTTTAGCTCAGCGTCTGATCTGGCTAGAAATTAAAATTGTTTTCAAATGAACATCAGAGATTTTCCCTTTAACTCTATCCTTAGACAGTGATCACCATCTCCAATAATCATAATTTTATATTCGTCTTTTGCCCCTTATAATCAATTTTGAATTAATTTCCACTCAGATTGAGTCTCTGTTACTCAAGTTAGGCCACAGCACCAGAAATGACATGGTGGGCCAGATTCAGATAAGCGACCCAACAACCCAATATTCAGAGTTTTGCAAAAGTGAGAAGAGCAAGAACATATTTATGAAATTTTTTGTTTATCTTAAAACCCTCTCAACCTGATTTATATGTCTTTTCAATGTTTTATCATCTTTATCTTTAATTTTAAACTCATATTAACTAAACTTCACTAAAGACTATTTTACTATTTTTTCCTTGTTCTTTTCTCCCTCTAAGTCACTATTTAAATATACATCCTCATCTCACGTTTTTCTGTCATTCTGTAATTTGTACATCTGCCTGTATTAAAATATTATATATCTTTCTTTCAAAAGGAATTCCTTAACCTTATTGTTATCTAATTATTTTCCTAAGACAGAGTGTAAATCTTGTCTCTGTTTCTTTCTTTTTAATGGGTTTCATTTACAGGATTTAGCCTGTTGGCCTGATTTACCACACCTTATGGGTGGGCGGTGACAGTTTCATGCAAAATGGCCCCGCTAACCACAATTAAACACTCTCTGTCCTCTGGTGGAGCAACACCTCTGTTCTCCAATCTCAGTCTAGTTCCCAGTCTCTGGGCGGTGCCTAAAGTGGCAAACACTCGGACAGTCTCAGAAGAGAGCTCAGGGTCCAATAAAACCTAAAATGGTTTGCATCTTATTTTTCACAACCCTCACATTTGTTTATCAAATTGTAAAATCTCTGTTACTAATCCATGAATAAGCACAAGCAATTTGAATCTTTTCTCTATTCTCTCTTTATTTGTAGCCAGTTAAGTTGCTGTTTAACTTTCTAAACAGAATTAAAACATTTGTTGCCCATTTTCTTTAATTAGTTCTTCAAATTTCTTTAACTTGCGGGCTTCAGAGCGGAGCTGCTTACAGCGTTTGCTCTTTCGTCTCAATATCTTTATCCGGACTGATCAAGTTACTGATCATGTCACTCAAATAATTTGCATAATTTAGTTATCACAAATTGTATATTCATAGCTTAATCAAAGTTCATACTCACCAGCGATCTTTAAACAGCTGCGGCTTCTGTGTGATCAGACATCATTTTCCTTTCCCTGCTATGCTTCTTTCACACAACACTTGCATTTCACACACACATTTCCCACAACAGCCCTTCAATCCTTATCTCCTATTTTCAACTGACCATCCGTGCTACTCAGCGTTCCCTCATTTGGGACAATCATGATATTTAATTCTTCTATACCCCTTGCATGCATTTTTGGCCATATAATTTTCTCATTTGACAAAATACCTGTGTTTGATCTTGCTCTGGGACTTCCCCATCCTAACAGTCTGTCTCTGTGGATTTTCCTAGCGCTAGGTTTTTTAGTCTGTCGGACGTCTCCGTTCAGACCCTATCTTTCACCCAAGATGGACGGGCGGACTACCCCCTCTGTAATCCTTTTAAGACCTGCTCTCAGCACGGTCCGACCTGGCCTCGCCTGGTCTTTTACTCTTTTTTTCCCCCCTGGAAAACTTATCTCACAATTTCCTCCAGAAATTGTCTCCCCCAGAGTCAGCTGTCAGCTATGGTTCCTCCAATACCCTCAAAATTTTCAATATTTTTCCCAAATCATTCTCAATATTTTCTCTCAATATTTTCAATATTTTTCCCCAAATAATTTTCAATTCATTCAGAAATTCAATAATCATTCAGAAATTCAACAATCATTCACATCATTCAGAAATTAGAAATTCAACAATCATTCACATCATTCAGAAATTCAATAATCATTCACATCCCCCTGAATTTCTTAATTAAAAAAAAATCTGTCTCTTACCAGGAAGCTCCCGTGCCACCTCGGGTTCGTTTTCTGATTCCAGTGGTCGGACCCTCCAGACCCCCAGAGCAGTCGGCCCTTCTCCCTCAATCTGTCTGGGTAAGGCTGTGACTCTAACGTCCAGGATGATCAGTCACCATCCGCTCTCGGGGTCCAGAAGGCACATCCAAGGAATCCCACTTAACTGACACCAAAACTGTCGTGGCAATAATTCAACTCAATCACTGAACAAGAGACAAATCTTTGAATATAATAAAGAATGATTTATTTCCTTGCAAGGAAAGAGTACACTGTCGCACAGCCACAGATGACTGTATGAGAGGGGCCTAAAGACTAAACAATCAGGTTCCCTTTTATACCATTTACAAGGTCAGAAACAAAGACAAGAGCTCCTGTAATCCTCCACTTCAGTATTCACATAGAAATAACCCTTTCAGTTTGGTCATGGTCCCCTTTGTCAAGGATCAATACAGTTTTAGCCACTGACCTTAGGGGTCAGATCGATTCTTTTTAAACTGACCAGTTGTCCCTCTCAGTTCAATTCTAAGAACATGTAGCAACCTTCATGTTAAGCATACTACAATAATGATTATATGTGTTAAAACAAATTCATACTTATTGTTAAAATCACTCTCCTCTATGATTATATTTTCTTCTATTGATTAAATAATTTTTTTCTATTACAGTGTGTAGAATACATTTCACGGAGATGGCTCCTGGTACGTCTGATTGTGTTTCCATTTGGTGTTTGGATTAGGTAGCTTCTTGGCTCCTTGCAGCTTTCTACAATAGTCCCTGGGTGCCATGTTTTCCTCTCCTTGTCCAGCACTCTTACACATTGTCCACGAAACAATGGAGGCAAGTCTCTACCACTACATTGATAATGATGTGTTTTCATCCGTGTCGTTATTTTTTCCAGGTGCTGTCTGTGTTCCAGTTTACCTGGATCTGCATGACTCGGTAGGAGTGTGGTGATAGGTCTGCCAAGGAGTAGTTCTGCAGGGGATGGTAATTCGCTGTCAATGGGTGTCGCCCGCACTTGCATCAGAGCCACTTGTACATCTCCTTTGTGCTGTATTGTCTTTTTGATGATTGCTTTGATGTGTCTCACGTCTTTCAATAAATCCATTGCTTTTTGGGTAATGTGGTGAACTTGTGGTGTGTTTAATTCCCCAGTCAGCTATGAATTTCCTGAAAGGTTGTCCTGTGTACTGTGGTCCGTTGTCTGTCATTATTTCATCTGGACGACCAAATAAAGACATGTAGCTTTGAATTTTCTGTGCAACTGCATGGCTGCTAACTGGCATAGGTATTTCATCAACCAATGGATACTTAGAATATCTGTCCACGGTAAGTAGGTACTGATGTCCATGAATCTCTAATAGATCAGATGATAGGTATTGCCATGGCTTTGTGGGTGTTTTGTGTGGAATGAGAGGTTCTTTTGGTTGTGCATCTTGATGTTCTGCACAGGTACTGCAAGATCTGCACATTTTTTCAATGTCTGTATTTATCTTAGTCCAATATACACTTTCTCGAGCCAACCTGCGCGTTTTTTCGATTCCTTGGTGGGCTACATGGAGTTGAGTCAGAATGTCGCTGGTCATGCATTCTGGTATAAGAACTTGTCTGCCCTTAAATACAACTCCTGCTTCAATGGCAAGTTCATCTCGGAAAGGCCAATAGCTGCGTAGATCTTTTGGCAGGTCTTGAATTCTGTCTGGCCATCCCTGATGGATGATTTCTTTTAGAGCACTGAACTTAGGGTCTTTTGCAGTCTCATTTCTGAGAATCTCCTGCTTGTTTGGGGAGAAGTTTACAATTGCAACAGTATGATGCTCAGGGTCTTCAAATTCTGTATCCACCCCATCAATGTGTTCATCGAGTTCAATGTCTTCATTGTTTTCAGGGTTTGGCAGGCGGCTGAGAGTGTCAGCTAGAATCATTTGGCTTCCAGGACGATACACAATGCTGTAGTTGTAACCCTGTGTTTTGATCAGCATGCGTTGTAGCCTGGGAGGAGCAGAATGCAGAGGTTTTGTGCATATGGTGAAAAGAGGTTTGTGGTCGGTTACTACAATGAATGATTTTCCGTACAAGTATGTGTGGTATCGCTGCAAGCATCAACAAGCATCACAGTCAACGTTGTCTTTAGGTCATCAAAGCATTTCTGATAATCAGTGTCCCATGTCCACTGTGAGTCACTTTTCAGCAACCCTCTCAGGTTGTGGGCTTTATCCGCAAACTTTGGTATGTAGGGTGACAGCATGCCCATGAATCGATGCAGGTCATCTTTGCTCTGTGGTGTTGGCATTTTTTGTATATCGTGGATTTTGGCTGGATCTGGTCTGATGCCTTTGTCTGTATATAGATTGCCGAAGAAAGATATGCTCTGCTGCTTGATGACACACTTGTCACTGTTAAACACCAGGCCTGTTTCCACAGCTCTTTCCATTAGGCTTATCAGATTCCTGTCGTGATCCTCCTCGTCAACTCCACATACTGCAACGTCATCTGCTATGCTGATTACACCATGAAGACCTTCAAGAATGTGGTCCATTTTGGCTTGGAAAAGGTCTTGGGACACACTGAGACCGAATGGTAGACGTCTCCAGCAGTATCTGCCAAAAGGAGTGCGGAATGTAGTTAGAATTTGTGACTCTTCATCAAGATGTATTGACAAGTAACCGGCTTTTGCGTCTAATTTGCTGAACACTTTTGCGTTTGCAAACTTTGGGTTTAGTTCTTCCACAGTTGGAATTTTATGAGGGCACCTCTTCAGGCTTGCATTTAGTTTCTGTGGGTCTATGCAGATTCGAAGTGAACCGTCTTTCTTTGAGCTGAAGGCAAGACTAGAACACCAATCCGTGTGCTCTTCATCTTTTCGCAGGACTCCCTGATCGATAAGTTTGTTCAACTCATTTTGAAGCTTGTCCTTGATGTGGATACTGCATTTGCGTGGTGGGTCAATGAATGTATTGGCACGTTCCTTAAGAAGGAGCCTAGCTGTGCTGCTAAAACTGCCAATTTTGTCAAATTGGTCTGGATATTTCTCTTTTAGTTCACCAATGCTTTTTATGTGTTGTCGGGTACACTCTTTTGTTTGTCTTCCTTCATGTCCATTGTTTTCTCGTTCGCCATCATATCAACGTGTACTGTCACAAGGCTGAGAAGCTCACTTGTTGGTAGTCCAACCAAAGCTGGGCCAGGTACATCAACGACAAAGAATTTTGCATCTATCCATCTGGACTTTTTGTACTGGCATGGCATATTGATGGTTCCAAAGCAGGGAATCACATCACCAGTGTATGACGTTAATTTGACATTGGGTGCTGGTTTTAGATGTTCCATGCTTTGTGGTGATGCTCTGTACATCTGTTTAAATGTACGCAGTGGAATTTTCAGGCGAAGCGTATATCCATGACCTTGCAGGAGAGGTGGTTTAACATGCAAAGTTGTAAATGCCTTATCTCTAGGTGGTTTTACATTGATGCTATGCATGCACTTTGCGCTGATGGTGATGGAGTAAAAGTGTTTTTGGTATGTATACTCGTCATCATTTTTAGTGCTGTCTACAACGTTGATGCTGGATTCATCTCTGCGTTTGTGGTCTTTTCTTGCGTTTGTTTGGCTTTGGTATCGGTTGCGTGTTTGTGACTTGCTTCTTTTGAACTGGCTGGATTGCGGTCTCTGTCGTCTGCTCTTTTTACAGCATTTTGCCCAGTGGCCTCTGTTACCACACTAGGAGCATGTATCATTGTATGCAGGGCACTGCCTTGGCTTGTGGTTTGTGTCACAGTTTTGACATGCTCGTCCTCTTGTTATAGCATGTACATTTTCAGTGTGTGACATGCCAAGCTGCTGTATCTGTTCATTGCCAGCAGCTAAGGCTTCGTATTTTCGCCCCTCTGCTAATACATCGGCAATGGGGTGACCTTTAGGCTTACTGGATAGGTCATTTCTTAAGGCATCAAAAGGAGTACTGGCAATGATAAGTTCGACCAGACGTTCATTGAGCTCTTCATCATTGAATTGACATTTCAGTGCTAAAGTTCTAGCTCTAGTCACAAAATCGTCATTGCTCTCATTTGGTTTTTGTCTGTATTGCATGAGATGGAGCCTGTGGATTCTGAAATTCACATTTATCTTTAGTTGTCCTTCAAAGAAATTCCACAAGGTGTCAGGCTTTCTCTTGTCTGCATCACTGAGCCCAGTTGCATTGAGTCGTTTTAATCCTTCATCACCAATACCTCAACATACTTTCCTAGCTTTTTTTTCTTCATCTGTTATTTCCTCATCTTCCAGATAGATTCATTTTTTGTTTAAATAAAGACATTGGTAGGTGTGCTGCCATTTTAACTCTATCTTGTACTCACGTTAAAAATAGTCATGTAGTGTTGTGCTCTCTGGACCATTAGCAATTATCATGCAGACAATGCTCATTGACGATCCCACACAGACGTACAAGAGAGCGCGTCACGGAGTGATCTCTCATTTAGTAGGCGTTCCGCACAGTTGGATACCGGATGCTCGCGTCACTAGCTGCTGCGAACACAACATGTATGCAGATGATATTACGGTTGTTTACCGCTGCCACCATGAAGTATTTCTGGACAGCATCAAAGGTTGTTAGGTAAGACTTTACTGGCAAACAACGTGATTCATATAACATCACGTCCGGTACACGCACACCGCGTATTACATCATCACGTATTATGTATCACAACAAACGTACTCGGTTACTCACGTAACCTCGGTTCCCTGAGAGAGGGAACGAGTATTGCATATGGGAAAACTCCTTTTCTCGAGAATATGAAGCAAAAAACTTTATTCATAAAGTGTCTATGTAAAACGCAGTGCCACTACACAGCCGATAGACCAGCGCGAGCTGCGTGCTGATTGGCTGTGCAGTGGGAACTGCATGGACCTATGGCGAGGCGGCAGAGAGAGAGCGAACCAATAGGGGTCGCTAGAATTCCCGCCGAGAATTAGCATATCTAAGGCTATAAAGACCGTGTTTTGCCATAGGAAATCAGGTTAAAAATCGACTGAAGCGATACCCTGAGAAGCATAAGCACGGCACGTTACGCTCTCAGGGAACCAAGGTTACGTGAGTAACCGAGTACGTTCCCTTTCGAGAGGTCTCTCGTATTGCGTATGGGAACCCAATTTGAAACGCTGTGCGTGCTTAACTGACCCAGTGGCCTGAGGCACGTAAGATGGGTAACAGAGAGTAACAGGAGACCAGCAATGTGGGTCTCTTGAGCGGACATAAGAATATATAGGCCGGATAGAATCGGGCCATATGACCGGAATATAGAATTATGACCGGACATAGTCGGGCCTTAAAGATATAGTGTAAGACATAATATGAAAGCTCATGCTTGTGTGAACTTATCATGTATGAATAACAGAGAGACCAGATGCATCGGGTCTATACCTATTAAATGGAGATAATCCCTTGTAAAGCGGGGACTTCCAGTTTATAAAATCTGATAAAAGTGGACGGAGAGGCCCAGCCTGCCGCCGCACAGATATCTTCTAGCGGTATGCCACGTGACCATGCCCATGACGAGGCCATGCCTCTAGTAGAATGGGCTTTAATGCCTAAGGGACAAGTTTTGTATTAAGACTTATAAGGCATAGAGATGGCGTCCACTATCTAGTGTGACAGTCTCTGCTTCGTGACGGCATAGCCTTTAGTGCGGCCACCGAAGCACACAAAGAGCTGTTCCGATTGCCTGAAAGGGGCGGAGCGCTCTATATACATTCTCAGCGCTCTGACTGGGCAGAGCAAATTCACGTCCTTTTCGTCTTGCGACGCGGGCAGGGCCAAAAGAGAAATGACCTGTGCCCTAAAGGGAGTAGAAAGTACTTTAGGAACAAAACCATGTCTAGGTTTTAAGATGACCCTGGAGTCATTAGGCCCAAACTCGAGACAGGAAGCACTCGTGGAGAGTGCGTGTAAATCGCCCACTCGCTTGACTGAGGCAAGTGCCAGCAGAAAAGCGGTTTTCAATGAGAGGTGCTTTAGGCTCACAGACTGAAGCGGTTCAAAGGTAGAGCCCTTCAAAGCTTCCAACACTGTGGCAAGGTCCCATATAGGGACTGAGGGGGCGAGGCGGGTTCAGCCTTTTGGCCCCTTTAAGAAAGCGTACTATAAGTTCGCTTTTCCCCAGTGATTGTCCCGCGACCTGAGCGTGATAAGCTCCTATGGCGGCAACATACACTTTGAGCGTGGAGGGGGAACGACCCGGGTCCATTAGCTCTTGAAGGAAGGTGAGCACTTCTGCCATCTCGCACAAGCGCGCGTCAAGGTTTCGTGCTGTACACCAGTTAGAGAATACCGACCATTTCAGTGCATAGAGCCGCCTGGTTGAGGGTGCTCTAGCTTCAGAAATAGTATTCAGAACTCTTTCATAAAGGTTTGTGGGTATTGGTTGATGGGCCAAACATGGAGAGCCCACAGTTCGGGGTGGGGATGCCAAATTTTCCCCTTCGCCTGCGTGAGGAGGTCTTTCCTCAGCGGAATCGGCCATGGGGCTGTGTCTGACATGAGAGTCAGTTTGGAGACCCATATTTGATTCTTCCACAACGGGGCTATTAAGAGCACTGTGGAATTGGTTTCCTTGATCTTTTTGATGGCCTGTGGCAACATCGCGATCGGAGGAAAAGCATACAGAGGGAGACTGGGCCAGACATGGGCCAGCGCATCTCTGTGTTTGGAGAAAAATATTGGGCTGTGAGCATTGTCTTCTGAGGCGAAAAGGTCTACTTTCGCTTTGTCGAAGATGCTCCAGATCAACCGAATCGTTTGCGGGTGAAGAGACCACTCTCCGGGGGGAATACCGCCTCTGGATAACATATCCGGACCCTGATTCAGAATACCTGGCACGTGAGCCGCCCTCAGGGAGCTCAGGAAGTGCTCTGCCCATAAAAGGAGGTGATTCGCCATGGAATGTAGGGAGCGTGATTTCAGCCCTCCCTGGCGATTTATATAGGATACCACTGACATGTTGTCCGTTCGGACCAAGACATGGTGACCCTTTATGTACGGAAGGAAACCTTTCAGCGATAGGATGACCACTTTCATCTCTAGACAGTTTATTTGTAGCCTTTTCTCTGTAATCGCCCACTGGCCAGAGACTGGCTTGCCCTCGTGTAGGGCGCCCCAACCTAGGTTGGATGCGTCTGTCGAGATCACTTTCCGTTTCGTGACTGTACCCATCATAACACCTGTTTGATACCAGGTGGTCGCCTTCCAAGGAGCCAGAGCTTTGACACAGCTGTGGTTCATTTTGATGCGCAACTGGCCTGATCGCCATGCGTGAGCCGGAACGCGGGAGTTTAGCCAGCGTTGGAGGGGACGCATGTGTAATAGACCCAGTTTGAGTACTGCTGATGCCGAGGCCATAAGACCTAGCATCCTTTGAAAACGTTTGAGGGGAACGCAAGCACCAGCTTTGAATGACTTCGCCATGTTCTGAATAGAGAGGGCGCTCTGTGACATAAGCCGCGCCCTCATCTGTGTTGAGTGTATGACCGTAACCAGAAAAGATATAGTCTGGCTGGGAGACATTGAACTCTTGGCGATATTGATCCTGAGGCCCAAACATTCTAGATAGTTGAGGAGCCAGGACTTGTGTATCATCATGTGCCTCTGACTGGGCTATAACAAGCCAGTCGTCGAGGTATTTGAGTATCCGCATGCCTTTCAGCCTCAGCGGGGCTATGGCTGCGTCCATGCACTTCGTAAAAGTGCGGGGTGCCAGGGATAAACCGAATGGCAGAACTGTGTATTGATAAGCCTGACCCTCGAAGGCGAATCTCAAGAATGGCTTGTGACGGGGCGCTATCTGAATGTGAAAGTATGCATCTTTCAGGTCGACCGTGAAAAACCAATCCCCCGGGCGAATGTGCGCGAGGATTTCTTTCACTTTCAGCATCTTGAACGAGCATGTCATAAGCGCTTTGTTCAGATGTCTGAGGTCTAGGATGGGCCGGAGGCCGCCATCCTTTTTTGGAACGAGAAAGTAACGACTGTAAAAGCCTGACTCGCTTTGAGTGGGGTGCACGGTTTCCACCGCTTCCTTCTCTAACAGTTTCGATACCTCGGCGCGGAGCACGTGACTCACGCTGCCTTTCACTGAGGTATCGACCACGGCGCAAAAGCGTGGGGGTCTGCGAGCAAACTGTAGCGAGTAACCTCGTTTTACTATGTTCAACACCCAATCTGATATACCGGGGATGGCCTGCCAGGCCTGGGCCCGTGAAGCCAGGGGTTGAATTTGGATCGGGGGCGGGCCACTTAGTGATAGGGACCCGGTAATTTTTGGCACAGGACAGCGTGAGAGCTGTGTGGGGGGTGTTTGAGCGTAGGGGTGCTGACTGTACAGTGGGCACATTGTCTACATAGAAAAAACTCTTTTTGAGATTTATTTGTGGCGCCGTGAGAACGGCGTTTGTGTGCAGGCGAGCGATTTTGATAATGGGCTCGTTGGTTGCGAAAACTGAGTCGGCAGTCACCTGGTTGAAGGGAACTGTGAGACTGAGAGAGTGTGGTGGGGGACCAGCCGAAGCGGGATCTGGCCACCTCCTTTTGCGGCTAGGACGGCTTCCGTGGCTCGGGTCTCGACGCAGCTTTGGGTCGAGGTCCCTGGGACTCCGGCTGCCTGCCGCGGCTTGCAGAACGTGAGCGCTGCCGGTTCCTGGATCCCAAGCGTGGCCGAGAGGACGGCGGTGCTGCATCAGCGGGTTGAGGGGGTGGCGCTTTGTGGCGGCCAGAGGAAGAGCTGGAGCGTTTGGGCAGAAAGTGTTTCATGGCTTGCAAAGCTTTCTGAGCCTCGGTGAAACGCTCGGCGAAGCCAATGACCGTCGGACCGAACAAACCGGAAGAGGTAATGGGAGCATCCAGAAAGGAGGCTTTATCCGCATCCTTCATGTCGGTGAGGTTCAGCCACAAGTGGCACTCCAGAACGGTCAGGCTGGCCATATTCCTCCCGATAGCCTGTGCGTTAGCCTTGGTTGCACGCAGGGCTAAATCAGTGGCGCTGCGCAGGTCCCTCAAGATCTCAGAATCGGGAACAGACTCGTCCAGAGAGCGGAGAAGTTTGGCCTGATACACTTGAAGGACAGCCATGGTGTGGAGCGCTGAAGCAGCCTGGCCAGCGGAGGCGTATGCACGTCTGGCGAAAGCTGAAGTAGAGCGACATGGCTTGGAGGGGTGTTGAGCCCTGACCTGCCATCCTCTGGAGGAGGGCGGACAAAGGTGCGCAGCGACCGCTTCCTCGAGGGGAGGAAAACCCTCGTATCCTTTTTCCTTAGCGCCGTCAACAGAGGAGAGTGCTGAGGAAAAGGCAGACTTAGCATTCGACGAGTAGGGGGCTTTCCAAGCCTTCGTCATCTCGTCGCAAACCTCCGGGAAGAACGGGGCGGGCTTTTGAGGAGAGGAAAGGCGACGACCTTGTAGGAACCACTCGTCCAGCCTACTCCGTGGTGCTTCAGTAGGGTGGGACCACTCAAGCCCGAGGTCCTCCACGGCCTTAGTGAGCACCCGGACCATCTCCGAGTCAAAGCTTGCTTTGGCGGTAGTGACAGTCTGTGTTGAAGCGGGCTCCGAGACAGAGTCTGACCACTCGCTGCCAGATGCAGCCAGTGAAAGGCTGTCCTCCTCCTCTTCTTCCTCACCTACTGGTCCACCAAAAGAGACGGAGCAGGCCGCTGCAGCTGAGGGGCACTGTTCCTCCTGGGTGAACTTCACCGGCGAGAGCGAGGCACGTGGAGAGGTACTCGGCGTGCAGTCACTCGGATGCTCAGGTGGCCTCTGGTCGCGACGCTTCTTTTTGCGCGGTCCGAGGAGCGCGGACGGGGCGGAGACATTGAAGCTGGCGAGGCGAGCCCGAAGGGTCTGCAGAGCCATCTCGTCGCACTCGGGGCAGCCGCCCTTGTTGAGTGCAGTCTCTGCGTGGTCGCGTACGAGGCATGCCACACAGATGATGTGGCAGTCGCCGCCTAGGAGAGATGCTTGGCACGAGGCGCAGGAGGAGCGAGGCATTTGTAACAACGCTTGCGCTCTTTTAGAAGTAGTTGCAGCCGCAACACACACAAATACACAGACAGAGAATAAAGGATATTCGCCGGATGGCACAGCTGGAACGGCAGGCGGCTGAAGGCGGAGACCAAGCGGGAATCCGACGTCCTCAGGGCTGCAGAGAAGTTCCGCTGAGTGCTGTTCGATGGCGGGACTTCACTTCCGGAGGTATCGGTGAAGGAGATTTCCTATGGCAAAACACGGTCTTTATAGCCTTAGATATGCTAATTCTGGAGACCTTGTTCGGCGGGAATTCTGGCGACCCCTATTTGTTCGCTCTCTCTCTTCCGCCTCGCCATAGGTCCATGCAGTTCCCACTGCACAGCCAATCAGCGCGCAGCTCGCGCTGGTCTATCGGCTGTGTAGTGGCACTGCGTTTTCCATAAACACTTTATGAATAAAGTTTTTTGCTTCATATTCTCGAGAAAAGGAGTATTCCCATACGCAATACGAGAGACCTCTCTCAGGGAACGGCAGCGCTGTCTGGATATTTTCGGCTTTTGCAGTTCCATGCGCTATGCGCTCAAATCATTTTTTATAAAAAAATTAAAAAGTGCCTAATATGGAGGGGAGGTCTCTCTTGCTTTGGTTTAAGAAGACAAACCAATGGGCCGCTGTCCCTGCATGATGGGCCAGTCGGTGGCAAATAAATAAATGAATAAATAAATAAATAACCTTGTAGCCTATCGGCCCCAAAGTGTGTCGGCCCACCGGGAAAATGCCCGGTATGCCAGATTACCAGTCCAGTCCTGATGGTTTCACAAAGACCCTTTAACACCCAAATAACCTTTCCAGCACAAAAAAGGTTCTTTGGACTATAAAAGGATTCTTCACACTTTGAACGTGAGATAAAGTGATGTAGTACATATGATATGTAAAAAGGGGACTCTGTATAAGGCAACAGGTCTATTTAGCTCAAAGTAATGAATTAATTAATTCATAGGGAATTTTGCAAGAGTCTATTTTACGACCAAGCAAATGACTCGTCTAGCGTTCATTTGAACGGGCCGTAACTATCAACTCTGCAGCGGATATTAATATCCACAGAATAGTGAAACACTATTTAATAGCCAGGTAATTTAGATTGGCAGTTCAAGACATAAAAATTCGTAAGCACATAACACAAGAACACTTATCTTTAATTTAAAAACACAGCTTTATTGATTACTCTAACACGTAAAACTAGAATCTAACAAAAACAAACATACACACATTCACGCGTTGCAGAAAGGAGGAAAGTAAGGAAAGAATGAGTTTAAAGAGAGAGAGAGAGAGATGAAGTCCCAAGATTCTAGCAGTATCTGCATTTATAACACATGACCTGAATGAACCACCGGTTTTGACTTAAACCCTCCTATCGTTGCTTAGGCGGGGTTATTCAATTTGATATCAATGCACCAGTTCAGTTTAGAATCTGGAGGTTACTTGCGTTTGTCGCACGTGTCATCATTGAACGGGGATTCCCTCTCGATCTCGGCTCTTTGTGATTCGCGGAAGGTCTTGTCATGTCTCTGATGGGCGTCTTGGGAATCTTGGGGAGCCAACCACGTGGCGTGTTGGCTGCTGGATGAGGAGGTCTCGTGGCTGTTTGAAGTTGAAGCGCGCTCGCTGGAGATTCGTTGAGAAGCTTTATGCTAAACGTAACTTAGAACACGAGACTCGCGGAAAGAAAATAAACTTAAGTAAAAGAAAGGAAAGTGAGAGTTGTAGATGGCTTGAATGAAATTCAACCCATTCTGGTCTGCCACCTTTGGAGTTCTCCAACTCCTTCTTCGAGGTGGACTACAAAATCAAGAACAGCAGGAAGGACAGCAAAAGAACAGCAGGCTCAACACCAGGCTGATGCAGAAAGAGGGTCTCTGCTCTTATAGATACGATTCGAGCGCCGCCCACTTTCGGGTTGACCCAATCGTGTCTGTCAGTTTTTGGCGCATAAAAGTTCTTTGTTCAGTTCGGTTACGCCTCCTGGCTGATGTCCAGATGGAGCAGTTTATCTTTACAAAGCTGGTATTCTAATAATAATGTGTTTCCTGTAAATTATTTGACAAGATTCGGTACTATTGAGTTTTTCTGACTGAGGCGGTACTAAACACTATAATATTAAGAGTTGAGAGTACAGAGATACAAGAATTCCACAGTAACTAGAATACATAGTTTGATTTACTTAAAGAACACACCCTAGACATTTTAATACATCGTATAAAGACATTAAATCAACAAAATATATATTTTTAACACGTTGAAAAGGCAGTTGTCCAATTGATCCATATATGTGTCCATGTGTGTTTCAAAAGACAGTCCGCATGTCTTGGGACTGTGGGCATGATTCAGAGGTCACCACATGGGTCGTGTGTGTGTGGGTGTAAAGTGCCTTGGGGCGCTCTTAGGCTGTTAATTTGGTTGTATGGTCATAACCACAAGGGCTACTTTGTTTACGTATGATCTGATTAGAGCATCACAGGATGCGTGAGGGGTTCAGGCTTTGGACATTCGACAGATGGCTGAGTTCGACAATCACTGGTTTAGTGATTTGATGCAGTTTATGCGTAACATGGTTTCTGTGAGCTTCCTTTGTTTTCCCCTTAGTGCTGGGGTCTGGAGGAATTTATGGTGGTCACAGAACAGGACATTAGAAGTTAATTGGTCGATGGGGGAAGGGAAGAAACTGCCTGTGGACAAATGAGAAGTCCCTTCCTTCCTGGGCTTGGTACCACAGGTGTAGAAAATCTTTATGTGCAGAGAGGAAGCCCAGGCCATAAATGGCCCTGGAATGTTTAGTTAGTTTTGTGTGGACTTATGTTTGAATGAATCATCTGTAAGATTCATTTGTGTCTGCGCGGCCACAATTGCTACATATCCCCCCTTCGTTAGGCGATGTGTCGGGATGAAGACATCGGCGAACGCTGGAGAAACACAGGAAGAAGAAGCAGACATATACACAACAAACAACAAGACAACACCTCCATGACTGGCCACTGTACTGGTGCAGGGCATTAGATTGAGTACTAACAGTTTTCATGTTTAGAAGTTTTAGTTTTAAATTTCCTCAATATGGTTAGCACGTTAACATAGCATAGTACAATTTTGGAATTGTTACTGTACTTTGGTCGGGTGCAGTGCCTCGTTGACCAAATTCTGTGATTAAATTTGTTTTGTTTGTTTGTTTCCTTTCTTTTTTTTCTCTCTCTTTTAACTTGTATTAGGTTGAGTTCGTTTTACCTTTCATCATGATCTGGTGACATCATTTGTGGTCAAATGATGTGACCCATCAATTACAGAGCTCTCTAGCTCACATTCGTTTTTCGGTGGCTTACAGATTTGAGGCGTGGTGCGTCAATCCTGATATCATGCTCTTGACCCTTATGGGGATAGGCAGGCATATTACCTAATAAACGACGAAGGAATGTAAAGGAAGAGGTGAAACAAAACAAAGCAGTTAGGTGTTTCTAGGTCTGGCCTACAACTACCGTTGCGCAGCTAATGTGTCATGTACCACAAAGTGATGAGAGGTGTTTTGCTTGTGGGGTAGATTGTGCCATGTTTCCTATGATGAGTGTAGCTAAATTGAGGTTGAGCTAGTTTCTGAGACCAGTTTCAACCTGTGGGAAGAACATGTTTGTTGGATGTTTTTCATGGTAGATGTGGTTAACTGGTCCTGTAAGTTATCGAGTATGTAAGAAGTGTAGTGTATGCATGGTCAGATCTGTTTCAGTCTGGTTTGCTCCCCCCTTTACTCAAAGGCTTACCCTCATGGCTATTGGCTTAGTTTTGCTGGGCTTAGATGAAGATTGGTTTGTTGCATCTTTGCCTTGAAAAGGGATTGTCTGTGACCTGATGGGAGTCAGTTCAGTAAGGCAGGAAGTTCTTTGGCCCACGGTGGGAGGTAGTTTGGCATGGCTGTGCTGAGCTGTGATGCAAAAATTCAATTCCTACGTTGCATTCCTCGTGATGCCTTCTGGTTGTGACAGACTTGCTGACCATCCGTGCTTACTGTGTTTGCTCTTACGCTAACATGGTTCATGAGCTTGGAGCTTGTTGGATGGTTTCTTGGTAAGTGATGGGTAACCAGAACGGTGTTTTCTGGTACCTCTATGTTGTCATCTGTAGTTGACTGTGAGAGACCCTTTTGTTCTGTGTTGTTGTAGAACAGGTGGTCGTCATCTTCATTGTGAAGGTGTCCTGGATAACCAATGGCCTTACACGTCATCGCTAGTCAGTGAGCATGACTCATCTGCGTGGTCATCCATGTTTTCCCTGCTTTCCATGAAGACTTTCATTTGCCTCATTAGTTCTTCCATGGCTTCTGAGGTGAAACTGTCTTGTTCTTGGGCGTGCTCAGTGTTGTGCTTAACTGAGTGGTGCCCAGGTGGGTTTCGTCGACGATTACCCACGTTAGATGCTCTTGACTTTGTTGGATGATGATGGCCTATGGTGTCTTTAGGGTTTCTTGAGAAGCGTGGCTGGTCCCATGGCTTTTCCCAGCGGTTGGTGTGGTAACTGTCATGGAAGTCACGTTCTCTGTGCCCTTTATGATGGACTGTGGTGTGGTCATGCCACTGGGTGTCATCCAGTGCAAGGCTTGGGTCTTGGCTGACAGAGGTTGGAACTGTGGATGTTTCCAAACCTTTCTTTGTGGCCATCTTTTGTTTGAGGTAGGCCTTGTGTGTCAGGTCACGTAGCTGTTGGATTGTTATTGTGTCTGGGCAGGCCATGATGCCTAGATGACGACTTACCCCAGGGTGCAGGTTTCTCAGGAAGAGGGTTTTGAAGTTCACATCCTCTTCATGTTGAGGTTCATTATGTGCACTAATGTAGGCTTGTCGAAAACGGCTGTAGTAGGCTTGTGAAGTCTCTTGTCGACCTTGTTTGGTTTCCAAGGCGATTAGCAGTCCGTGTTCAGACTCTGGGCCCGTAAATTCTTTAATCAATGTCTCACGTAGGAGCTGGTAGTTGTGCTTTACGTGAACATGTTGCTGGTCTAGAAAGCGTCATACCTCGTGACTGGATGTGGCTCTGAGGAGGTAGAACCTGTCTCGGTCGGTCACATGAGGTCTCGCCTCTAGGTGGAAGTCAATATCTTGAAGGTAGGCCTGAATGTTGTGGCCCTCCATGGAGTTTGGGTTGAACTGTGTGATGTTCTTAGCGAGCTTGTCAAGGTCTTTAACAGTAATCTTCTGTGCAGCTTCAGAGTCTGCTTGGATGAGCTCTCTTTGGTTGGCAGGGAAGAGTTCTGTGGTGATGGCCGGTGACGTTCTGGGCGGTGGCCATTCACTTCTTCCATCGTATGACAGTTCCTGAAAAGGGGACTTTGCCCTACTCAGCAGTAGTGATGCTGAGGGAGTTCTCTCCCTTCTTGGCTCTGGTTGCTGTTTGGAAGCAGGCTTGAGTTCACCTCTGACCACGTAGCGCTCGTCGTTGGCGTTGTCTCGCTGTTGGATCAGATGGTCCATCTCAGTGCTGTACCTTTCAAGGTGGTCTTCCAGAGCATTGATTTCAAAGTTCTTGTCTTTAATATCAGCGTTGGCTTTCTCTAGTCGATGTTCGGCAGACTGGAGTTGGTTTACCAGGTGTTTATGTGCAGTCTCTAGTTCTTGTTTGTCACGTTCAGCGACTACAAGGGCTTCTTGGAGCTTCTCAACTTGTTTCTTTGTTTCTTGCTCCACTTCGTCTGGCGCTTTGAGTTTGTCTTGAGCTTTCGCTTTGAGCTGGTCTGTGCAGCGTTGAGTGTGCATCAGCTCTCTCAGAAACTCAGTGGTCTGACGCTTGAAGTCGTCCTGGACTTTCACTTCCAGCTTGTCTATGAGGTTTTGGGCACGTGTCAGCTCCTCTTGAAGGTGGGTGATGTGCTTGTCACTTAGTTTCAGCTGGGCTGTGAAGGCATTGCTTAAGGAAAAGGTGATCTTGGCTAGTTCCACGTGGTTGTTGTTCTGGCTTGAATCTTGTGTCAGGAACCTTCTCAGAATCATGATTATTATTAAAAATAATAACAGTTCAATTGTCTTTGGTGTGAGGCAGTCTGTAATGCTTCTGAGCCAGGCGTCCACATCTTCCCCTTGGGTAGTGGTGCATGTCGTCTGCGACATGTTGGTACGCTGGGAGAAGTGACTGACACAGATCTGGGTGGGGTATAAGCCTATGTGTGGTGGAACAGCTACGTGTTGTTTCAGCGATTGTACACCAATTGTGAAGTGTGGCGATGGCTAAGTGTTGGTCTCAGTATAGACAGGTAGGCTAGTGATGCGACTACTGTCACTCAACAAGGTAAGGGAAAGAGAGAGAAAACAGAAAAGGTTAAAACCAATTTCAAAAAGAATAATAATTCTTCCAAGGGAGAAATGTGTTTTCCTAATAAATACTTCCTATCAACAAAAATCTGTTTCCAAAAGGTAGACAATATTATTGTTTATCTTAGAAAGGAAAATAATACAATAATAATGCTGATACCTTTTCTTAATCTGACAGGATTGACACCACACACCTTACAAGTTGACCGTTTACTGCAGGGATGCTTTGAAGGCGACAGTTGCTCAACACTTGCCTCTGTTAAATGAACTTGCATACAAGGTCAAAATTTTGAATTGCGTTTGCAAATGCAGGGGAGTATGGAGAACAAGGAGGGTTTGATTACAATCAAATGCCTAATGTTTTGTTTCTCTGGGAGAGATTTTTTCTTTCTCTTTTGTTTAGAAACAATCAATGGTTCATCCAGGCTTGTTCCCTACACATGTGAAGAATAAGCTGGAATAAAGCAGAACAGAACAGGGAAGACGTGAGGAAGAAGAGGAAAGGAAGGAGATCCGGTCCACAAATGGCTCTTTAAAAAAAAACCTTTATGTCTGACTACGAGTATAGAATTGATAGTTGATGGACAACTAAACACCCAAAAATAAAAATTAATTCAAAGAGGCTTTTCTCTGATTTATTTTGAAACTCGTAGTGAGATAGCACTGTCTCCTATGGAGGCTCAGGTGTGCTGCTCCCAAGAAGGAGGAAAGGTAACGCAATAAAATAATGAATCAGTGTGAGTCTAAACTATTTTGGTCATAGGCAAAGTGTTGGTGCTTTATACCTAAAGTAATTAGATCTAAATGAGAAATTTAGAAATTCAGAACATTAGGAAACTTCAAAATAGTGAAAATGATTTTAAAATCACTTAAAATGACTTTGAGAAATACAATTTTCAATCAAATGTTTTTCCTGTCATTAAAGTCAAACTTGACAATTAATAATTGCAAACCAGCATTTCCCTTTCAAGTACATGCTGGTAAAGTAATTAATAATTGTGTACTGATATTTTCCCTTTCAAGTAAAATATAAAGTAATAAGTGAGTAAGATAAGTGAAAAGTAAGAAAGACCAACAGGTGTACTGTTCAAGTGGTTAAATCGCTTTCACGGTGCTCAAACAGACACTGTATGCTATTACTGCTGATGCCTGAACCTAATGCTAAAGTTTTAGCATATGGGCTTCAATGTAAACAACTGCTTTGATTAGCTTAGCCAATAGCTACTGGAGGTTTTGTTTACACTCTGTATGCCAGTTCAGAGTTCACCCGGAAGCGCTGGTTAGGACTTCCGGTCCTTAGTCGTTACTATGGCGACCAAATACACGCTAGTGGCACACACGTGAATTGCAAACAGCTTGGATACAGTTAGGGAAGTTACATGAGAATGTTGGCACTTTTCAAACTGTACACATAACGGATTTGCACGTGCAATCAAGCCTATTACGTGACATGTCGGCGAATTTCAACACTGGAATTAACAATACGACCACCACTCGTAGCTGGTTTTACGCAGTGGGGCTTATCACTCAGTTTGTTAAGGGTGAGATTAATTTAGCAAGCTACAGCTTTGTGCTGTAGATAGAACAGCGATATCGGCAGATCGTCTCTCTGCGCAATAGAACAGCAGGGTTGCTTTGCTGTTGATTCTTTCAATGTCAGCTTAAATCACTCCATTTTAAATAACACAGAAACACGCAGTGTTAATGCGAACGGCAAGCGTTTAGCTGCTTACAAAGGTTATAGCTGTAAATCACACTGGAACACGCAGTGTTAATCTATACATTAATAAGGCCTTAAGAAAATTGATCATGGAACACGCTTGATCTACTCGCGTTGAAACTTAACTTAGAACACGAGACTCGCGAAAAGAAAACAAACTTAAGTAAAAGAAAGGACAGTTAGAGTTCTAGATGGCTTGAATGAATTTAACCCATTTTCTCTGGTCTGCCACCTTTGGAGTTCTCCAACTCCTTCTTCGACAGAACGACCGGAACTCGAACGAACTAGCCTGGAAAAGGCAGCTGCCGGCTTTTCAGGTGTGGTGGAATGCCGGTGGAATCAGCGTCCTTCTTCGCCATCTCTTTAGCCGTCTCTTTTAAGCATACATTTTTAAGCACACATATTCTCATAGCGGAATGCAAGCTCTTATAGACGAGATGGGCTGACTCCCGATCTTGAGAGGAACCAATCACGTACGGGAAACCAAAGGCGTGAACCAAAGGCGTGAACCTTCCTGTAACCCCCTCAAGAGGGGTTATATGTTTAAGCATCTATTCTCAGAAAGCTGGTACTTTGTAATAATGCATTTTGTTGTAATTTGCAAACGAGATTCGGTACAGTCAGGTTTCTGCGACTGGGGCGCTTCACAGGATCCGTGAGGGGTTCAGGCTTTGAGTCGCCATCAGTTCGACAATCACTGGTTTAGTGATTTGATGCAGTTTATGCGTAACATGGTTTCTGTGAGCTTCCTTTGTTTCCCCTTAGTGCTGGGGTATGGAGGAATTTATGGTGGTCAGAAGTTAGAAGTTAGAAGTTAATTGGTCAATGGGGGAAGGGAAGAAACTGCCTGTGGACAAATGAGAAGTCCCTTCCTTCCTGGGCTTGGTACCACAGGTGTAGTAAATCTTTGTCCGCTGTTATGTGCAGAGAGGAGCCCAGGCCATAAATGGCCCTGGAATGTTGAGTTAGTTTTGTGTGGACTTATGTTTGAATGAATCATCTGTAAGATTCATTTGTGTCTGCGCGGCCACAATTGCTACAGTGAGCTAAATTGTCCTGTTTGTTCCAGAATCTGACTTAGTTTCCAGTCCAGGTTTTCAGAGTCGATTCCAGACACATTTTCCAGACTCAAATTAATATAAATAGTGCAATATAAAGTAAACATTTTAAGTTATATAAATATTGTTGTGTTGTTTAAAAAAAAAACTGTGGATCCTTATGTCTATTATCTATTTTAATGCTGTTTTGCATGACTCAAACTGAAAATGTTTGCATGACTCAAACTGAAAACTAACTGAAAATGCCCCAAAAGTATAAATGTCACTTAATAGTATCCTATAATTATGTAACTTATAGATGGAGTGAGTCACCAATTTAATTAGTTAATTCAATGACCTAGTTGTCTGCCAGCGTTTTTTGTGTGGCACGCCACCAGCTCCTTGGTAGTGTCATGGTGATAGTCCAGTTTTTGCTGAGCTCTAACAGGACATCTCTATTTTTAATACATATTTTTTTTACAGTTAAAAAATAAATAAAGAATAGGCTACTGCATAGGCTAATGCAATAAAAAAGTTGAGTGAACTATAAAAGTGCAGCGTTGTCCCACTATCACGTGGGATACAGGGTGGCATTTCAAATTAATATTTTTATGAGATTTTAATTTGTTTATGTAGTGTTCTAATTCTAGATGTTTATTTATTTAAATGTTGCATGACTTTGACATATTTTAATGGAAGTGTGCGCTGAACATTGGAGTCGCATTCAAACACGGATTAGAGGGAGTTGCCATGGAAACGGGTGGCACCACAGTCAGCGAATGACAAGCAGCAAAACTCCGTCTCTCACTGTTATTTTCTGTGCTTTCAGGTGAGTTTAGTCCCTAAAATCCCACAAATAATGCACACACTGTTTTTGATATTTCTCTTACTCATAAATACACACTTCTGTTGATTATTTTATTCACAAAAAGCTTGGTCTTTTCAAAAGAGTCCGTTAGCCAGTAGCATATTCCTGCACAACCGGAGGCTGCAGTTTCAGGACCGCATTTCTAGGACCCCAGTTCTAGGACCCTAGTTTTTTCTGACAGCGCCACCTACAGAACTGGATGACGTAGTGGCGGCTGCAGTTTCAGGACCCCAGTTCTAGTACCCTAGTTTTTTTTTTGTGACAGCGCCACCTACATAACTGGATGATATAGCGAAGCCTGCAGTTCTAGTACCCGTTTGTACATAGTATCAATATATATATATATATATATAAATATATATATATATATATATATATATATATATATATATATATATATATATATATATATATATATATATATATATTTCATGTATTTTTGATACAAAATGCTTCAGAGGTTAATTACAAAGTGTGTAACTGCTTTGAGTCACAATTTCCAAAATAACAATTATATAAATGAAATTTGTTTACCAATCTTTAAACAACTGAAAAAGTGTAGTACTTTAAAAGGTTAATTACAAAGTGTGTAATACCTGCTTTGAGTCACAATTTCAAATTTAAACAATTAATATACAAAAAATATATAAATTAAAAATGTATTCCAATCTTTAGACAACTGAAAAAGTGGAGTATCTTATAAGTATTAGTTTCTTGATTAATACTGTATATTGTTTAACCTCCTTAAGTTTTTCTAATTAGCTCATTATCAGGTAAAATAAAGATGGAATCAGCATATGCAGTCATTGAATTACAGCCAGATATTTTAAAGGTTGTAGAGAGGCAAGACAAGACTCAAGAATGATTCAAGAATGTAAATTTATATACATGTCATTTTTGCAACAACATAACCAGAAGGACAGAACAATCAGTTGCTGCACAGACAGAATGGCTTGATTTAACAAATATGCACTGTTTGAGTTGAAAGCCAAACATAATATTCATGTTACTGGTGTCTAATTGCAAACTCCAAATTAAGTATCTAAGAGCAATACCCACCAATTGAATGGTCTCCCTTCTTTCCTCAATTGCTGGTCAATCTTTCGGTTAAATTCTTCCACCTCACTGAAATAGTTATCAGAGAACAATCACTGCTTTGTTAACAGAAATATCAGTAAAAAAAAAAGGGTACACTGGTAATTATGCAAAAGTAATTCATAATCTACTCTGACCTGTAATGATAAATTGGACCAGAAAGAAAGACCAGCTCAGCCTCCTGCAAGGAGATATTCCGGAGGACAGCCAGCCATATATGATGGCCTATGAAAAACATTAATATAACTATACTATTATACTACTACTGAACAGCAAGCCATGCACATGGGTCCATGCACGAGTAGCGCTCACAGTCTCATTGGTGTCCTGTCATTCTCTCCATTACCTTACATAAATGAGAAGTTAAAGCTATTGGACGATAATTTATAGGATTACTCGGATCTTTCCCAGGCTTTTTAATAGGTATAATTAATGCTTCCTTCCAACTTTGAGGAATTATACCCTCTATCCATATTCTATTATAAAATGTTAAAATCACTTCCATAGATGTTTCTGGATACCCGTTACACTTTTGAATCCCTTTAATTTTCTTAATCATACCCCATACTTCCTCTACTGGTGTATTCTTCCCTATTTTATCACAATAAGCCATCCAATACTGTTTTCTGACTTTCCTTATTATCCTCCTTACCTCAGCTTGTGCTTGTTTATACACTATTAAATCTTGAAAATTATGTGTTTTCTTAACCATCCTAAATGCTTTCATTTTCCTTCTTATTGCACTAGTACATTCTTCCGTCCACCATGGAACTATTTTATTCTTCCTACCTCCTTTCCCTTTTGGTATATAATTATTTTTTATGCTACTTGAATGGCATAAACAACATCATCACTAATCATTTCTACAGATCTATCTGGTTCTACTATAATATTCTTTAATCCCTCTTCACTCAGACTCATGAATTCTTCCCAATTCGCTTTATCAAACCTCCATCTACCAACATCGCCTTACTTCCTCTCACATTCACACTAACAGATATCATTATTGGATAATGATCACTCCCAACAGTATCTTATCGCAATATTTCCCACTCAGCACTCCCTGCAATTGAATCAGACACCATTGTTAGATCTAACACAGACTCTTTACCTGTAGCCACATCTATTCTTGTATTACCCCCATTATTCAGACACACCAAATTTCTCCGATCTATCAAATCTTCCACCACCATTCCATTACAATCTGTCACTAAACCTCCCCATAACATGCTCTGTGCATTAAAATCCCCACACCAAATTACCCTATCTTCATTAAGACCCTCTATTTGCTCTAACTCACTCAACACTAATTTCTTACAAGGATTATAAAAGTTTATTATTACATACTTTATTCCATTCACCCATACCTCTACTACAACATATTCTTGTGTTACACCTTTGCCTAATGATCTATATTGCATGCCTTCCTTAATCAGAGTAATACACCCTCCACCATTTCTCTCCTCTCTATTTCTTCTCTCACTCACATATCCTTTAATAACAAAATCAAATATAGGTTTAAGCCATGACTCTTGTATACATATCAGATCCGGTTTAACTTCCATCTCATTAATAACAACTTTAAACTCCAATCCATTAGCCACAAGACTTCTCGCATTCCATTGTAAAATTAAAATCATCCTCCTATCCAAACCAAGCTTCCTGGCTGGACTGTATCTCACCAATTAGCACATCCCTAACCATTTCCCATGATATATCCTTTACTCCCAAGAATCTCTCTGCTGCCTTGACTATAATTTGAATCTTAGTTGTCTTCTTTTCAGTCTGTGCAGTACAATTAATTACTTCAGCTATGAACAACAAGAAATGTGCTTTACTTACAATCATTGTCTCTTCCGTAATCCTACCTTCCATCTCTGATATTTCCTCAATTCTCCTCTCTTTTTGCACATCCCTCTCTTTTCCTTTCTCTCTATTCCTTGTATCAACCACTTTAACAGCCTCTGCATATGTTATATTCCTCTTGGCTCTCTCATTCTTTACTTCAATTGCTTTCTTACTCACCTCACATCCTCCAAACGCAACACTATGCTCCCCTCCACAGTTGCAGCATTTTGGTCCTGCTCCTTTACATTTGCCATAATCATGTCCCCACATCTTACACATCGTTTCTTCGCTTTACACACCATAGCCACATGCCCGTATTTTTGACAATTATAACATCTTAAAGGAGGAGGCACAAAAGGCCTCACTGAATAACTGATAAATCCAAGCTTGACCTTATCTGGCAAAATAACTCCATCAAACCTAAGCTCAACAGAGAGACTCTCCATTCTGTTCCCTTCTCTACTCATAAACAGTCGCCTAGCACCAACTATTTTCCCTCCGCCAATGTTACTTTTAAGCTCTTCCATAGACACTCCTAATGGCACTCGAGATATTACTCCACTTACCCACTGCCTCTGTCCTGCAATCGTACTACTCACCACTTCCTGCTTACACGTTACTTTAATCTTCATCACTTTCCTTCTTTGCTCTTCACTATTATAAACAATCATCAAATCTTCATTACTTAACACTTTTGCCGTCTTAATTTCTCCAACTACTTTCCTCAGCTCTTTTGTTAATACAATTGTACTTACCTTTTGTATTCCACCATCCTCTTTAAATTTCAATATTACCTTTTACCTTCAACTCATCCAAATTCACATTCCTCTCCTCCTGTTCATTTCCACTCTCCCCTGAACCTCTTACCTCTATCTGATGTTTTTTCTTTCTTTTCTTTGTACCTACATCTTCCCTTATATCTAAATTCCTCTCTTCTCCTGTCTTTCCTAATTCCATTTGTTCCTCTTGCACATCCGTATCATCAACTAGCTTCCAATGTATATATGATTTTTTTTTATTTTTATTTTTTTTTAAAGAAGGGGAAAAATCATATATATATATAACATTTTATGTATTTTATTCTTGTATGTCATTTCCTTTCATATAACTTTTCTCAGAAGGTGAGATGCTTGGTGTGTGACAAGGACCTCAAATGCCACTTCTGATGCAATCGTTGAAGTGGATAGATGTAGCCACAATGAGGATGTCTGTTCATCTGGCAGACGGCCAGATGTCTCGCACCTCTCGTGAAGCGCGTTATCAGATCACGATAAGGGCGCTATTGATGCTATTAAGGGCGCCGCAATGTCTGGAAGAACACTCTTTTGATCACCCTGGGGAGATAACAGCCAGGCTCCGGAGTGACTTTTATTGCCAAATGGCCCTATCGCGAACTCTCACACCTCACACTCGCAAGACACAAATGAAATGGTCACCAAGCTCATGGAAGAATAGATGATTAAAAGCCCCCTAAAAACGTAATAAATGTATACTTTGCTGTCTGAATGTTTGTATAAGTGTCTGTAATAATTAGGAGGGTTATGTGAATGTTAACTCAATTGTTTAGGACAATGGACGGTGGAAAACCTGGACTTGTGTGTTTTCCACCCCGCAGACCAGTAGTTCATGGTGTCTCTAGAACCGAGAGAACTCCATCGTACCGAGTCTGGTAAAATAATTTAAAGGACATGCATTATTACAAAGATGCCAGCTTTGTAAAGAAAAATGCATGAATCTGTCTGCCCCGGATAGTAGCCAGGGGGAGGAACTCAGCCGAACAAAGAACTTAGTTTCGCGCCGAAAACGCTCAGATCGATTGGACCATCCAGAAAATGGGTGTCGCTCTCTTATCGATAAGTGCCAATGCAACCCGCATTCCTTTGCCTTTGCGAGTGCATTGCATTTGCAATCCACCACCTTCTTTCCAGCCTTCTTCAGAGAGGAGGATACAGCACGCTTCAGCACTTCCAAGAGAACCGGCCACATCCAGCTAAACTTCTTCGCAAACCGAGAGCCAATACCAACCGACTTCAAAAGGAACCACGGAACGCACGGGACATTTGAACTCAAAATACACGTACACGCGAGAAGCCAAAACCAAAGCAAGTATTCTTATTTCTACAATCCAAGCTGCTGTTGAAAAGTCGTGTTACATCTGTTTGGGACGAGATTAACTCATTGAGGGCTCTCTTGTAGCAACTGAAGTGGGCAGCTGTATACCTCTCTCTCTCTCTCTCTCTCTCTCTCTCTCTCTCTCTCTCTCTCTCTACACTCTCTCTCTCTCCTTTATTTTGTTTTCTTTTATTCTTTTCGTTTAGGTACAATTTTAGTTTCATTTCCTATCTATATTTCTACTCTCTTGATGCATATTTAGTATGTTCTTTCTGTGTTAATTGTAGTGTTATCTTTAGTCTGTGTTATTAAACTTCCAAAAGATATTTTTGAGTTGAAGCTGTTATTCTTCTACATACACAAAGTCAATGAAACTTACAAATCTTGAACGTTACCTAATGCTGCCTAGTGCTACGATTTTAGTAACATAACCGTCATTTAACATACGAAATATTAATTTGTCCTGATCAGTAAAGTTAATGCTTCTTATGCTCTCGTAAAGCAGTAATCCCTTATTGAGAATTGATTTGAAAGTCTATAACTAATTTGCAGGACAAACTTAATAAGATAACTTCAAGCAATTCCTTAAAGGTTACTTGTATTTAATTAAACATTTTCCATATCGGAAAATTTTAATAAACGTAATGAACGACTAGCAAATTATATTCATAAACTCATGAATATTAAATCCCTTTTGAGTTAATTATTCCCCGAGATATCAGACTCATAGTCGATATTGTAACCAAGTTTATTTGGTGGAGAATTATAAGGCAAGTTTCAAACGTTTGTGTATGTGTGAACAATATCCATATTCTGTTCATTGTGTATTTTTGGGAGTATTAATAACACGCACGCGCGTTTTTGAATTGAGAGGTACCGCGAAAAGCGACCCAAGCATAAACATGTTGGAATAGCCGGCCTATATTAATGACAGTATAGACGGCACGTAAACGTAAATCCAAGCATAAACAGATGCTGAAACATGTTATAGCCGGCCTATATTAATGACAGTATAGACGGCGCGTAAACGTAAATCCAAGCATAAACAGATGCTGAACACATGTTGGAATAGCCGGCCTATATTAATGACAGTATAGACGGCACGCAAATCCAATATTGAAACAGAAAACCACGAAATCTCTGCAGCCGTCGGCGCAATATTGTTTCGTTCGCGTGATTTCCAAACAAATGTATTGAAGAATCAACGCGAGGTATTGACCCGAGCGAGACTCCTTGAGTCAATAATAGGCCTAATGAAAATATTATATCGTTAAGATAAACGATAACTCCTGGTTTAAGTTTGGTGTAGCTAACCAAAACTCTGAGACCTAAAACATTTGAATCAAAAATTGCTGAAAACCGTCGGCCAGCTTGATAAATGTCTATTGGAGTTCTTCTTGTAAATGTGTGATAGACAGACGGAAAATTCCTGTATTCACCGTTTTTGTTTCCCGTGCCTGTACAGCATCGAAAGAAACCCCCGTGTTTTTAAGAAGTAATTGTGAGTTTCGCAACGCCGCGTGTGAACGCCAGAGGGCGACTCTAAAACCAGATAGCGCCATCTGGTGGATAATTTCTGCCTAACTAACCCTAGTCTAGGGCGGACGCAACAGCGCCATCGCGTGGATAAATTCGGATAGTGTCACTCTCCGCTATTTGATTCCGCCTTAACAAAGTAAGTTTGAGCCAATAAATTGTTTATTGATTACTGTTGTGCACAGTTTCATTTATACAATTTTTGTTGTTGTTGTTGTTTCCTAGCAACAACCAAGTCTCCTTTCGCTGATTAAACACCCTTATTCGAATTTGAAGTTTAAAAAGAAAAACACTTTTCTCTAACTCAAAGTGAAATTAGGTTTAAGTCACAGACAGTCCACTTGGAAGGAAGGACGCCACCTTGTGGCTGTACCCTGCTAAGTCAGCGCACCACTAACTCCCTATTTCCTTTCTGATTAATTCTTTTATTTTGATACTCTCACTTAGCGATTAATCGTTATAGGATAGTATTTTTATTGCTTTCTTTTATTTGATTTTTCCTTACAGGCTTAGTTAAATTTCATTTAAACTTGCTTCGAAGGTAATAATTTTTATTTTTTTTATTTATTTATTTATTTTTTTTTTTTTCCTGCAAAAGTTTTTCTTTTCCCCTCCCATTGGGGTTAAGCTTATTCTGGTAATTACAAACAGTATCAAAAGTGATTTTGTTTTATCATTATTTGACAGAAACCTTTGCCTTTTTCTAAATTGCTCTTGATATTGTAATTTTCCACTTCCTTTTCGTCTACAATCATAAATCCTTTGATCCGGTGAACAGGAGAGTTTTAATTCATTTTGATTCCACCTGTTTACCCTCTTTGTGTATTTAGTGTAAGGCTCACAAGCATCTATGGTGAGTTGAGAATCGTCTCAAACTGGTCTCCACCAGCAGGGTTGCCCGACCAACGTGACCGACACCGGCTGTGTGTGAATCTCGGTTTCTTTTATCTCTGTCCGCAAGGCAATTTCTGGAACTAGTACCTAAACCGGGGCCTAATAGGGGGCCACTCTTGAAAGAGAGGGTTCTAGGGAACGTACCAATTTTGCTGTGCGGACTGGCGGTTGATGGATTGGTGTTGTCAGGTTGTGTTTAAAGTCATAAGCTGTTGTGTGGGCGTAAGGCGACAGAGTAACGAAGGACCGAGGACACGGCAGTTGGGTGTTTGGAAACGTCTGGAAGGCCGACCACACCGCTGGGTTTTCCACCTGAGCGACCTCAATTCACCCCGGATGAGCTAAATGGGATAAAACCCATAGTATAAGCCGAATTTTAATATATCCTGAGCATTTGGCCCATTAATTTTTTTTCTCTTGTTCTCTAAGCCGTACCTTTTTCCTAAGTCTCCTACCCTGGTATCCACCGTGCGTAGGCCCTATCAGAAACTCTTACGAAAAGGCTTAACCCTTTAGGTTTCTCTAACACCTCTAGCGCTCACGCTTACTTTCCGTGCATTACAGACCAATTCATTTTGTGTTTGTCCCCACTGTGCTATTTCCTATCCTCACTGTTGGACTGTCATAATCGTGTTTCTTTCAGTTCACCAAGAGACCCCAAGGAGAACTTAGTAATTAAGTGACGACCGAGCAGCAGGTCACCAAGTGTGCCGGCCCGTTATATAGGCAGTATAGGCAAATGCTAAGGGCGCAATCTCGCTAGGGGGCGCCAAAGAGGCCAAGGGATAATAAAAAAAATAATAAATGTTTTTTTTTTTTTTTAAGTTACAAACATAACCAACGTGCTGATATCTTTAGCAAACTAAACTTCGAATTAGTATTAATAATTTGTATTATATAAAAATCCAAAATAAGGGCATTACTGCACCCGCCCACAATTGATTGACACCTGAAGGATGGCTGGAGTGAGGTGAGACCCACCCAGGCCCCGTGTGACGATTTGTTTACTGTAATGGCTCAGCGAGGGGCGAAGTGGAGACGTGTCAAAACGACCTCATACATTATCTGGTGCGCAAGGAAGAAAAAAACGAAAAAAAAGAAGGAAAAACGCGAAAAAGCCAGAGGTAAGACTGTGTGAAGAAAACACTGAATTAATTAATTGTGCGCGTGCACTACGATAACACGTTAACTTTACAGATGAATATCTACATAAACAGACTGATATCCAATCCTTCAAAAACATGCATTGCCATGGCTTGAAAAGCAGCATTTTTTAAGGACAACAACATTGTCGTTTTTTATGCTATGCCAATTGGTTTGAAATGTCACTGTAATTAGTTAGAGAGGCACATTAAACGCAGTTAGCAAAGGCCTAATAATTTGTCACTGTATGAGACAATATTAGCAGGCAAGAGATGATTTATCACTTGGCATAATAGTAGAATCATTTAGTTGTTCAGAATCATCATCTAAGACTACAAGATGGATATTTCTAGATGTAAACCTGCCAGTGATATCTTTGATTATAGAATGTTAAAATGAGCAGTAAGTCTAGAGGCGTATACAGGTAATATTGATGTTGGATTATTTCAAATATCTCTTTGTATTTCTTATAATATTTTTTTAATGTGTATTATCTATTCATTTATTTAACCCTCCGTGGTCCACAATATGATTTCAATGAGTAAAATGTTTTGATGTTTTTCCTGCTTAAAATTAGACACCATAACAATAAACATTTCAATTTTGTTTTTTTAAATTTTGCTGCCTCAAGGCAACATTGTACCACAACGGAAAATTTGAAACATTTGACATTTGAATGTAGAAAAAAGAAAAATATTTATTGACAAACATGCATTTCTTTAACCAGACACCTGAACAAACACATTTATCCAGTTTATAATGTATTAAAAATGTAATATTTAATAAAAAGTAAAATTTCAAATTCAGCTGTTGCTCTCAGGCAACATTGTACCATTGCGGAACACAAGTATTACCAAACCATCATATCAATTTATCATCAAGTTATCAAATCAAGTTATCATATCCATCTTCATCCTCATCTCCATCTTCAATCTCACCCTCACCCTCACTCCCTGCCAGATCGTCACTATGACCCTCATCTTCCTCATCACATGACACCTCATCCTCACCCTCATTGGTTGTGTTTTATACTTTTTTAAAGTGCTATAGAAAATGTGCAGATCATAATATGTGCAGTTATAGTATGTGAATTACTAATCATATACGTGCATTACAAAATCATGCAAAAATGCAAATATATTTCGTTAATTCTAACTCTTTTCCTTACAAATATATAAATAAATATATATTATATTAATATAATTAATATAATATATATCCTTATAAATATACTACATTTGTTTCCAACCCAGTGTGTCTGGTATGGCCTTATGCGATTCCATTAAGGTACAATGTTGCCTTGAGGCAACACACAGTTTTTTGTTATTTACTCTAAAACATTTGATGATACACAATGTAAAGTTCTTGAAAATACTTCTTTACTTACCAGTGAAGGTGACTCATATTTTTTGTGGTTGATTAACTAGATGGAAATTTGTGAAAAATGCACTTTTCATTGGAGAAAATATGGAGCCATGTGACCTATGAAACAGGACACAAAATGGACCCCTGTGGGTCATGTGACCCCTTTTTTGCACTTTCATTAGTTAGTGTTTGAGTTCGGCTATTTAAGTTTAATGTGTGATTTGTTTTGTTAGTTTTCTTATTTAGGCTATTGAAGAATTTTATATTAGTCTTGTTATTTTTAGTGCTGTATCATACTTTTACTGTATTATTTCAATCATTGTTGTTTGATTTGTTTTTATATTTGAGTAAATTATGATCCAGTTATTTGGATTAATTTCTAAAGTGGCTTTTGTTTCTTTTGTGTTTTTTTATTTTATTTAATTTTTTTACCAAAAGTGTTGCACTTTCTTTCACACTATTTAAACATGTGAATTTGAAACCCTTTTTTATTTACAAAATAAATGAAAACGTCAATGGCAAAATAATTTAGGCTCATGTTTTCTCATAAAGCGACTTTGGATATCTAGAAAAGTGCTATACAAGTGTTATTATTATTATTTTAGTATGGATACGCAGCAGTTGAGAGACTTAGCTCACAAAGCTTACGTCAAACAGAAAACCATTTCTGAAAAGACTGTAAGACAGCCCACCATTTGCCCTGTCTCTGAGCACCACCCAGAGCTAACCCTAGAGGGCGCCGAACAGAACCACACTTATAGACCCGTCAACAGAGAGTCTAAACCACTCCAAGCCAGCAGAGGGCAGCGTGGTCATGGTGGCGGCCGTCCACGGCACCAGAGCGATCGCTCTGAAGGATCCTGGGACCCGCCTCGCCCCTTCCACAACCAAAAGGGGGTGAGCACCTGGGAAGCCGGCCGCCAACCCAGAGGGAGCCGAAACTGACCTCTGAGACCACCCAGCCCAGAAAGCCAGCAAAGGGGCCACTCTCGACGTGATAATGGTAAGCTCAGACCTGAGCCCACATCCAACAAAGAAAGTGTAGCCGCTTCTGAAGTTGCAGAGCTCTTAAAAACACTGAAAGAGTTTCTCCAAAAGAAACCTCACAAGGAAGACAAGAAGGATGGGCCAGATAAAGCATGACTAAATCTGAAACCTGAAATCAACCTTCCCGACCCTCCTGCAACTGCATTAAGCACCCTGAACACTGTTCCTCAACCACAGACTATTGAACTGACTGTTGCACCCCCACACGTCAGCAGCACACACTCACTACAGCTGACAGCAACAGCCCCTGACCAAAACAGCATCATGTCACCCCAAGATACCAGAAAGCGCTGTTTTGACTATTTGCACTCACAATGAGACACCAGAGACATATCCCGACGGCTTAACAAGCAACACACAGGTCCCCACACCAAGACTCCTGGGAAACCTGATCGAGAAGGGAATGGCTCGAAAACTCTATCTAACCATTACCATGGAAAGGGAAGTTAAGCTCGAAGCCCTCGTTGACACTGGCTCCGACCTCACGCTGATATCCGCCCAACTGTTTGAAAAACTCAGATTTGAAGCACAGAGACAAAATCGCACTCTTAACCTTCAAACTTGCAAGCTAATTGTGCAGTCGTATAGCCAAAACAACATCCAGCTCAAGCACATAACTCCCATTCACCTGACGATTGGACCTATGAGCCTTGTGCACCCCGTCTATGTCTCCTCGATGAACACGTATCCGTTTCTCATCGGAAAAGACCTGCTGGACCGCTTCGAACCCTTACTGGACTTCAAACAGCTGAAATTTTGGGCTCAAGTGCGCGACCCTCTGCCCCTTCAGACACACACATCGTCTGAGCAAGACTGTCAAGTCACTGAGGTCACGGAAACTCCCACAGAGCCAGACTGCCAGGTCACAAAGGTCACAGGACCTCCTGCAGCACACTGTGAAAACACAGCCTCAGCCACGAAGCCAAGTTCAAGTTCGCTACTCTGCACATTTCAGCTCACCAAAGACTCCGATACCTTCTGCCCCCAGGTCATGAATGACCTACAGCTGAATGATATCACCACAAAGAACAGTATTCTCGCACTATGGGCCGATAACTCAGCCATTAGTCTCTCACTGTTCAAGTCAATCAGTGAAAATGCACCACACACTCCTTACGCCAGCAAGCACACCCGTTTCCCTTTGAACTCATACCCCTCCTCTATGGTGTCTGCCAGAGGAATCTGTGCGCTGCGCTTGACATGGAACCACCGGTGCCTTACTCATTATTTCCTGGTCCTGCCGGACCCGCCCCACGATGTTTACATCAGAGCAGACATTCTGATTCGCCTCCGGGCTCATGTGGACGTGTGTAATGAAGTGGTATGGGCTCCATTAACTTCACAGCCACACGTTTCCATCAGTCATGACAATCTCATGTCAGGACAGACCATCCCAGAAGTCTGCACGCTTGTCAGTGAACAAGGAACTGTGATACCAGCATACACCAAAGGGGTCGCTGTGCGGCTCAACATGCGATGTGGTCAAACCTTAAACCACACGCTGGGTTTCTTCCAACCCTCACCCGAATGTGTGGAACTCGGACTCACACTTGAAGCCACACCCCCCACTGAAGTGTCATCTCGTATTGTTTACATCCTGTTCAACAACTGCACAGCAATTGACATCAACATTCCCAAAGCCTTTCGGCTGGGATGGCTAATCAGCAATGACTTTCATGACTTTGAACTTGTGTTACCCATCATTGGACCCATTCCACACGCACTGATACCCGAAGGGAATACAGACAACACACTGTTCACTGTACCATTCAAGTTCATCGCCATAACATCTGTCATGCCGGCGACCAAAGACCAGGTCTGCCGAACGGAACTGACAGAGGACAGTCACCTTGTAGTATACACAGTCTCCCATCAGCCTGTCATGGAAACGGATGAACCTGCTTCACCTCTCCATACCAACCTGACTGATGACACCCAGACGGAGGAACCGTACGCAGGTTTCGAGTCTCAAGTGCAACAAATGCTACAAGATGCTAACACACTACATGGCGAGATGTGGGAACCTCCAAATTTCACCACCGCAGATTTCCCACAACGACATCGTGGAAATACAAGCTTCCGACACGGCAATAAAGACAATTTTCGACCACCTCTCGGAACCCTCCAACCACCCTATCACTGACTCTGAGCTCTCTGATGACTCAAGCCTCAAACATCTACATAACTCCAAAAACATGGTGCGTATACAGGACGACATTCTGTGGTTTGCACCCGATGACAGCACAACGCCACGGCTTGTGATGCCACGATCGCAAAGGGGGGTTATGCTAATGTACGCCCACGACACACCATGTGCGGGACACCACGGCACCAGAGCCACGTATGACACACTGAAACAGGTGGTATATTGGCCCGGCATGCAACAAGATGTTGTGGAGTACGTCAGAGAATGTCTGGTTTGCTGTCAGTTCCAGCCAGCAAACCCGAAAAACAGAGCCCCTGCCCAGGTCCACAAGAGGCAACAGGTACTTTCTCACAGTTGTGTGCCAGTTCACCAAGTGGGTGGAGTGTCTACCAGCACCCAACGACACCGCCCAGACCACGGCATACCTCCTGCTAAACCACATTTTCTCCCGGTTCGGATTGCCACTGAGAGTCAACTCAGACAGAGGCACCCATTTCACTGCCGAGATCATGCAACAGATCTGGAAATGCCTGGGGATACGGGCTAGACTGCACGTCAGCCACCACCCCATCGCATCAGGGCAAGTTGAGAGATCGAACAGAACGGTGGTCGCCATGCTGAGAAAGTATGTGTCTGCTAACCAGAAAGACTGGGATATGAAACTCCCCCTCGTTCTGATGGCCCTCAGAGCCACCCCGCAGGAATCAACACGGGTATCCCCTTTTAACCTCATGACTGGGCGGCAGATGACTCTGCCACTACACCTGCTGTACCAACCCGGCGACTCCAACCTTGTCACCGCGTACACCACGTTCCAGTACCTCGATGAGCTCCATAGACATTTAAAAACAACTTTCGCCTTTGCCCAGCAACACTTGCAAAAGAGCGCTGAAGGTCGGAAAGCCTATTACGACCGCAAAGCCTCACACCAAGAACTGGAGGTGGGCGACAAGATCTGGTACTACAACTTCAACCCGCCACCTTTGACAGGCCCCCGACGGCTGTCAAAGAAATTTCTGCCCCACTGGACGGGACCTCAGGAGATTACGAACAAACTCTCTCCCGTCGCGTACCAGATTCAACTAAACCTGGAACAGAGAGAACCGGTTCTCAAATGGGTTCATCGAAACCCAAGAGACATGTGGCCACTAACAGAGAAAGACAGTTAGGGGCCAATGCAAGCGGAACCCAACAGCCGCCCCTGAAACGAGGAGACTTGTCCCATCAACCTGGGACAAACCTTGCTGACCTATACCCTCTCTCTCTCTTCCCCTTCTCATCCCTACCTCTCTCTCTCTTGCCTGTAACAGGATGCGACTGTGGATCATGCTCCTGTGCCTCCAGACAATCAGAGGCCAGCCACCACCAGACATCATCACACCAGGTCCAGCCTCGGGCATCGTACTGAGAGAGCAACCCGGACTCTTGATTACCAACTGCCGAACATACACCCAGAAGTTGTATGTCCGACTTGACCCCCGCAACGTCTACAAAGCACACTACCCCCGTGCAATAGCCCAGTACAGCCGAGACCGATATCAAGCACATGCTCAACCAGCTAGAGAAGATGACCGTCACCCAAGCAGAGTTGGGAGGACACAACCGCCGCTCCAAACGGTTCCTGGGAGCGCTGCTCGGAGCCGCCGCCGCCGTTGGAACTCTGTTTAACATTGGCATGTCCAGTGTCAACACGGTAAACATCGCCACAGTAAGACGACATGTGGCCGAAATCCAAAATGAACTTCCACAGCTTAAAGAGCAACTCACCACACAAAGTGCAGCTTTGCAAACTATTGGCAAGACGTTGAGAGGAACTGTGGTAATTTTAAACACCCACAGTGTCCTGTTGAACCAGACCATGAACTCCATGAAACAGTTATTCACCGTCTTCCAGAATGACTTTGCCCAAACGCAGCTGGTTACAGCCTTAATGACTGACATGTTACGGGAAATAAGCTCGTCCATCGACAGCTTAGCCATGGGTAGAATCCCACCGTACCTGATACCTTTAAGCCTTGTGCAAAACGTGTTGGCATCTGCGATCAACACACCCACTGACCCTCTGCAGATTCACCTGGCCTACTCCCTGGGTAGCGCCATTCCCCTGTACGTGGACCCCGAGCAGAAAGAAATGGGTTTCCTCCTTAACTTACCCATCATCGAGTCGAACCGAATCTACCGACTCAAAGACATTTATCAATGTGGGCTTTTGGAAAGGTAACACTCACCTCAAGGTGCGCACACCCCAGGTAGTCGCATACCATGACAGCGACACCCAGCTGTACCTAGCCCCAAACCTGCACATGTGCACCCTGACCAAAGACATTCATTATCTCTGCCCAAGCAAACCTTTCCTCCGAGACAACACCGAGGGAATCTGCGGTTTGCAACCTATGCTCAGCGATACCCGCTGCCCCACTGACGCAACGCCTCGCACTCCAAGTCACCGACGCAAGCAGAGATCGTAGGTGACAGATGGCTCGTCAACACTCCAGTGCGCACCGCCACACTGATCTACGACCAACACGACACTGCAACCCGCATCAACCTGCTGGATCAGAGCATGTGGGTCCAGGTACCGCGAGGAGCCATCCTCCACCTGGACGACTTGGCCCTGTACCACCTCCCAAGCGAAGAGTACCAGTCAGAACTGGAAATCCCCGCCTTCTTCAAGGACCACAACTTCACCCTCGCCCCTGAGTTAGAATTGTGGATTGAGAAAGGGGGGCCCCAGCTCATTGACATCGCTCCCCTTGATGCAACCCTTCAAGCATTGTCCCGAATGCCTATCCTGAATACCTCTCCTGTTGTCCAAACCTGGACCGCAGCTGACACTGCACTATGTGTCTCTATGGTCTTCGGCAATACCCTAACCCTGGGCGTCGCCTTCTTCCTGTACAGAAAATTCAGCGAGATGAGAACCTCCACAGCCAAGCTCACGACAGCCGTGTCTGGAGGTCTCCGATGGAAACCACGGAGGGAGGTTACCACGCCCGAAGCAGAGGCAGATCTCATCGAGCTGGCTCCCCAGCCGTAACAAACACCTGCTGCCCGACCGCCCGATTCACCTACCATCCGTCCATTGTGATGGGGTGGGTTGTCCGATAATGACCACAGGACATCAGCCGACAAAAAGGGGGACTGTAGCCACAATGAGGATGTCTGTTCATCTGGCAGAGACCTCTCGTGAAGCGCGTTATCAGATCACGATAAGGTGATTGATGCTATTAAGGGCGCCGCAATGTCTGGAAGAACACTCTTTTGATCACCCTGGGGAGATAACAGCCAGGCTCCGGAGTGACTTTTATTGCCAAGTGGCCCTATCGCGAACTCTCACACCTCACACTCACACCTAGCAAGACACAAATGAAATGTTCACCAAGCTCAGGGAAGAATAGATGGTTAAAAGCCCCCTAAAAACGTAATAAATGTATACTTTGCTGTCTGAATGTTTGTATAGGTGTCTGTAATAATTAGGAGGGTTATATGAATGTTAACTCAATTGTTTAGGACAATGGACAGTGGAAAACCTGGACTTGTGTGTTTTCCACCCCGCAGACCAGTGGTTCATGGTGTCTCTAGAACCGAGAGAACTCCATCGCATGCGAATCTGGTAAAATAATTTAAAGGACATGCATTATTACAAAGATGCCAGCTTTGTAAAGAAAAATGCATGAATCTGTCTGCCCCGGATAGTAGCCAGGGGAGGAACTCAGCGAACAAAGAACTTAGTTTCGCGCCGAAAACGCTCAGATCGATTGGACCATCCAAAAAATGGGTGTCGCTCTCTTATCGATAAGTGTCAATGCAACCCGCATTCCTTTGCCTTTGCGAGTGCATTGCATTTGCAATCCGCCACCTTCTTTCCAGCCTTCTTCAGAGAGGAGGATACAGCACGCTTCAGCACTTCCAAGAGAACCGGCCGCATCCAGCTAAACTTCTTCGCAAACCGAGAGCCAATACCAACCGACTTCAAAAGGAACCACGGAACGTGCGGGACATTTGAACTCAGAATACACGTACACGCGAGAAGCCAAAACCAAAGCAAGTATTCTTATTTCTACAATCCAAGCTGCTGTTGAAAAGTCGTGTTACATCCGTTTGGGGGCTCTTTGTAACAAACTGAAGTGAACGCTGTTATCCACTCTCTCTCTCTCTCTCTCTCTCTCTCTCTCTCTCTCTCTCTCTCTCTCTCTCTCTCTCTCTCTCTCTCTCCCTTTATTTTGTTTTCTTTTATTCTTTTCGTTTAGGTACAATTTTAGTTTCATTTCCTATCTATATTTCTACTCTTGATGCATATTTAGTATGTACTTTCTGTGTTAATTGTAGTGTTATCTTTAGTCTGTGTTATTAAACTTCCAAAAGATATTTTTGAGTTGAAGCTGTTATTCTTCTACATACACGAAGTCAATGAAACTTACAGATCTTGAACGTTACCTAATGCTGCCTAGTGCTACGATTTTAGTAACATAACTGTACGAACATACGAAATATTAATTTGTCCTGATCAGTAAAGTTAATGCTTCTTATGCTCTCGTAAAGCAGTAATCCCTTATTGAGAATTGATTTGAAAGTCTTTAACTAATTTGCAGGACAAACTTAGTAAGATAACTTCAAGCAATTCCTTAAAGGTTACTTGTATTTAATTAAACATTTTCCTTATCGGAAAATTTTAATAAACGTAATGAACGACTAGCAAATTATATTCATAAACTCATGAATATTAAATCCCTTTTGAGTTACTTATTCCCCGAGATATCAGACTCATAGTCGATATTGTTACATAGATATCTTGCAGAGACAAACATACAAAGAGCTGAAGACCCACTTGAATACTGGAAAATGCAGAAACATGTGTACCCCCATTTATATACATTGGCATTACAATTTCTTTGTACCCCGGCCTCTGTACCATGTGAAAGTGTTCTCCAAGGCTGGGGAAGTACTGTCTAAGAGGAGAAATAGACTCAGCCCCAAAACTGTGAAACAGCTTTTATTTCTTAATAAAAATAATTAAAGCCTTTATTACCTTACTGTCATTCCTACAGTTACACAAGCACTGCCAAGTGTCATAAGCACATTTAATTACAGATGATCCAATCACACAATGTCCTTATTTACTGTGTGTGTATAGAAAGTAGGCCTACATTAGATCTTTTTGACTCAAGCCTTTAGCTCATATTTTATTCTCACACTTTAATGGGTAAATTAATTTATTTAATGGACACATTTAACACAAACATATAAAGCTTTTATTTGTACACATAGCATTGAAACGATGGAGTGTGTTGTGGTTGCTTCATCTGACAGTGAGAGCTTCTTCCACAGGCTTCTGGCTGCTTTATTTTAAATAAGCACCAGATGGCGCTGTTCTCGACACCCTCGAAGCTTTGAATCTTTTCCCGAAACAGTCAGGGTCAAGCCTCACTGCTTCACGAGGCTTTATTTCCACATCCCTACAAGGTGCATCTCAAACAAGCCTACTGTGCTCGACTGCAGAATCCAACACATCCCCCTTTCGCTCGCGAGAGTTTTTTGACATACGTCAGCATGACATCAGAACAAGGCGGACCGCCCTCGGACACATTTCTAACCGGCATGCATCTCGCGCTTATCACCGGTGATCGGTTCTGCGCACATTTTGCTAATCTCAAACAAGCCTATTGCTTCAGTGTGAGATGTGTCTGTTTTTTTATATACAACAAGCTTCGAAGTCACATTAATTTAGTCACATCACTAAATTAATGAATGATCCCCCACCCCCCTCCCCACCAGCCAAGAATCCTTTTGTAGTGTATTTTGTCGTGTCTTTTCCATAGACTGTATAAAAGGTCTTTTCCCATAGTTCTTCATAACGGAAGTAGCGCAGACAACATAGAACTATCCACATAGATTTCTCGTTAGCGCTTTTTGGAACAGTCAACGCCAGTCCGTGAACACTCGAGAAGAAGTTGACTGTGCATTGATAATGAATTTGCAGTATACTTCCTCAGATGATTTTCATAGGATTTAATACAACTAGACGAAGGCATTAGCTAACACGATATTAAAATTTATCATAGTTTTAAAAAACTGTAATATTGAGTTAATATACATATACAACCAGAAGCTGCACAATGCACATATTGGGAAACGAATTGATTGTCACTGTGAGTGACGACAGCATCTGGAGGTTTTGACCGTTCCAAGATGGCGGACGCTTTAACATGTTAGAAGTGGTCGAATGTGTCATCTACGAAAATATTTCTATGCTTGACAGGCCCACATGTTTACTTCGTTTAGCCTGACAGCGTCTCCATTTCCTCCAGAACTTTCTAAAGCTTCAGAAGGAAAGTATAGCGGACCCATGGCAACTGGCGGGTGAGTAATTTAAGGCCGTTTGAACAAATTCGTTTAATACCTACACAAACTTACGTATATAATGTGTTTACATTGCAGGCGTTTCTCTGACAGTTTCATAGACGAGGATCCACAGAGAGCCCTTGAGGTAGGCTCTTGTACACTATCAACTATTTTTGCAGTTTACACATAACACTTCAGACGTGCTTTTCTAATAATTTACATAAATAAAACATCTTTCTCGCTATGGGCAGCTTGGCGGTTCTACGCGTTGTTTTAAGGGTAGGTTTAGGGTAGGGGTAACTTAGGTAGGTATGGACGTTAATAAAGCCTCAAACCACATGAAAATGATGCTGGTAGTACAATCTAATAGGTAGCGCTCTCGAATTGTGCTACCTACTGGGAGACTAACGTTAAATGTATAATGTGTTTGTGGAACACATGGTCATTCTTCTATTTGTTACACACAACCCAGAATCCACTAATGCTGCCTTCACGTGCCTTCGTAATGATCGTAAATACTAGTTTCCTAGTTAAAACATGGACATGAACGAGCTTTCAAGTCAAAATTTAAAAGCAATGAGGTTGTAATCACGATTTCAGAAGTGGGAATTAGGAAATTTCCAATAGCGCGTGAAGGCAGCATTAATACACTACACTACTAGAAAAACAAAACAAGTGGAAAAAAAAACATATAATCATAAGTTGACCAAACATATATAAATAAACTAGATGAGTGTATAATTTAGCAGCCAAAGTATTCTTTGAAACAAATCTTTTGTGCACAATAGGGGTATACTGGTTCATTTGACTGGTTCGGTATGTGCTATGCTCTTGGAAATTAGTTATTAGGTATATTCATCTGTTCAAATAAAAATAAAGAAAATATGAACATATAATCAAACTACAAGCAACAACACAAATACCTGCAATAGAGCAAAGATGCATATAACAAAACGTTTTTTCAGGTATTTAACAGTAGTTTTCAGATACAGAAACTGAATAAAGTAAACAAATATAAAATAATAACATTGCATATTATAATCTTCCCTGTATTAAATAAAGATCATCAGATTTGAGATGAACCACAGTGCGTACCAAACCATGTGTGGAGGATCATGGTTATATATATATATATATATATATATATATATATATATATATATATATATATATATATATTATAATTTTTTTTTTACAGAGAACTGTAACATCCCTATGCACAGCAATTTTGTAAAATCTAAATATGTTAATAAAAACATTTATTTTTAAATGTTTTGTGCAGCTGTTTAATAGGGCAACAAGATATGATAGATACAACAGAACAAAGTAGGCTTTTATAATCTTTCAGTGCACAAAAGCATGATGATATGAAACCCTTCAGAATATAGTGCTACATCCTGTGTGTGCTAAAAAGCAACATGGAGTCACAGCACTGCATTGAAAAGTTCACTGAACAAAGAAAGAGAAGAGCTGTTGAGCCGTTTGCTTCTTAACAATTTTAAATTCCAGTTACTGTGTGTGTGATGCCAAATCAGTCATTGTATTGTGATCTAACAGGCACCCTCAAAAGTGACATCATTCAGAAACGGCAATAAACTACAGAAAAATAGTAATTTTATGTAATTCCACAGCCCTTTATCTACATATCAAGTATTATAATTAGTGACGGACATTTTTCCAAAATATCGTATTTAAATATTTGGGCTGATAAAATAAAAAACAAAAAATATAGCCCTAAAGAACAAAAGCATTATAAGCTCAAGCAGCGCAAGTGAGCAAAAAAATTAATAAAATAAAATAAGCAGACTGTGCCAGTTATCATGCAGAACGTACATATACACTTGAGTAGGTATATAGTTATCTCGTGTTTATATTGTTTCACATTTTCATATTGAGAAAACGCAATAATATAATTTGGATGAAATTATTCTCGGGTGAGAAAACGTGCCCCGCTGACAGACGAGACAAAGATAAGTTAGTTATCGGGTTAGTTCACCCAAAAATGAAAATCTGTCATTAATTACTCACCCTCATGTCATTCCAAGCCCGCAAGACCTTCGTTCATTTTCGAAACACAAGTTAAGATATTGTTGATGAAATCTGAGAGCTCTCAGGCCCTTCCATAGACAGCAATTTAATTAACACTTTCAGGGTACAGAATGGTAGTTTAAATAGGATTTAATAAAAAATATCTTTATTTGTGTTCCGAGGATGAACAAAGGTCTTTGCAGGTTTTGAATGACATAAGGGTGAGTAATTAATGACAGAATTTTCATTTTGGGGTGAACTATCCCTTTCTTCCCTATCTATCCCTTTAATTACTAGTTATCCCTTTTCTTCGATGCTCATCCTGGGGCCTTTACCATGAAGTCGGTTTAGCTGGCTAGCCAGATATGTTTAAGTTTAGTTTTTGCCAATCCTGGGTTTTAGTTACCATGAAAGAGGTTTAGCTTTTAGCAGTGTTTATCTCCATAGTAACTTATGCTCCACAGCTAACCTCCTTCAGGGCAGCTTATGTTCTGGATAAGAGATCTCAAACTGAAATTGGACCAATCAACTGTGAGCAAAGTGACACACCTCTGATGCAATAAAGTCACTCCCCCTTTTTCTACCGTATTTTCCGCACTATAAGGCGCACTTAAAAACCTTTCATTTTCTCAAAAAACGACAGTGCGCCTTATAATCCGGAGCGCCTTATATATGGATCAAGGCGCTCTGTCAAAATTGTCGGTATGAAAAAACAATAAAAACTATTTAATAATAATAATAAAATGTTTCAGTACGACTGGTAAACTACAAAGCCGCACCGCTTGCAGCATTACGGCTACCATAGTCAGTAAACACCGGTACTGTACTTTCGGATAATGCCGAGAGGGAGCTGGGCAGGTTGGATGCCGTAGTCGCCCAACTGTTCAATTCGGACACTGAAGTAGAAGAATTTGAGGGGACGGGGAATGAACTGAAAAAGTGAGCTTTACGTGTTATACGTAACTGAACAATGTTGAGTTATGCACTAACGTTTGATTTAGTGGTATCAGACTGTTTTTTTTACTGAATTAGGGAAAAGTTCCCCTCCACGTTTGGGAGAAAAGTGAGCAAGGCTGGGAGATATTGTTAATATGCACATCAGCGTTTGAACAACGTTACCATGGGAGTGAATGGAGTTGTCAGAACGCTTAATAAAGTTTGACTTTATCTGACTGTTTTGTTGACATTCCCTTTAGCACAGAGCTCCATCTAGTGGATGCTTAACGCAAACCCAGTCAAACGTTTGACTGCATTATCTTCTATTCTATGCGCTTATAATCCGGTGCGCCCTATATATGAAAACAGTTCTAAAATAGGCCATTTATTGAAGGTACGCCTTATAATCTGGTGCGCCTTATAGTGCGGAAAATACGGTACTTCAAATTAAAGGTCACTACATGGCAAATAGTTTTTTAAAGACTAAAGTGTCTGGCTTTTAACAATGCTTATTTATAATAATAATGATTTAGATATCATTCATGTAATTATTATACCACTTTAGTTAATCAATCTTCAATCATTAGGCACTTTGTTTAAATTAATATAAATAGCCTATATAAAGGTCATATAAATAAGCTTTAAAATCAATATATAAAGCTATACAAATTACTACGTGAGCTTAAATGTTCAATTCTCTCTATTTCAACTAAACAAACTTCATAACTTTTATTTGCATTGACGTATACAATTTTTCTTTAAGTTGTCCTCTTTCATAGGCAGCTCTTTCCTTCTTGCTGTGTAAATTTGTTTAAATTCGTAATATTTTTCAATCATGTAATATTCTGCAGAAGAGAGAAATTAATCTAACTGCATCTCTCGTGAGAAGTGAATCTCCATTCCACTGATCCACAGCATGTGATTGGCTGTTCACCACGGATGTCACAGCTAAACTCATTTGATCAAGGATCAAAGCCTGGGTTGACAGAGAAAGCTGATGATCAGCATCATGGGACCAACAAAGCCTGAATACAGTGGTTTAGTTTTGTCAACATGAAACTAATCCTGTAACCCTGAGTTTGTTAAACTACCATCATGGTACAGGCCCCAGGAATTGCCGTCATAGCAACAGGTCCATATGGTTATTTCATGTAAACAGGATTAGATGGCATCTTGAGGTGATACTTAAAATCTGTCCCAGCCACTGCTACATTATTACAAGAGTTCATTACTGAATCAGGGTCATTAATAATTTTAAATAATAATAATATACACATATATTTGAAATTAATAATAATATCATAATGTGTATAAGACACAGCCACTTGATTGAGAGATTTATTTGTGATGGAATAATTACTTGTCAATAATTATTGGAGTCGAGTCACACGCATGCTATACAGTTATTCTGAGCCCTGCATTAATTTGATGATGGATATTATGGGAGTGGCTTGATGTGGCACGAGAGATGCAGAAGATTTAATTTGACCCTTAAAGGAACACTCCACTTTTTTTGAAAATAGGCTCATTTTCCAAGTCCCCTAGAGTTAAATAGTTGAGTTTTACCGTTTTTGAATCCATTCAGCCGATCTTTGTATCTGGCGGTAGCACTTTTAGCATAGCTTAGCATACATCATTGATTCTAATCAGGCCATTAGCATCTCATTCAAAAAATGACCAAAGACACTTTCAATATTTTTCCTATTTAAAACTTGACTCTTCTACAGTTACATTGTGTGCTAAGACCAACTGAAAATGAAAAGTTGCGATTTTCTACACCTATATGTCTAGGAACTACTCGGATCTCGGATCTTCGCGGCCGTAACATGGCTGCAGGTCCTTTTTTTTTTTTGCCAGGTGGCTTTTTTTTTCCGTACCGTTCTATACCTAATAAGGACCTATTGATTTGATTCAACAGCATCATTGCAATGTACATATGTGTTGCTTACAGTGTGAAAGGTCCTTAATATTTTTACGACTTGGTACCAGTGTTCAGGTACACTTGACATCACCAGAGTCAGTTTTCAATTGCACAATCTTTAATAAGACTGGAAGTGTATGTTGTTACATAAGTGTGTTTTTGGGGTGACATTAGTTTATCCCCTTAATATTTTGCATATCTATAGTTCATCATCCAACACATCATTATCATATACATATAGCATTAAATACTACCAGTCACAATATTAGAGAAAATAAATGTGGGTCAATATGTTTGTGTACATAATTTCTCTAATAATAATGTATATCTGTCTTGTCTTATAGGAGCTAAATGAGGCATTGGGAGGGAAAGCTGATAATGCTGAATGGCTCTGTCAGCGTGCTTATGCCTATATACTATTGAAAGAGTACACTAGTAAGCACTCCTTTAATTGTCCTTTTTTTTTTTTTTTACTTGCATGCAAATGAAACACTATAGAATTAGGTAGTCAATTACCTATATACTATTTTCATGTGAAATGTAGAATTATTTCTAAAGTATTTGCATAAATAGCCTTGCTTATTGGGGCTAGGTATTGACCCAGGTTCATAGATTGATTGTTTCACAAGCACTTGATTTTAATTAGGTTCCAATCTCACTTCGACATTGATTAATTTGTTAGTATAAGGTACAGTTCATAAGACACAGTTCAGTCTTGTGAATTAAACTGGTTTAAAGCCAAATAAAAGAGCTTTGACATTCTCAACAACACTGATGTGGAAAACAGGAGAAACCATCCATATCAGTTTTTGTGCAATTGTATTATACTATGTCTCTAGGCTACTGGTTTTCATAACAAATACCACAGAAACACTACTCTGAACACTGCGTAATTCCTCACGCTTTGGGGAAAACTCCTTTTGCACTGCAATAACCAGTGGCACTTGAGCGCTCACATTTTGTGGACTTAATCGCTATATTAGCAGCATCTAGTGCAATCATATTTCAGAATCTTTGTCCTTCACTACACTTTACTTTGGAAGCCTACTTCGCCGAAAACCAGAAGCCGCGAGAAGTGATCCCCTCCTGCAATCTGGAAATTATGTCACTTTGAGGATGCCTTGTGCACCGGACCCATCGATTTCCCAGACTAACACAGCCGCTGCGTGCTCAAGATCCTCCAAGTGAGGCTGGCTGTAGTGCAGAACAGCAGCCCACAAGTTTTCCCGCCTCTCCCTCCCACCCCTGGCAAATACCTCCCCCGGGACTCCACTGATGAGTTAACGCCAACTCAACCTCTGTGTTAACACCTGCAAATTCACAAAGTGCATGAATGCAACACTCGCCCCCTGGGACTTAGCAGGTTACATCGTTTTGAATCGTCCATCACATTCTTGGGAATGATTTTGGACTCTCTGCACTGACAAGCATGATAGCGTACACAAACACACACACACCGGCGATTTTAATTTCGTTTTCTCTGGCAGTGCATAATCAAACATAGCCTAAATGTCTTGACCCTGTGGAAGATAAAATTCGCTCTTCAGACATTTTACAACATGTGTTGCTTTGCAACATCAGGAGAAAACATGAAGACAAAGATATTCAAGAAGGTGTCTATCCAGCTTGTGTCCCACATTCGTCTCAAAGCATGACGCATCTTTGCGGGGAAATAAAACAAATCTTTTTTTAAACTAATATTTAATTGTCTTAATCTTTATGTTACCATTATTAACTGATAATCGTTTAAATGTTTTACAGGCTGTAGTGTGTTGTTTCACTGATGGAAGTGCTAAAATAAACATTATTATGGTTAACATGATCTATATACTATAAAAGACCAATTTTTAGCCTATACAATTTTAACCTATAAAAATTAGGGTGTTACAATTTGAACAGATGTTACTGTTTTTGTTCATGGAAATACATCTGCATCGCAACTTAAACTACTGCCACTGTCACTCAACTCAAATTACTGTCAAATGCGTGGGGCTGCAGCAACTACAGGTAATCAATAAAATCGATTATTGATAATGAGAATAATCAACAGCGAATTTGATTATCATGTGCACACTGTGCTCAGAAACCATCAGCCACTCATGTCGCTTACAGTTGCAAATAAGCAATTTCTATGGAGAAAACGTATATGAAAATAGCCGAGGACAAAAGCATAATCGTTTACCTCATCTTGCCCTTCTTTTACAAATGCGCATCTGTTTAATGCATCTGACGTGTTTTCCACAGCGCATAACTTATATTTTGTGGTTATATCCTTATCTGTAAATGTTACAAAAAGTTCCGCAAACATCTTGTTAAACTTCAGACTTCAACAAGCACCAGTGGGCACATACGTGTCAAACATAAGGAGCGCAATAATTCTAAGGTACACATTTTGCTAAAGTGTTTTTTTTTTTTTGAGTGTAGGTTTAAAAATGTATTTTGCATTCGATTAATCTATTACCAAAATAATCGTTAGTTGTTGCCCTACAAATGTAACATTTAATATTACTTTGTGGAATGTTCACCTGTTTGGCACTCTAAATGAAACTTGTTTGGCTTAATGTTGTTCTAAATTGTCACTACCATTTTGTGCTTTAATTTCACTTTAAGTATATCAAGCTATTCAATGAAACGAAATCCAAAAAGAAGCGTTGGACCTGCAATGTCCGTTATTGAGGAGATCATGTTGAGGGTTGCAGTTCATTGGAAATGGGACAGCTTAGGTTTTACTTCACCATTTCAAAGTTCTCAAGTGACCCATCTCTGATCAGTTCTATGTATTCTAGCTAACAACAATAATTATTTTCTGATAAAGCACTTTTCAGTCCCTCCAGTATTTTGCAGTATTTTTTTTCTGATTGTTGCAGCCTAAAATTACTAAATTTGCTGCAGCTATTCTTAATTTAGGGCAATATTTGCTGAATGTCTTCTTTTACTGTGAAAATATACCACAGATAAAATTATTCTAACATTTTCATTACTTTTCTGCCAAGAAACTTTGGGGTCTGTAATTTATAAAAAAATAGAAACCTAAGTGTTGTCCTCTTAATCCTGTAAAGCCTGCTCTTATCATATTTAATACATACATTAAGGACTTATCAACATATCTTAGTGTTTTTCATTTTTGGCCATATGAATAATAACTGCACCAAACTGCTATTTTTGCTCAGTTTACAGTAGGTGTAGAAATACATTTCTAAACTGTTTTATTGCTCTTTTTCATCATGGGATAGTGTGCTGTGTTTAACTAATGTATATACTGCATTAGATGTATATCTCTTTTTTTCTTTTAGAAGCAATTGATGAGGCCAAGAAAGCCCAGCAGCTGCAGCCAGGTCTTGCAATTGCCTTCTTAAGAACAGGGTAAGTTCATAATGTAGTTCCCTTTCGAGAGGTCTCTCGTATTGCGTATGGGAAAACTCCTCCTTTTCTCGAGAATATGAAGCAAAAAACGTAATTCTATAAAGTGTCTTTGTAAAACGCAGTGCGGCTGCACAGCAGATAGAACAGGGCGAGCTGCGCGCTGGTTGGCTGTGCTGCAGCAACTGCAGGAACCTATGGCGAGGCGGCTGAGAGAGCGAACCAATAGGGGTCGCTAGAAAATCCCGCCGAACAAGGTCGTTAGAATTAGCATACTGAGGCTATAAAAGACCGTGTTCTGCCATAGGAATTCAGATTTAATCTCCTTCAGCGATACCTTCGTAATTGAAACCCCGCCGTTGAAAAGCACTCAGCGGAACTTCTCTGCTGCCCTGAGGATGCCGGATTCCTGCCTGGTCTCCGCCTTCAGCCGCCTGCTGTTCCAGCTGTGCCATCCGGCGTTAAATATGCTTTATTCTGTTGTCTTTCTATGTGTGTGTGTAGCCGCTGCAACGCCTCTTCAAAAGAGCATACGAGGCTTTGCTCGTTCCTCTTGGCCCGCCAGTTTTCCGGACCAGCTTCACTCTTCTTCTCTCGTTCCTCCGTGCGGAATTAGCACCGCGGACAGAGAATACTAGAGTAGACGAGCGAACTCAAGCTGAAGCTCTCCTCTTCTCTCACTCTCTCCCGCCGTGCTGAGAAGCGCCACGGACAGACTGAGCTCTCCTCACTCTTCCTCTTCTCTCATCCCGCCGCGCGGAAGAAGCGCAGCTAACAGAGAATACTAGAATAGACGAGTGAACTCAAGCCTAAGCTCTCCTCTTCTCTCACTCTCTCCCACCGCGCTGAGAAGCGCTGCGGACAGACGGAGCTCTTCTCACTCTTCTCTTGTCCCGCCGCGCGGAAGAAGCACCACGGACAGAGAATGCTAGAGTAAGTTAGACGAGTAAGTTAACTCAAGCTGCTGGATATGTCGAGAACGCGGCTTACGTCACAGCCGTTCTCATTGCAGCGTGCGCTTAATACCAAGGGAGTTGTAATATGTCTGCCTTATGACAGCGTGCGTACCCTCTCCACAGCGCGCGTTCGCTGACTAGGGCGTGACTTACGTCATAGCACGCACTCACTGTCTAGAGCATAACTGCGTCGTAATGTAGCTGCCAAAACCTGCGCCTTTTTTCACTCTATCATTTCTCCCAGTCCCCTCTATTCAGGCGACTGGAGCGGTTTAACACTGTAGACAATGTGTCCAGTACACTGTATGCACTCCTGCATAAGCACTGTTAATTCAGTGCCACAAAATCACTCATAAATCCCGCCAAGGCCGGATTACAATGGACTTTCTTATATTCTCCCAGTTCCCTTGGTTCAGGTGACAGGAGATGTAAATATTGCAGTCAACTAGCTTGTGGTCAAACACGCTCGTTGAAATCTCGGTCTAGACTAGAGCATAACATCATTGTAATATGGCTTCCATTCCACCCAGATTTCCTTACATTCTCCCAGTTCCCTTGGTTCAGGTGACTGGAGATGTAAATATTGCAGTCAATTAGCCTGTGGTCAAACACGCTCGTCTGCACACTATCACTGTTGCGTGTTTACCCCTGTGGACTCGCTCTCCGGCTTACGCGTGAGTACTTTAAAAATAAGTTTGTGCCCACTACACAGTGCGCGCCACTGCACATTATTACAATGAATCACTAAAAGAGCTTTTTCTATGTAGAGAATGTGCCCACTCTACAGTCTGCACCCCTGCACCCAAGCACTTTTCACACAGCGCACTCGCGCCACGAGCGCTATTAAGGTGAGCCCTGCGCCCACTGAAAAATCTGCGTCTCCAAACATGAACCCAGTGTTACAGCACAAAGCAACTGGGTTACCGGGTCCCTATTACTTGCGGCCCGCCCCAGAATCTAATTCAACCCTTGGCTTCACGTGCGCAGGCCATTCCTGGTATACCAAATTGGGTATTGAACATATTAAAATGAGGTTACTCACTACAGTTCATTCGCAGACCACGGCGCTTTCTCGCTGTGGTCGAAACCTCAGTGAGAAGCAGCGTGAGTCGCGTGCTCCGCGCAGAGGTATCGAAACTGTTGGAAAAGGGAGCGGTGGAAACCATTCACCCGACACAAAGTGAGTCAGGCTTTTACAGTCGCTACTTCCTCGTCCCGAAAATTGGTTGGTGGCCTCAGGCCCATCCTAGACCTCAGACATCCGAACAAAGCACTTATGACGCGCTCGTTCAAGATGCTGACAGTTAAGCAAATCCTTGTGCACATTCGCCCGGGGGGTTGTTTTTACAGCCGACCTGAAAGATGCCTATTTTCACATTCAGATAGCACCCCGTCACAGGCCATTCTTGAGATTCGCCTTCGAGGGTCAGGCTTATCAATACACAGTCCTGCCATTCGGGTTATCCCTGGCACCTCACTCTTTTACGAACTGTATGGTAGTTCGTAAAAGCCCCACTGAAGCTGAATGGCATGCGGATAACTACCTTGACGATTGGCTTGTCATAGCCCAATCAGAGGCACAGTTGACGATACACTAGTCCTGGCTCCTCAACCATCTAGAATGTTTGGGTATCAGTATCAATATCGCTAAGACTTCAATGTCTCCCACCCAAAATTTTTCTTTTCTGGGTATGGTCATAGACTCAATACAGATGAGGGCGCGGCTTTCGTCACAGCGTGCCCTCTCTATTCAGAACGCGGCGGCATCATTCAAAGCTGGCTCGTACGGTCCTCTCAAACATTTTCAAAGGATGCTAGGTCTTATGGCCTCGGCATAGGCAGTACTCAAGCTGGGTCTGTTTCACATGCCCTTTAACGCTGGTTGAATTCCCGCGTTCCGGCTCACGCATGGCAATCAGGCGAGTTTTGCAACAAAGTGAACCACAGCTGTGTCAAAGCTCTGGCTCCTTAGAAAGCGACCACTTGGTATCAGACAGGTGTGATTATGGGTACAGTTACGAAATGGAAAGTGGTCTCGACAGATGAATCCAACCTAGGTTGGGGCACCCCCTGCACGAGGGCAAGCCAGTCTCTGGCCAATGGGCAAATTCAGAGAAAAGGCTGCACATAAACTGTCTAGAGATGATAGTGGGCTCATGTGCCAGGTATCCTGTATCCTAAATCAGGGTTCAGATACGTTATCCAGAAGCAGCATTCCCTGGGGGAATGGTCCCTTCACCCGCATACAATTCAGTTGATTTGGAGACCCTTCGGCAAGCAAATCAAAATCAAATAAAAAAGATCAGGGAAACCGAATCCAGAATGCTATTAATAGCCCCGTTGTGGTAAAACCGAATATGGGTCTCCGAACTGACTCATGGTCGATTCCGCTGAGGAGAGACCTCCTCATGCAGGCTAGAGGGAAAATCTAGGATCCATGTCCCCGGATACCCGGAAACCTCTCTGAAAGAGTTCTGAATACTATTCTGAATCTAGAGCCCTCGCAACTAGGCGGCTCTATGCACTGAAATGGTCGGTATTCTCTAACTGGTGTACAGCACGAAACCTCGATGCACACTTGTGCGACGTGGCAGAAGTGCTTGCCTTCCTTCAGGAGCCAATGGACACGGGTCATTCCCCCTCCACGCTCAAAGTATACGTTGCCGCCATAGCAGCTTATCATGCTCGGGTTGCGGGACAATCACTGAGGAAAAGCAAGCTTACTGTACGCTTTCCCTCAGTCCCTAAATGGGACCTTGCCACAGTGTCAGAAGCTATGAAGGGCTCCCCCTTTGAACCGCTTCAGTCTGTAAGCATAAAGCACCTCTCACTCATAACCGCCTTTCTGCTTGTATTGGCCTCAGTCAAGTCACTCTCCGCGAGTGCTTCCTGTCTTGAGTTTTGGCTGGAGCTCACGCTGTTCTATATGCTGTCCAGCCGCACTGGGTTTTACAAAGACACTTTATAGAATATAATTTTTTTTGCTTCATTCTCTCTAGAAAAGGAGTTTTCCCATACGCAAAACTCGTTCCCTCTCTCAGGGAACCGAGGTTACGTAAGTAACCGAGTACGTTTTCTCACAAAACACAAACATGTATATACTGGATATGCATCATTAAGAAGTCATTGAAATGCTGTGCATAGTGGTGTTTCTGGAATACTGAAATACTCTTCAAATATTATTCAATAAGTTAAATTACTGAAGAAAGCCTGGAAACAGATATAGAAACATTCCCTCGTCTTCTGTCTGATATAATGAAAACTGCTACGTTAATGTTTTTTTTGTGCATTGGGTGTTTCTGGAATTAATTACATAAATGGCATTAAAATCTGAGCAATTCAAAAAGGTCAGTAGTAGATTGCATCCCTGGAAATGAATGTTGGTCATTTAAAATATTTTTTAATCGTAAACAGTTGTCAAATATTGCTGTATTGTCTTGTCATGTACAGTTGCTTACATTTTGACCTCTCACTCTTGAATTGTTAAAAAGCACCGCGCTACTCTGCTTGTGTGAGCAGTTAACTCCGCCGCCTTCAATTTGATTGGTTATCTTAAACATTGTGACGTTGACGAAAACTTTTAACCCGCTAACAGTCTGAGAAGACTAAAATTATTCAAATTTTTGGTTTTAAAGTGGGTTGTGCGAGCCATTTGTCTTGGCTGATGGAAACATAGGCTATGTAAATGTACTATAATTAATTCTTTATGTATAATTTTGTAGCAATTGGCCGGCCCACATTGCACAGCGGCCCACCGGGAAAACTCCCGGTGCTCCAAATGGCCAGTCCACCCCTGCACTCAAACATGTTTTAGTATGATTGTTTTGACCAGGTAAAACAGTGTTGCAATTACCACAATTTTAATTTGCCAGATAAAGTGACCTTTTATGAGTAGTAATTCAGCATTTGCGTCTGTAACAAAGTTAAAGTTCAGGGACGAAGGAGGTGGACGTTAAACAATTTGTTATTGTACTGCTTCATACCACAGTAGCGTTATTAACTTTAATGCATTAGCTCACCGATGAACATGATTTCTGCCTGAGTCCTGTCGGATTGTTTTCCATCGGCTTTGATTGTGAAGATAACTCGCATGATTCCACTCTCATTCATGGCTTCATCTAGATTCTCCTTTGTTATTGTTTTGAAAAAGCGACCTCTAGCGGCAAATCTTACATACTGTTCCTTTAATGTCAAAAAGAAAATATTTATTTACATAGGATATTTACACAATCTGATCACAGAAGTCAAATTTTTGTTTGCTGTCACAGAGAGAGGTGTGATATTTCAAGACAGATAATTCAGTGGGTTGACAGGACATTTACTGCATGCCATGCCATTCCATAAAATAACTATAAATAATAAAGGCCTCATGTGTTTAATGCCTAATGTGTTATTCTTTTTGAAGAATTGCAGAGTATCATCTACATAACTTCATTACTGCTCTTCAGACCTTCAAAGCTGGAAAAGACCTTGATTGTGAGTGTTATGTCTGGGCTTAAAAATCTACAGTTTAAAGGTGTCAAAGCATTATATGATTTATAATTACTCTATTGTGCTTATGGGTAAGACTGGGTGGTATGACTGGGTGATGTTTAGATAAAAAATAGAAAATATCATATTTAACACAACATATTTTATATAAATGTGCTGTGCGCTAGGGCTGGTTGATACAGCTAAATCACGATATATTGTTTTATAAAATTCGGTATTGATGATTATTGTACATTTATAACCTTTTTAATTTACCCAATTTATTAAGGCAAACAACAAATAATTTTAGTTTTAACAGTCAATTTTCATAGACAAGGCATAGGCTAGTCCCAGACTAAAATTCATGTTTGAGCTGTTTTAACAGAAAGCAACTTGCACTGACATATCTTAAAGTGTCATGAAACCCCCCTGTTTTAGCCTGGTCGTTCACAACTCAAAGTTGCAAAAAGTCTAGAAATGAGCGCATGAAGCTGTGGAAAATGGGAGAGTAGATGGAGAAGAAGGGAGACAACAACCAATAAAACACAGACCTGCAATACACTAATTATACAGACATGAATATTAAAGTATTACCACAGAGAGGGGAAAAAACTATTTTAAAAATATAACCCTATATGACAACAAACTGCCAAAATGCAGTAGAACATTTAAAATAATATTATTTCCTGTACATTTAAGAGCATTACAGTCTCTAAACAAACAACACATGTCAGTTTAACACAGAAAGAATAAAGGCATAATTACTTTTTACCCATTCCAAAATGTTCTGCATTTATTGTCTTCTGTGTGTCAGAATCCATTGTGTCATCGTGTTTATGATCAGACATATGGCTTATTTGCACATAAAGTATATTTCATTTGAAGATGACGTGATTAAATGTGTGCGCTGATCCGTGATTAGAGCACTAGAGTATATGAAATATGTCCATAAAAAACATGCCCACTTCGGTCTGATTTATACGATCCACGTGGTGAACGTTGTTAAACTCATTGCAGCGTTCCACACAGAAAGTGCTCTCATGAGCGCTCCCCATGTTGGCAGCATCCAAAAACCTAGGCAGCTGACTTGTTGCCTCGCTGCCTTATCAGGCAATGACTTGTAAGCCTCACGAAATACTTTTGGGGCAGTGTAACAGCTTAATGGTCTACAGCAAAAATTTCAACATGGCATCATGACTTTGCGTAAACATACACGGCACTTTCTAAAGCCAAAAACGGTGTGTTATCTGTACGCATTTTGAGCTATCCATGTGTATGTCTACACCGTGTGATTCCACGTGTATGTGTACACTGAAACGAACCATCATCCCTGCGTGTATGTCTACACCGTGTGATTTTGCGTGCATGTCTATGGCGTGTGATTCCGCGTGTATGTCTACGCCGAAACTAACCATTATGTGTGTGTCCACAATGTAAATGGATTTATAAACATACTAAATTATGTTTTTTTTTTTTTGTTTAATTGTAAAAATGCTAAATGTTTCTTCTGATGGGTAGGTTTTAGGGGCTTTGTGTGTGTGTGATGGGTAGGTTCAGGGGTAGGGGCAGTGTAGGGGATAGAATGAAACGGTGTTGATAAACACGCTAAAAAGCGATTATGCGTCTTCATAGCACGCCAAAATGGCATACGAATTGGAGTGTCATACATACGCCATTTCATGAGATCAGTCTGAAAAATGTGGTTGTAACTAAGTGAATATTTAAATACTACTGTAGTAATTTCTCACTAGAAATGACATCAGAAGTGGAAAAAGCAGGTCAAAAACGTACTTTTACACACAATGACCAGCAGCCCAAACTTTCAGACTCCATAGGATTGTGGGACATCAAAGGTAGCGAGGGATACATCTATGCTGCCTTCAAAAATCGATCAGATGAGGGTCTCTCAGGAGGCAGGAAGTGAAGCTAACATTGGATTTGGATGTGCCTTGATGCCTTCCTACCTAGAAATGTGTCCTCCGAAGGAAGCATTTTCCAGTTTTTTGGGTGTTTAAAAGTGATTGGGCTAAAAGAGTTCATACTCATCTGGGTATGAGTATTTTTTTTAGGGGCAAATGAAAGATAATTTTTCTTGCCTGACCGGACAAATAGCCTGATTTAAAACTTCAATGACAAAAAATTGTGAAACGGAGCATTGAAACACAAGATTTCAGATTTTATTACATTCAGCTTACATTTTCTTGATAATGGATGGATAGTGTATTTCTAGTAGCGCTGTTGAGGCTCGTGCTGCCTGTCTCTTGTGAGAGACTTTAGCAAGGAATTCAAAATAAATGAGCATAACCGTACACATAAAGAAACTCACAGAAGAAACATACTGAGATAAAAATTCTAAATGTTGACTTTTTATTGATATAGTTAAGTAACATAACATGACAAGGGAGCTATTTTGCAGAATATTCCCATGATTGCAAACGTTACATTGATTTAAGTTCAATAAACAAGTGGTTACTTACAATCTAGACATAATACTGACTGTTTTGTTCTATTTCACCAACAAAAAATAGTTCCAAACAAAGATCACAGCAGATCTATTGCAGTTTTCAAAGAAAATTGTGTTTCTTTTACTAAATTACATTAAGTGACTTTCCGCCCCCTACTGGCGGTTTAGTTTCTTGTTTAAAAGTATGCATTTTTTCCCAACATTTCTTATTTCTATATTCAGAAATGTAATTAAAATATTAATCTCATAACATTATTTATTGCAGGGGTAATTTGGCAGTGTAAACTATTTAATTTAATTGCAAACAGCCCTATAGTGCATATTGAATTTGTTTATCAAGTGTAAGAATTTGACATGAAAGGTGACACATAAATTTAATAAGGTTTAAAAAATTGACATTTTAAAAAGGTAAAAAAGAAAAAAGTCCTGGTGTAAATATAAAAAATATGCAGATTTATGTAAAAGCTGATAGAACACTAAAATGAAAGAAATATTTTCAAACAACCAAATATCTTGCTTTTGTGGGGATATTTGAGAATGGGATATTGTCTGCTGATATGAAAAGTTCACTGTATATCATAATAATAAATAGCATTTATGACAGCCATGTGAGAACCCCCACAAAGTCTTAAGACAAATTTTCTAAAAGTTGAACCTCTAAACATGCTGTGCCCTTGTGCGAGTGCAACAAAGTATGCGTTCTGTGTGAATGGGTTGGTTTCGTCTTTGAATTAACCAAAATTTTCTCTGTATTGAGCTTCTCTATTTTTCTAATATTTTAGACAAATGCATCTGCCGCAGTCTGCATCTCGTGGGTTCAACTGGTTACATTAACATTAAAACGCAACAATGACACTTACACAGGGTGTCTGCGGGGTCTTGAAAAGTATTAAAAGTTGATAATTCAATTTAAAGAAAATTAAGGCCCTTAAAAAGTATAAAAAAGTCTTAAATGCCATTTTCCAAGGTATTTTTTAATCATCTTTTCATTATCTATATTTGTCCAAAGAGGTTTTATGTTAAAGTTTGCCTGAATTTAATCATTGCGTATGCGAATAGTTAGTGGGATTCTGTGTTTATTTATGGAATTAGTCGCATCTGCCAACCAGGCCAGTCGCATGAAATTACAGCACTGAAAAATGCATTTCTATGGACAATGCATCTAAAATAGTTGAGGAAACAGTGAGCTGCTGCAGGAAAGGTACATGATCCAAGTGCCCAAAACATGAGAAATTTTTATTTTAAGCATTAGCTTAACGTTTAACATGGCTTGCCCTGTCAAACACTTTGATAGATGCCTCAGCACAAAACTTTTGTTTTACTGTTATATCCTTATCTGTAACAACTTATCTGCACATGTGCATCAAACAGACAGCACACAGTAGAGAGGGATACAGTAATATTCAGCTGAGATTCAACAATATCAACATGTAATTCAAGTATTTTATAAGAGTGGTAACTGTAAGGGAATAACAGTGTGTAATTATATATATATATATATATATATATATATATATATATATATATATATATATATATATATATATATATATATATATATATATATATATATATATATATATATATATATATATATATGATATTTCTTGCATTTACAGGATAAAGTCATGTAACTTTTATTTATATAGTGCTTTTTACAATGCTGATTGTTTCAAAGCAGCTTCACAATGTTAAACAGGCAAATAATGCAACAGAATTTAACTGAAAACTGTGATGTTATCCAGCTCATTTCAATTATCATATAGTGACAATGCATGCAGATCAGTAATTTAGCTGAAAATTTAGTGGACAAAGAAATGAGTCACAGGTTACTGTTACCAGAGTGAATGTGTGAGTGTTCCTGCAGAACATTCCTCTAATCTGTTAATAATGAGTTTGTTTTATTTTTCCTTATTATCTATTTTCTTTATTATCTCTCTCATTATTATGGGATTTAATGTAGGAATTTAAACTGTAGTCCTTTTCCATTATAGCTCTTTTGCAAACAGCATAGATATATTTTTTTTCATAGGACTCAGCTGACACGTTTGTTTGAAGGACAGCATTGGGTAGAATTAGTTTGTTGTCAAAAAACCCCCCAAAAAACAGGCCTTTCTATCCGATTAATCGAAGAAATAACCTGCCAACTGCGTGCAATGGTTCTTTGGTGCCTTAACACCACAGCAAAATGCCAATCCCTCCAATGAAGGGATTTCAGATATTTTTTAAGTTATGTTCTCACAAGAGTTATCACTAACTAAGACTTAGTTGTGCTATCTTACAATCCATATATAGTAAATGTAAGTTAAAGTGTTGCTGATATAACCGGTTAAAACTTAAAGTGGCGATGAGGTCTTAAAATGTATGGACAGAGTCTTAAAAATGGTCTTAAAAGGTATTAAATATAACTCCATGATTCCTCTATATACCCTATTACATTATCATCGCATCTTGTGGGCCACTGATAAGGCTTCCAGTCGCAGCCTAAAACTTTAATGCACCGTTTTTGCATTCAAATGTGGAATTGTATTTCAAATTCGACAAATAATTGTCCTTTTTATTCACTATCTTTTCATTGCAGAAAGCCACGGCACTCATTTCAGCATGTGGCAATGTGTTCTGATGTCACATGGTGCAACAAACCACACAGCCACACAACTTATTGTCTGTTTGCTTTTTACTCATAGCACGCGTCTTTATATGAAATGAGTGTGAAACTATTAAGTGTTATACCGATCGTTTTTTCTGTCGTTAGTGATAAAAGTGTATCTAAATTCCCAATAACAAGATTAACAGCTACTTTTAAAATTTTATTTTAAGTATATTTTGAAGCCTTAGGGCCAGATTTATTACACAACAAATTAGCATGAGACTGAAATCCCATAAAAGGTGATGATTATTTTGGATATTAAATGATGCAAATGCCATTTAAAGACTTGTAATCTCTTGTAATTTTGCATCTAAAAGGGAAACTCCTACAAATGCATATGCAATAAGCTCTGCCACAAAACTAACTGTCCATGCCTTTTCAGCGCTAATTTCTCACTACAGGTCTTTAGTAAATCCTTACAGTAGTTTTTTATGGCAAAAGAGGGTTAGCCTATAGTTAAAGTAGCCTATAGTTAACAATCACTTGTTTACAAAGTGCCATGGGAAGTCAAACTATCTTTACTTAAAATTTTCTTTGTTAATTTGTTAAGAAATGTAAATTTCCTGTCATCTCTTGGAATATCTGAAAGTGCATTAAATGTGAGATGTAAGATTGCTGTGTCCATTTATAGACATGAGAGAGAATTAGTTTGAGTCCTTTAATAATATATTGTTGAATTGTAGTTAAAAGATTGGCCATTTCACAGAGTGATCTTCATTAATTCTGCTTGTTAAATGATTCATATATTTTATATGTTTTTGCCTTACATAGGCTCTATTGAAGAATTTCAAACATGGATCCAGCGCTGTGAGAACAAAATGGCGAGTATGTATAACTTCACCAGGCATTTCCACTCATGTGTCACATGCATTTTCTATATTGATCAATATGAAGTGTATATTTTGTGGTTATTGCTTGAAATAATACCCTCTTGTTCTCTGAATTTTCAGCACATTCCAAACAATACTTCAGATTTGGTAAGCATGTTTGTTGTCTTACAATTATTTAAGTGAGATCTCATTCAAGAATAATTAGCTAGAAAATTTTTCTTCCTTGATTTTCATCATCTTGTATTTGTTGTTTGTTGTATTTCATTAAATGGAGTCCCTAGAGAGGAGAAGTCTGTAAACTGTTACATGGTGAAAAATGATTTTCCATGCTGTGTTTGTCTTTTTCTCCTTGGTTTCCGCTGGAACGCACAAACAATTGACTGTGTTTAAACAGCAGCAAACTACAACCCTTTCTCTCAAGTAAGTGTGGTGATGATGCCCATTGTTGTATTTTAAACCCCCTTTTTATCTTTTATTTGTTACACAAATTATGATCCTATACAATAAGATTCAATAAGATTCATGTCACATTTGATAAGTACCTACTCCACTTCAGATATGACTGGTACCAGACAGAGTCTCATGTTGCAGTGACCATCATGGTAAAAAATGCCAAGAAGGAGGATGTAACTGTCAGCTTTGGTGAGAGAGAGGTAATGTTCATGGTTTTCTTCATGTCACTAATGTATTCATCATGTTAATAGTACTGACAGAGATGAGTCTCAATTAATGTTCTAAATGTTGCGAAGAGGCCAACAAATAAAATGTATATGAATAAAAAATTTAAACTTTAATGATTTAAGTAGCCAGTTGGCTGACAGGAGGATTTTGCTATGGAATGCTCATTGAAGAAAGAGACAAATGGGCATTTCACACCCATGACATTGAATTTTCAGCACAGTAGCACACAATTACAAGTCCACATTCCAAATTAATGGAATGAGAGCAAAAAAAAAAACATTAATTATCCATTAATCATCGGTTATTCTATCCATCTTATACCTCTCTTTTAGATAATAAAAGAGAACAAAATTGTCTCCACTTGAGATATTGTCTTCTAAAATGGCTTCTATATATACTCACCAGCTACATTATCAGGTACACCTTATTAGTACTGGGTTTGACTCCCTTTTCAAAACTGCCTTAATTCTTTGTGGAAAAGATTCAACAAGGTGCTGGAACCATTTTGATATGATAGCTTCATGCAGTTGCTGCGGATTTGCCATGTTACAAATCTCCCGTTCCAACACTTCCCAAAGGTGCTCTATTTGTTTAAGGCAGGGGTCTCAAACTCAACTATAGAGAGGAGCATTTTTATAAATATATGCACCATATTACATATTCATTATATATATTTTTTAAAGGTTTTTTCATTATTTCATGCATGTTTGAATTAATCTGCAAAGTTTTTCATGACAGCCACCCTTTAAATGTTCCTATTCCAAAATAAGTGGAGTAGAAATATGGTTGTAATTTGTTAAGTTTATATTATAACTTTTTTTTCTTAAAAAAAAAAAAAAAAAACATTGTGTAATTTAAGTGTTGGTACAAATCAGTTAGGTAATTTTTTTACCTTTAATATTATAGTAGGTTACAAATGAATAATGTATTTATTATTCAGAATGCACATTTGGAAGGGAAAAATATTAATAGGAACATTTCAGCAGAGTGAAGATATATGTAAACCACCTCAGTTTCGAAATGCATAGGTCTACTACACAGAAACATACTCCTGCATTTTATTTTAAAAGGATCTTCATCCTGCCATATCGGTCTCATCCATGCTTTCCTCAATTATTTTTGTGTCAGGAAATAGTGAAAATTGGTGACTGGTGAAAAGGGTTCAGCGATTAGTTTTGATTGTGTTGTGATTGTGTGAGAAGTAGCGATACACTGCTTCACTTAACATATGAAGTGTGATAAAAGTCTATAATGCCTAAAAAGGTCATATTTATGTCACTGCTTAGTTTACGGGTTAACCGTGGATTAACCAATATATTTCTGCTGTTCCATAAGCACCTTCTACTGCCAGAGATTGAAATTGCATTTTCATTTAGCATGTTTCGCATTTTTTAGACCAATGCAAAGATAGACCCATATTTTCACTCCGCTTACATGCAGCATTGTAAATGTTAATTGGTTGATAATGTGCTTTCAAAACAATGTAGAATATTAAGGTATCTAGAATATTATACTGTACAGTTGGTACGGAAAGTATTCAGACCCCCTTACATTTTTCACTCTGTTATATTGCAGCCATTTGCTAAAATCATTTGTTCTTTTTTTTCTCATTAATCTACACACAGCACCCCATATTGACAGAAAAACACAGAATTGTTGACATTTTTGCTGATTTATTAAAAAAAAAAAACTGAAATATCACATGGTCCTAAGTATTCAGACCCTTTGCTCAGTATTTAGCAGAAGCACCCTTTTGATCTAATACAGCCATGAGTCTTTTTGGGAGTTTTTCACACCTGGATTTGGGGATCCTCTGCCATTCCTCCTTGCAGATCCTCTCCAGTTCTGTCAGGTTGGAAGGTAAACGTTGGTGGACAGCCATTTTCAGGTCTCTCCAGAGATGCTCAATTGGGTTTAAGTCAGGGCTCTGGCTCAGTCGTCCTGTCCCTGCAGCTGAAAAACACCCCCACAGCATGATGCTGCTACCACCATGCTTCACTGTTGGGACTGTATTGGACAGGTGATGAGCAGTGCCTGGTTTTCTCCACACATACCGCTTAGAATTAAGGCCAAAAAGTTCTATCTTGGTCTCATAAGACCAGAGAATCTTATTTCTCACCATCTTGGAGTCCTTCAGGTGTTTTTTTTAGCAAACTCCATGCAGGCTTTCATGTGACTTGCACTGAGGAGAGGCTTCCGTCGGGCCACTCTGCCATAAAGCCCCGACTGGTGGAGGTCTGCAGTGATGTTGACTTTCTACAACTTTCTCCCATCTCCTGACTGCATCTCTGGAGCTTAGCCACAGTGATCTTTGGGTTCTTCTTTACCTCTCTCACCAAGGCTCTTCTCCCCCGATAGCAGTTTAAGCAGACGGCCAGCTCTAGGAAGGGTTCTGGTCATCCCAATTGTCTTCCATTTAAGGATAATGGAAGCCACTGTGCTCTTAGGAACCTTAAAGCTTCACTGTGTAACTTTTATAGTTTATTCTTAGCTAAAAACACTTAGATCTTTCAAAAATATGTGCTCATTAATGTATATTTACTTCTTTCAAGTAATAAAGTATTCTCGTAAGTGTATAATATGCCATTGAAAATACATATGGGTTAGGGGTTCGAATGCGCGTCGCCATGTTGCCCCGCCATCTTGAAAGTACATAAGCCAAAGAGGGACATACCCTTAAATTCAAGCTTCGCCTTTCGTTTTTTAACACTCGATGGCACTGTGTCGAATGTGAAGAGGGGGATTGCTTGAGACTGATATAGCCAACAATGTAAACTTTGCCTTACGCTAGTGATGTCGTACAATATACAGAATAACGATAGCACCGATAAAAGTTACTTTACTAAGATTAGCTTGCATTCGTCTGGGAACCTGATCGCTGATGTTAGCAATGAAATAGGCCAGAGGAGAACTGGCACCCCGACTGAGTCTGGTTTCTCCCAAGGTTTATTTTTCTCCATCATGCCCTGATGGAGTTTTGGTTCCTTGCCACTGTCGCCTTTGGCTTGGCTTGCTCAGTTGGGGACACTCAAATTATGATCCAAGTTACTCAACTAAATATACAAATAGAATTTATTAATTTGGTCATATATAATTCTATAAACTATCCAAATTAAACTAGCCAAATCAAATTTTGTTGCAATGTTGTCCTGTTTAACACTGTGAAGCTGCTTTGAAACAATCGTCATTGTAAAAGCGCTATATAAATAAAGTTGATTGATTGATTGATTGAAATGGTAAAAAATAACGAAAAGGTAAAACTATTATTCATTTTACATAGATGTCATAACCTACATGTTAACTGACAAATTAAATAACTGCAAATTATAATAGTTTTCTAAAGTAACCTCATCACCAGTGCCGGCCCGTTATATAGGCAGTATAGGCAAATGTTAAGGGCGCAATCTCGCTAGGGGAGAGGCCAAGGGATAATAAAAAAAATAATAAATGTTTTTTTTTTTTAAGTTACAAACATAACCAACGTGCTGATATCTTTAGCAAACTAAACTTTGAATTAGTATTAATAATTTGTATTATATAAAAATCCAAAATGAGGGCATTACTGCACCCGCCCACAATTGATTGACACCTGAAGGATGGCTGGAGTGAGGTGAGACCCACCCAGGCCCCGTGTGACGATTTGTTTACTGTAATGGCTCAGCGAGGCGAAGTGGCGGCGTGTCAAAACGACCTCATACATTATCTGGTGCGCAAGGAAGAAAAAAACGAAAAGAAGAGAAGGAAAAACGCGAAAAAGCCAGAGGTAAGACTGTGTGAAGAAAACACTGAATTAATTAATTGTGCGCGTGCACTAAGATAACACGTTAACTTTACAGATGAATATCTACATAAACAGACTGATATCCAATCCTTCAAAAACATGCATTGCCATGGCTTGAAAAGCAGCATTTTTTAAGGACAACAACATTGTCGTTTTTTATGCTATGCCAATTGGTTTGAAATGTCACTGTAATTAGTTAGAGAGGCACAATAAACGTAGTTAGCAAAGGCCTAATAATTTGTCACTGTATGAGACAATATTAGCAGGCAAGAGATGATTTATCACTTGGCATAATAGTAGAATCATTTAGTTGTTCAGAATCATCATCTAAGACTACAAGATGGATATTTCTAGATGTAAACCTGCCAGTGATATCTTTGATCATAGAATGTTAAAATGAGCAGTAAGTCTAGAGGCGTATACAGGTAATATTGATGTTGGATTAGTTCAAATATCTTTTTTTATTTCTTATAATATTTTTTTAATGTGTATTATCTATTCATTTATTTAACCCTCCGTGGTCCACAATATGATTTCAATAAGTAAAATGTTTTGATGTTTTTCATGATTAAAATTATACACCATAACAATAAACATTTTAATTTTTTATTTTTTTATTTTGCTGCCTCAAGGCAACATTGTACCACAACGGAAAATTTGAAACATTTGACATTTGAATGTAGAAAAAAGAAAAATATTTATTGACAAACATGCTTTTATTTAACCAGACACCTGAACAAACACATTTATCCAGTTTATAATGTATTAAAAATGTAATATTTAATAAAAAGTAAAATTTCAAATTCAGCTGTTGCTCTCAGGCAACATTGTACCATTGCGGAACACAAGTATTACCAAACCATCATATCAATTTATCATCAAGTTATCAAATCAAGTTATCATATCCATCTTCATCCTCATCTCCATCTTCAATCTCACCCTCACCCTCACTCCCTGCCAGATCGTCACTATGACCCTCATCTTCCTCATCACATGACACCTCATCCTCACCCTCATTGGTTGTGTTTTATACTTTTTTTAAAGTTCTATAGAAAATGTGCAGATCATAATATGTGCAGTTATAGTATGTGAATTACTAATCATATACGTGCATTACAAAATCATGCAAAAATGCAAATATATTTCGTTAATTCTAACTCTTTTCCTTACAAATATATAAATAAATATATATTATATTAATATAATTAATATAATATATATATCCTTATAAATATACTACATTTGTTTCCAACCCAGTGTGTCTGGTATGGCCTTATGCGATTCCATTAAGGTACAATGTTGCCTTGAGGCAACACAGTTTTTTGTTATTTACTCTAAAACATTTGATGATACACAATGTAAAGTTCTTGAAAATACTTCTTTACTTACCAGTGAAGGTGACTCATATTTTTTGTGGTTGATTAACTAGACGGAAATTAGTGAAAAATGCACTTTTCATTGGAGAAAATATGGAGCCATGTGACCTATGAAACAGGACACAAAATAGACCCCTGTGGGTCATGTGACCCCTTTTTTGCACTTTCATTAGTTAGTGTTTGAGTTCAGCTATTTAAGTTTAATGTGTGATTTGTTTTGTTAGTTATCTTATTTAGGCTATTGAAGAATTTTATATTAGTCTTGTTATTTTTAGTGCTGTATCATACTTTTACTGTATTATTTCAATCATTGTTGTTTGATTTGTTTTTATATTTGAGTAAATTATGATCCAGTTATTTGGATTAATTTCTAAAGTGGCTTTTGTTTCTTTTGTGTTTTTTTATTTTATTTTACTTTTTTACCAAAAGTGTTGCACTTTCTTTCACACTATTTAAACATGTGAATTTGAAACCCTTTTTTTTTTACAAAATAAATGAAAACGTCAATGGCAAAATAATTTAGGCTCATGTTTTCTCATAAAGCGACTTTGGCTATCTAGAAAAGTGCTATACAAGTGTTATTATTATTATTTTTTATTATTTTGTGTAAATACTTGGTGATATAAATCGCAATAAGGGGCCGCCAAAAAAAATCTTGCCTAGGGCGCCAAAGAGGCTAGGGCCGGCACTGCTCATCACTAATCATATTAATCTTGGACTAAATCAGCCACCGTAGGAGTTAAAACGAAATCGGAATTGAGAGGAACAGAAACTAATATTCACTGGATGGTTATATACCTTTTCACCACTAGATGGGGGAAAATATCACACAGTGTAGCTTTAAGTGCAGCAGACATGTTTTTATAACCTTGGCCAGATCTGTGCCTTGCCACAATTCTGTCTCTGAGCTCTTCAGCAAGTTCCTTTGACCTCATGATTCTCATTTGCTCTGACATGCACTTTGAGCTGTAAGGTCTTATATAGACAGGTGTGTGGCTTTCCTAATTAAGTCCAATCAGTATAATCAAACACAACTGGACTCGAATGAAGGTGTAGAATCATCTCAAGAATGATCAGAAGAAATAAACAGCACCTAAGTTAAATATATGAGTGTCACAGCAAAGGGTCTGAATACTTAGGACCATGTGATATTTCAGTTAAATTTTTAATAAATCTGCAAAAATTCAAATTTAGCCCCGCCCACAACATTTTTGCTCGGGCAATTCGGTCTGGACTCGATCCATAGATGAGTAATTATGCCCGAACAGAAATTGTTCGGACCAATGAAATTGTCAGGGCGGACTTTAGACGATGATGGACAGATGATAAACAGTAACGTAATCATCCACGTCATCAAAGGCGCTTGGGTTGAATTTGCTCTTATCCTAATTAACGGAGAACTTTTCCGTATATGCATTCACCTTCACTATTTTTCTCAGAAATGATGATCATGTTGGTAAGTACTCTGTGTATCCTTAAATTCTTTTACAACACTGGCAAAGATCGTTTACACATCTTTTTCTTGTAACATAACTTAATCCAGTGTGTGTGCATTCAGACAAGGTTGCCACGTTGTTTTATAATGTCGCGCACAATTGCTATTCAAAACTATAGCCTGAAACAATAGCCTTCCGGGGGGGTTCTCCAGAAAAAAATGGCGTTTAGGTGGCAAAATGTTATTTTGGCAAGGTTGCCTGGTAAAATTCGCATTCCTTGGTCTATATATCACATAATTGGGGTCGCTTCAACCTGCGGACATGGAGAAAAACACGGACTTGGCAACACAATGCAGTTGAGTTCTGTTGACATTTGACAACTAACGTTATGCGTCGCTCCGTTGCTCTGATTGGTTGTAGGTCTATCCAATTGAGGTCTTTCCTGGTTCGGTTGAAACACGCCCCATAATCAGAGCCCAATGGAGCGGTATTAGACTCATATTCTGACTACAATTGAGTATGACCACGTCTGGCTAAACAATTCTGTGTTTTTCTGTCAATATGGGGTGTCATGTACATTAATGAGAAAAAAAATAGAACTTAAAGGATTTTAGCAAATGGCTGCAATATAACAGAGTGAAAAATTTAAGGGGTCTGAATACTTTCCGTACCCACTGTATATACACTGAACAAAATTATAAACGCAACACCTGTTTTTGCACACATTTTTCATGAGCTGAACAAAACAAAAGTGTAGCTTTTATTATTTTGTTCTGTGTGTGAGTGTAGTTATACAGGTCTTTCTCAAAAAATTAACACATTGTGATAGAAGTTCATTATTTTCCATAATGTAATGATAAAAATTAATTGCACACCAATTGAAATATTTCAGGTCTTTTATTGTTTTAGTACTGATGATTTTGGCATACAGCTCATGAAAACCCAAAATTCCTATCTCAAAAAATGAGCATATCGTGAAAAGGTTCTCTTAACGAGCTATTAACCTAATCATCTGAATCAACTAATTAACTCTTCAAGTACCCAAAGTCAGTGATGGTCTGGGGTGCCATGTCAGCTGCTGGTGTTGGTCCACTGTGTTTTATCAAGGGCAGGGTCAATGCACCTAGCTATCAGGAGATTTTGGAGCACTTCATGCTTCCATCTGCTGAAAAGCTTTATGAAGATGAAGATTTCGTTTTTCAGCACGACCTGGCACCTGCTCACAGTGCCAAAACCACTGGTAAATGGTTTACCGACCATGGTATTACTGTGCTCAATTGGCCTGCCAACTCTCCTGACTTGAACCCCATAGAGAATCTGTGGGATATTGTGAAGAGAAAGTTGAGAGACGCAAGACCCAACACTCTGGATGAGCTTAAGGCCGCTATCGAAACAACATCCTGGGCCTCCATAACACCTCAGCAGTGCCACAGGCTGATTGCCTCCATGCCACCAACTTTGTAAATAATATTAAAATCCTTGTCCCGCACATTCAGCTATGGAATGGCTCATTAGCGCTCAGTAAATATGAGCTAGTAAATCAAAACACTGTTTGGTGGAGGCAATCCAGAATTACTGTTGGTGAAACTATAATCAGACATATAATCAAAAAAGCGGGAGGCGCCGAAAAGCGCGCTGTTTGCATCCCTGATAACTGAACATAATTATTTGAAGGTTGACTTTTTTGTATTTAAAACACTTTTCTTTTATTGGTCGGATGAAATATGCTAATTTTTTTAGATAAATATTTTGAATAGTTCAGTTGGTGTGCAATGAATCTAAATTATATGAAAGTTAAAATAAAAATAATGAACTTTTATCACAATATGCTAATTTTTTTAGAAGGACCTGTATATATGATAGCATCTTGCAGTTGATGGAGATCTGGTGACTGTGGGGGCTATTTTAGTACAGTAAACTCATTGTCATGTTCAAGAAACAGTTACCGTATCCTTATTTAATGGATATTCTTCTCCTCCTCCCTCCATCCACGTAAAATTTCCGACCAAATTACTTACTGTTTTTTGACAAACACCAAGGTTGTGTGGTAATTTAATTGCCGTCTGAGTCCACATTGTTATTGACCACTGCGGAGCATTGTATGATAACTTTTGCATTTCACTGTAATTTGCATGCATTTTAAATATGGATTCTGGAAAATTTTTAAAAAACGATTTAATCAACGCTCCACCTCCACCTGGGAACTGCTAACAACAAAGACGAGGAGGAGAAAAAAACACATGTTAATGCTCTGGTGAGGAGATAAAACATGGAGGACTGTGTACTGCTCTCTGAGGGCGGGGTATACGCTAAAACGGCAGTGTCCATCAACATTCGCAGGCGGGGCCGCTGGAGTGTGACGGCACACTGCAGGAATCTGCAAACAGCTTGTGCTGAGACACTGCTTATGATTTATGGGGATTAAAAAAAAAATTGTGGGTGGATTTTTACCATTATAGGGTGGTTGTGTACACACACTGCCAACACACATTTATGTTCAAACTTTATGTGAATTTTGCATAATAGGTGCCCTTTAACTTCCATATTTAACTTCCTGCTATAATTACCATATTTTTTAATTACTTCCATCATTTCGAGATGACAAACCATTTCAAATAGTGTCTAGCTTCCTATTTTTAAACAGGAGATTATAATTATAATGTCATTTATAATATTAACATTTTAAGAAGATCAAACTCAAATTTGAATTAAGAGTTTTGTGACCAGCAAATGACAGAGATGGTCTATTTTGTCCATCACTGGAACAGCTGCATCTGGCAGAGGTGCATAATTTTCATCTGCTTGTAAGGTTTATTGTAGCTATACATAACCCACGTAACGTCTCCGTTCCCTCCTTCAGAGAATGAACTCAGGGCTTACTCACCCTCAAGCCATTATGAAGGACTGACTTCATGGCTTCATCAAAACGTCACAGCCACTAAACTGTGTTACAAGCGTTGAAGATGCAGATGCTGGCAATCTGCCATGTGCCCTTTTTAGCAAGTGCCCTCATAATGTCGTAACCTTCCCAGTGCCCCGAGTAACCCTGATGGGTAGTCCTCCATACAAGCGTTGGAGATGCAGATGCTGGCAATCTGCCATGTGCCCTTTTTAGCAAGTGCCCTCACAATGTCGTAACCTTCCCAGTGCCCCGAGTAACCCTGATGGGTAGTCCTCCATACCAAACGGGATGTAAGGGTCGGCACTTACTGTGAGGATGGTCGCAGCTGCTGTTCCTATATCGTGACATTTCACAGGGAAGAGTGCTTTGGATCTCAATCCCCATTGTTTTTCAGCAATGACCAGTGTTGTTAATGCTGGGGAAGTGTGCTTTGTCCAATGGAGAGGGACACTGCGGAGACTACAACCTGGCCGAAGGAGCTACTACTGATACAGAGATGGGGCAGAGCTGAACTGCCCAAGTAAAGACACAGTTTTACCAACAAGGAAACTGTATTGTGGACAATACACATATGGGATTACCATTGGGGATCACAACATATGGGCATCTAGCCCAGTACAAGGGCTGAATGGGCAGGCAGTACTGGGCCTGGGGTCAGAAGCCTCCACTGTGTATGACTGTCAAAGGATGCTGGGGGAACTCAATTCAGGGTTTGCCCAATGGGGAACTCACCTGAAGAGCAAGTATGTACTCGTATCCCTGTGTTAGAGGGGAATAGCACAGACACAGAGCCAGCCTTCCTGCACATCACCTGTTTGTACCTGACATAACCAAAGAGAGGTCCCAGGAGGGGATGAGGTGCGGTCTGAGAGGATTTAACCTCCTGGTGTCTCTCAGGAACCTGATGACCAGGTTGTGCTTTCCCAATGTCTTAAGGGGTCTGTTAGATTATTCATTAAATATAATAAATGATTGTTTATCTGATTGGTCCAGACCCTGCAGCTGCCGTTATTGCTGCTGCTGTGCTTTATGCAACAGCCGTTGCATGGCTGAGAGCGCCCTCTGTTGCTTTCTCTCACTCATGCACACCCACCCGATCTTTACCAAAATGACATATCAAACTAGCCTGAGTTCTATCGACCAAAATTTAAATCTAATGAGTCTGTTCTTTTTTCTGAAAAGCTGACAGCTGTGGTAAAGCTTCCATCCGGAGAAGATTACTGCCTAATGGTCCATCTTCTGCATCCTGTTGTCACACAACAGAGCACATACAGGATCCTTCCAACCAAGGTCAGCCTTACTCTATATGCTTGTACAGCTGAATTTTCTTTGTTTTTAAACTAACTTTCTTCAAACTAATATTATTCAGTTGTATGCCATTAATAGTTGCCCAATCTAAGTTAAGGTACAGTACAGATGTAAGAAATGAGAGAGAGAGATTTTATTTTCTTGGTCAGTGTATTTATGGTGTTTGGTCCTCTTTGCTTAGTTCTCTGCAAGTCTCTTTGAAATATCTGAGATAATTTGATGAAGCATATCAACAATTACACTATTTTCTTATAGCCATTTCCTGATTTGTCCAGCTCAACATTTTGTCACACTATGTTCTTGGATATTTCCCACAGTGATGAATAACAGACTTTAGATTTTTTCCTGTGTCACCTCATATTTGTAACTCAGTGAAACAACATTATAATATGCACTCTATAAGTTTGTAATATGCAGAATATGAGTTTTGTTAGCAGTAATTACTAAAAAAAAATTAAAAATTGTTTAATATGAAATTATAGCCAATTATGAGATTACACTAGGGTGACCAAACGTCCTGTCCTGGCCGTCCTGGCTGTTTTTTATAAAGTGATGTCCTGATGAAAATGTCCTGGTTTTCATTGTTTTCCATTGGGCCAATAAAATTGACCGGTACTCGAGTATCATTTGAGTATCTCATTGTCGGGCCGAGTGTCCTGGTTTTCGATAATCAAAATATGGTCACTCTAATTACACTTTAGATTGCATTTTAAATTAATCATTTAAATTCTTATTTGGTAATGAAATTGCTATTCTTTTTTTTCCCCAAATGTTTATTCTTTACAAGTACTAAACACCCAATCTGAGTTCTCACTCTCATCGACGTCGATTCTACATGTTGAATCGGCCTAAAAAACCCTGACTAGAGCCAACGGTGCAGAACACACCGAAACAACGAAGTCGGCCGACGGTCAAAAGCGGCCCGACGTTACCGAATGGCCGATTGTCTGCTTGGTGTGTCCCTGGTTTAAGATTAGCCGTTTCCATTAAAAACATTGATTGCTATGATTCTTGCATTTCCTGCTGCTATTCTACAGTGTGCATCTGTGGCACTTAATCTATGATTCTGTAATCTTCCTATTTGTCTCCCCTTTTCTTTCCTTAGATAGAGATTAGGATGAAGAAAACTGCAGCCACACAGTGGAACAAACTGCAGGGAGAAGGCACACTTTCTAACGTGAAGCACTTTACTCCCAGTCAGTATTGAAAAGCAGAGAATAAAGACAGCATTTTCCCTTATGTTTATGCCAAAGTGGGTTAAAAAGTGTTATTTCCATCTAAATGTTTTAGACCAGTACCCATCATCCTCCCACTATACACGTAACTGGGACAAGTTGGTGGGTGAAATAAAAGATGAGGAAAAGAGCGAGAAGCTGGAGGGGGATGCTGCTCTCAACAAGCTGTTCCAGCAGATTTACTCAGATGGCTCAGACGATGTCAAGCGGGCAATGAATAAGTCCTTTGTAAGTATTTCAAAGCCGCCCAAGTACCGATATATGCACTCACCTAAAGGATTATTAGGAACACCATACTAATACTGTGTTTGACCCTCTTTTGCCTTCAGAACTGCCTTAATTCTACCTGGCATTAATTCAACAAGGTGCTGAAATGGAAATGTTGGCCCATATTAATAGGATAGCATCTTGCAGCTGATGGAGATTTGTGGCTTCAGAAATGCTTTGCTGTATACCTCGGTTTTAACGAGTGGTTATTTCTGTCAAGTTGCTCTTCTATCACCTTGAATCAGTCGGCCCATTCTTATCTCACCTCTAGCATCAACGAGGCATTTTCGCCCACAGGACTGCCGCATACTGGATGTTTTTCCCTTTTCATACCATTCTTTGTAAACCCTAGACATGGTTGTGCGTGAAAATCCCAGTAACTGAGCAGATTGTGAATTACTCAGTCTGGCCCGTCTGGCACCAACAAACCATGCCACACTCAAAATTGCTTATCACCTTTCTTTCCCATTCTGACATTCAGTTTGGAGTTCAGGAGATTGTCTTGACCAGGACAACACCCCTAAATGCATTGACGCAACTGCCATGTGATTGGTTGATTAGATAATTGCATTAATGAGAAATTGAACAGGTGTTCCTAATAATCCTTTAGGTGAGTGTGTGTATGTGTGTATATATTTCTTTTGATATTCTCACATTGTCTTCCCAACTTTTTTAAAATTGTATATTTGATAGATATGTAGAAAACGGCAAGCATATCAAACTTCAGAGCCACAGAGAATAAAATAACTCTGGGGGAAAATGGAAAATTAATTGAATGGTCCAATTGTATTCTGCTTAATTAACAAGATTCTATGTGTCAACACTTTAAAGAGTGCTAATCTGAGCTGCTGTCTTTCATGCAACAAACATGACACATTCATCCTCATTTCGAACATTTCTGCTGTCTTACAACTTTATTAAAGCTGTACATTTTCAATATTCTCCCACAGATGGAATCAGGAGGCACAGTCCTCAGCACCAATTGGATAGATGTTGGTAAAAGGAAAGTAGAGATGAACCCACCTGAAGATGTTGAGTGGAAAAAGTATTAAAAGCAGTGGATGACATCTTGCACACTACCATCACCAATTGTCCTAATGTCTTTATGCTCTCCCCCCTTTGTTGCCTTCACACTTCATGCTTTCTCCTTTGTCAGACCCAGAATAGTCCTGGGCTGTGTCTCCCAAAAGCATCCAAAGCCTAAGTAGATCATAGAACATTTGCCACCAAAGGTCTCTATGATCAACTTGGCTCCTGATGCTTTTGAGAAACGCAGCCCTGCACTAAAATGTAGTTTAAAATGAGACAACTTAAAAACAAAACTTCTCCGTCTGAAAAAAGCTTCAGTCTGGAACCAAACTATCTCATTACAGTACACAGTTTTTTAAAATCACATTTAAAACGACTGTTGAGTAGCTTTAATAAAAATCTCTTTAGCTACACTGAATTTCTTAGGTTATGTTAGCTCTCCATCTGTAAAAACATATGTGCCTCAATTAATGTTGATCTCTGTTTCAATGTATGGTTTCCTAAATATTATTTCAACATGCTGTAAATAAATTCTTCTTGTTCTCTGATTGGGTGCCCTTGGTCTCCTCAATATCAATATTTTCCCAACCTCAAATGTACATTTAAAAAAAATTGAAAATATAATACATTTTCCTTCTACACAAAGAGGCTGAAACTGTCTGTTAATAAAATGTCAGTTCCAGTGCAGACAGACATGGGTGTGACATGCAAAAATTGTATAGTACCAGCCAGTATCTGATGGTTCTGTATATTTTTGAGATATGGTGCTTATTAAACCAATGAGGTATGTTCTCGCGTGTCAAGAAGGTTCTGTTGAGCTTCTATTTATGTTCGCTGATCAATGTTTATGTGTATAAAAGTATATATTCAATCTGTTCATGATATAAAGCGTTCGTGTCTCCAGAAAATATGGACTAAATCGCTCAATTCATATGGATTTCACGATCTCATTATGAACTTTTTGAGGCATCAAAAAGGTTGTTGCGTAGCTGTCAGTGGAGGGACAGAACGCTCCGATTTCTTTAAAAAGATCAGTAACACTTTACAGCAAGGTTTCATTAGTTAACATTACTGTATTAACTAACATGAACTAACCATGAGCAATGCTTTTGTTACTGTATTTATTTTTTAACGTTAGTTAATAAAAATGCAGCTGTTCATGTTCACATTAACTAATGTTAAAAAGATTGTAATTTAGTATTAACAAATATTGAAATTGACATTTAAAGATTAATAAATGGTTTATAAGTGCAGTTCATTATTAGTTCATGTTAACTAAGGAACCTTATTGTGAAGTGTTACCAAAAGGTTTTAATTTGAAGATGAATGAAAGGGGGTCTTATGGGTTTGGAATGACATGAGGGCGAGTAATTAATGACAGAATTTTCAGTTTTGAGTGAACTATCCTTTTAAGTGAGAAAGAGAACTTAAAAGCTTACAGGCTGTGTTGCGTTCCAATTTTCCTACTTATTCTTTGCCTTAAAAAATAAAAAAATTGTCATGCGAAGGGTCTTTCATGTGAAGACCCCTCATATTTTTGTGTTAAAATTCATTTTTAAATTGAATCGCCAATAAAAGTTAATGTTGTTGCAGAATAAATATTACACGGATAACAAATTTTTTTATCAGGTTAAATGTTTATTAGTCACTCAAACCCCTTATCTACTTAACTGCCAGTCGTGCACGTCCACCGTGTTTGTAGTTTAAAGCAGCACTAGGTAACTTTTGCTCTCGGGCTCCCCTACAGTTGGGAAACAGTATTGTCCTCTACTACTGTCGTAAACTGTCATCCTACATCAGGGTAGAGGTCAGCATTCCCGCAGGACCCGACCAGATATTTTGCGGTGCGGGATTACATTTCCGACTACAACACGGTAGCGGTCGGTAACTGTGTTGTAATTTGAACGGCAGCGGTCGGTCATTCATTATCACGTTCCCGACGTCCTTTCAGAACAGCAAATCTTTGCTTTACTTAATCTTATCGAGCACCTGGTATAGAGCCTGCACTCAGGACCGTTATGCACGCGCTGCACGCATGGACCCAGTTCTCTCCGCGTTCTCATGCATTGTATTTGCGGGATCTGTGCGAGCAGCATGTGCATAATGGTCCTCAGAGCAGTCTGTACTCTGTAGCCTACCGGTGGTAAATATACGGCCCTCAGAAAGAACAGGCAGGTTGTCGATGACTGACAGAGCAGAATATGGCAGAGCGAAATGTGGATGCAGTGTCCTCGAAGGACTGGAAAATGGTCAGTTTACTGCTAAGAAACCCACGTCAGGCAAGTCTTATGTATGGGAGTCTTTTTCATGTGTCATAAACGCAGATGGAAAAAAATACCATTTGCGCAATGTGATAAATGCCTAAAAGTCTTCCAGTTCAGCAGTCAAAATGTTAAATTTATGCAGACTACATTTTTAATTTTCACCGTGGAAATTTAAATGTGAAATTCTGGAAACAAGATCTAAATTTAGCGGGATGGTCGGGTCGGGAGGAAAATGATTCTAAGTGGACAGCGGGTGGACTAAGGGTATATATATACCGGGAGCGGGTGGGTGCGGAATATAATCCTGGCGGGAACGGGACTTAAAAAACGGTCCCGTGCAAACGGAACGATCCAGGCTTCTATTAACGACTGGCCAGTACATAAGATTCTGGAGTACCTCTTCAATCGTAACATCACGCCAAAAACCGGGTTATCCCATCAAGAACTTTCGCTCTCTTCCTCTCAGTTCCCGAAGCCACTCCAAGCCAGCTTCCTCCTCCATCCAGCCCTTCCTCCTCGATCCAGTCAAAGCTAAGACCAAGTGAAAAAATACAAATACACCTTCTGCTACTCCTCCAGCAAAAAGGCGGAGCGACCTCTCGGATGACAACGATCCAGTTCTTTCTGTTCTCCTCCAAATCAGGGATTCCATCGGGAACTGTAAGTCAAGTCAACTTTATTTATATAGCGCTTTTAACAATGCAGAGCAAAGCAAAGCAGCTTCACAGTGTTAAACAGAAAAATAATGCAACATAATATATTTTGATTATCATACAGTAACAATGTGGGCTTTAGATCAGTAATTAGATAAGTAATTTGGTCTATATGGTTAATTTAGTTTAATAATTAGATTTATTTTGAAATATATTTGAAAAATAGTTTTTCCCCAACTGAGCAAGCCAAGCCAGAGGCGACAGTGGCAAGGAAACCAAAACCCCATCAGGAGACCTAATGGAGAAAAATAAACCTTGGGAGAAACCAGGCTCAGTCGGGGTGCCAGTTCTCCTCTGGCCAATTAACAAACAGCATATTATTATTATTAAAATTATTATTTTAAAGGTCAGAGGTCATAATCGATCTGAATATTCGAAAGATCTGAGGCAACAAGCCGGAGACGGGTTTATTGAGGATGATGTATCGATTAAATAATTATTAAAAATAAATCATTTGAAATATCGGAGTCATTACGCCGGAGACAGGTTTTTATTGAGGATGCCGTATTGATTAAACAATTACTAAAGTGTAATATTCGAAAGATCGGCGGCAACACACTGGAGACGGGTTGTTTTGAGGATGACATACCGATTTAAAGAATTATTAACTAGAACTATTCAAACAATCGGAGTCATCACGCCGGAGACAGGTTTATTGAGGATGCCGTGTCGATGAGGCAGCTTAAGGGGGAGTCTAAATGACACGGTCTCTGCAGACACTTCAGGGTCATGTGTTGGTCACATCTGGGTGTAGGTCCACCGTCTGATCTGGATACAGCCAGGATCCGGCTGACTGCAGTAGACATTAGCGTAGATGCCATTCTTCTGATGATGTAACGAGTACATCAGGTGTTATGGGAAGTGTTCCCGGTTCCGGCTGACCTAGATAATGCAGCCTAATAATCATTTAATTGAAAAAAGTGTTTTATCAATCAATCAATCAATCAACTTTATTTATATAGCGCTTTTACAATGACGATTGTTTCAAAGCAGCTTCACAGTGTTAAACAGGACAACATTGCAACAAAATTTTATTTGGCTAGTTTAATTTGGATAGTTTATAGAATTATATATGACCAAATTAATAAATTCTATTTGTATATTTAGTTGAGTAACTTGGATCATAATTTGAGTGTCCCCAACTGAGCAAGCCAAGCCAAAGGCGACAGTGGCAAGGAACCAAAACTCCATCAGGGCATGATGGAGAAAAATAAACCTTGGGAGAAACCAGACTCAGTCGGGGTGCCAGTTCTCCTCTGGCCTATTATTAACAGTGTATAATTATTACTCTGGCAACCTTGCAGGTCATAAATCATATTAGATAGGAATATTCGAAATTTTGGGTATGACGCACGAGGCGGGCTCATTTAGGATGGCGTCGATTACACAAGAATATGAATACTTGAAAGATCGGAGTTATTGCGCTGGAGACGGGTTAATTGAGGATGACGCCCGGTGAGGCGAATTCAGAGGAGACACTAATGGACACGGTCTCAGCAGACACTCCAGGATGAGCTGGTCATGTCCAGATGCAGGTCCACCATCCGATCCGGACACGGCCTGGATCCGGCCGACTGCAGTAAACCTCGGGATAAACAGAGAGACTAACATTAGTGTGGATGCCACTCTTTTATGATGTAACGAGTACATCAGGTGTTATGGGAAGTGTTCCCGGTTCCGGCTGACCTAGTTAATGCAGCCTAACAATCAGTCATTTGATTTGAATAAAGAAAGTTAAAAATGTTCTATGTGTATGCCATAGTAAAGAGATGTGTTTTTAGTCTAGATTTAAACTGACAGAGTGTGTCTGCTTCCCGAACAATGCTAGGAAGACTGTTCCAGAGTTTAGGTGCTAAATAGGAAAAGGATCGACCGCCTGCAGTTGATTTAGATATTCTAGGTATTTTCAACTGGCCAGAGTTTAGAGACCGCAATTGACGTGATGGAGTATAATGCGTTAAGAGCTCGCTAAGTACTGGGAGCTAAACCATTTATTGCTTTATAAGTAATAAGCAAGATTTTAAAATTTATGCGATGTTTAATAGGAGCCAGTGCAGTGTTGACAGAACTGGACTAATATGATCGTACTTCCTGGTTCTAGTAAGAACTCGAGCTGCTGCGTTTTGGACCAGCTGGAGTTTATTTATTAGGTGAGCAGGGCAACCACCCAGTAGAGCATTACAATAATCTAGCCTTGAGCTCATGAACGCATGTACTAATTGTTCAGCATTTTGCATTGAAAGCATGTGACGTAATTTAGATATATTTTTAAGATGGTAGAATGCAGTTTTACAGATGCTAGAAACGTGGCTTTCAAACGAAAGATTGGTATCAAAGAGCACACCCAGGTTCCTCACTGACGCAGAGGACTTGACAGAGCAGCCATCGAGGGTTAGACAGCATTCTAGGCACTACTTGTGGAGCTTTTCTGTCCAATAATTAAAAATTCAGTTTTGTCTGAATTAAGTTGCAGGAAATTACTATTCATCCAATTTTTAATATCAGCTATGCATTCCATTAATCTTGTGAATTGGTAAGTTTCGTCAGGGCGTGAAGAAATATAGAGCTGAGTATCATCAGCATAACAATGAAAACTAGCGCCATGCTTCCTAATGATATCTCCCAGTGGTAGCATATACAGGGTGAAAAGCAACGGTCCTAACACTGAGCCTTGTGGTACTCCATACTGAACTTGTGATCGGTGTGACATCTCTTTATTTACTGCTACAAACTGATAACGGTCAGATAAGTAAGATTTAAACCATGCCAATGCAGTTCCACTAATGCCAACATAATTTTCGAGTCTATTCAAAAGAATGTTGTGGTCGATAGTGTCGAATGCAGCGCTAAGATCGAGTAACACTAACAAAGAGATAAAACCACGATCGGATGATAAGAGTAAATCATTTGTAAATCTGATGAGAGCAGTCTCAGTACTATGATACGGTCTAAATCCTGACTGAAAATCCTCACAGATACCATTTCTTTCTAAAAAGGAACATAATTGTAGAGACACTGCCTTTTCAAGTATTTTTGATAGAAAGGGTAGATTTGAGATTGGCCTGTAATTGACTAATTCTGTAGGATCAAGTTGCGTTTTTTTAATAAGTGGTTTAATAATAGCCAACTTAAAAGTTTTCGGTACATATCCTAATGACAAAGATGAATTAATGATATTAAGAAGAGGATCCATGATCTCTGGCACCATCTCTTTTAATAGACTAGTCGGTATAGGGTCAAGCATACATGTTGTTGATTTAGATGAATTAAAGAGTTTAGCCAATTCTTCCTCTCCTATAGCAGTGAATGAGTGTAATTTTTCCTCAGTGACACTACGATGCTCTGTCTGATGTGATACTGTAGTAGACAGCTGCATGGTTATAATTTTCTTCCTAATATTGTCAATCTTACACGTAAAGAAGTTCATAAAGTCATTACTGCTGTGCTGTTTACAAACATCAGAAGTTGAAGCTTTATTCTTGGTTAATTTAGCCACTGTATCAAATAAATACATAGGTTTGTGTTTGTTTTCTTCTAAGAGAGTCGAGAAATAAGCCGATCTAGCAGTTTTTACGTCCTTTCTGTATGCGAGCATAAGTTCTTTCCACGAATTACGAAAGACCTCTAGTTTTGTTTTCTTCCAGCTGCGCTCCATTTTTCTGTAGAACAGAGTATCAACTCTGGAAAATAACGGCCCTTCTACTTCGACATCCAGCGCTCTCCCAACAGACCATACGGTCGACGTAACACTGTGCATCAATCCAGCTTCACGGCACACTCTCGCTTCAGCACTGCCAGCTCCACCAAACAGGTCTCCGTTCATTTCTCCAGCACAGCAATCCCTCAGAAACCAGATCATTGCAGGTAACAATGTCAATCTCGTGAAAATCCTACTTTTCTCTACTTATACAATCAACAAATGCATTGTTGATTGTGGAGACATTACTGTCGTCCTTAAAGATTGCGACCAAGACTGTCCAAAAGTTTATCTCTAGCCGAATTCAACGTAGCTTTTGGCGTTTACAGAGACACTTTATGCAAAGTTTTCCCTGATAGAAGAGCTGAATTAGACACCTACCACACCATCAGTTTCCGACTTCACGCTCAATTATGGCGGCACACTCTTCTATGAATACCATAAGTCTTTCTCAGCAAAAGCAGCTTTGTATATCTCCCGTTTCAACCAAAAACTCGATTGGTCAGTTATAGACCTCGAATTGATCAGCCTGTACTTCAGGGCGATTTCATGCTGTTTGCGGTTCCTTCTCTCACACCTGAAAGCTTATGCCCCAGAACGGCATACCTCCAAACTCACCTTCTGGGACAAAAAACACAACAGGTTCAAGAACCCGCAACATTTCAAAAGATGAATAAACATCCTTATACTACCGTCAACGTTAAAGAACTCAAAAAATGTATCTTCTCGTTGATAGTTGATAATCTAATTCGTTGATAATCTAAATCGTTGATAATCTAATTAAAAAAGAGCTAGATAAAGGATATCTTACAGGTCCTTTTAGTAAATCTCTGTTTCCTTCCGCATTAATCCTAAAGGTATCGCTACTAGGAAATATTCAGGAAAGAAAAGACTAATTATCAATCTCTCTTCTCCCCACAATTCTTCTACACCTAGTATTAACAGCTTAATTCCGGAGAATATATTCGCTCTTTCGTACGCTACCATAGATCACGCTATTCAACTCATCAAAACAGCAGGTGAAGGCGCATGGTTAAGCAAAGCAGACATAACAGACGCATTTAAAATCATGCCATTACATACTTCTCAATGGCACCGTTTCGGTGTCAGGTGGAGATCTAAAATGTACTTCGCAGTGCGTTTAACTTTCGGCTGCCGCAGTAGCCCTAAGATTTTTGATTGCCTCTCGGAAGCTTTATGCTGGATTCTGCTAAACAAATGTAAACTCAGTTTCATTTTATATTTATTAGATGATTTTTTCGTGGTCGATTTTTCCCAATTCTCCCGCTGAGCGCGCTCTATCTAAACTCAAGAGAATTTTTTCCAAATTAAAAATTCCCTTGTCAAAAGAAAAAACAATCGGTCAATCTACACGTCTCAAATTTTTAGGCATCATATTGGATAGCAAAACAATGCAAGCATCCCTCCAAGAAGAAAAGCTCAAACACATTTGCCAAATCATCTCCGAATTCCAAACTGTTCGGTCTCTTTCGAAACGAGATATGCTGTCTTTATTAGGTCACTTTAATTTCGCAATGCGAATTATTCCTCACGGTCGTGCTTTCATTTCCAGACTCTTAGATTTGTCAAAAGTCGACAATCTACACAATCTAATCCAATTAGCCCTTTCAAGAAGGATGTCTTTCCGAATTACATTTCTGGACCCACTTACTAAATGAATGGAACAGAATATCTTTCTTTTATAACGACACGTTCAAAACTTCCAGCTCCCTTCAATTTTTTAAAGACGCCGCTCCATCCACAGGTTTCAGGGGGATGTTCGGGAAGAAGTGGTTTGCGCACAAATGGCCGTCCGAGATCATCAACCTTGCTCCAGATATTAAATCTACCGTACTTTTCGAAATCTACCCCATTATCATATCATGCCTACTCTGGGGAAACGAATTGTCTAGGAAAAAGATAACCGTTCTGTGTGATAACCAAGCTGCCGTAGAAATAATTAACAAAAGCCGTTCATCTATTCCTTTTATCAATCGTTTAATCAGACGCCTTACTTGGATTAGTATCACAAAGAATTTTATTCTTAAAGCCACATTTATTCCAGGTTTTTACAATAACAAAGATGACGCTCTTTCCCGTTTTAAATTCCAGGAATTTCACTCCCTCTGCCTAGATGCCCTTCCTTTCAGCGGAAGCAAAAGAATTCATGAGAAAGGGAATGGCAAAATCCACCCTTAAATCTTACGACTCAGCCTGGTCTCATTTTTCTCTGTTTTGTGCAGCCTTCGCATTCTCCCCTTTACCAATAAATTTCAAAGTGCTAGCCGCTATCATGGTCTATTGTGTCAATTCCTGCTAATTACAACCAGTGTTGGGTGTAACGCGTTACAAAGTAACGCGTTACTGTAATAATATTACTTTTTTCAGTAACTGGTAGTGTAAGGCATTACTAGTCTGAAAATGGTAATATTATTACAGTTTTCCCGAGCTAGTTACTTGCGTTACATTTGCCAGTAGCACCTTCATCGCACACAACACAGAGAACAGAAGGGAAGGGGAGGAGGGCGTGAATGGAACAGTGATTGGTCTGGGTTTGGAGGTATCATTTACCATCACCGATTGGTCGACAACCGCAGCCAGCAGCAGAGCGGCACCCCTCAAAGACAGATGGGGGAAAATGGAAGCGTAAACAACGGCAAGCTCTTTTTCAGATGAAGGTTCCCAGCAACAGAAAGCTAGTTTCGACGGGTGGAGATTCAGTAATTATTTTGAATATGTTCAACGGAAGGAAAATAACTTGACGGTGAAGTGCACACTCTGCCCGGGACATAGCTGCTCTCCACCGCTTGTAATCAAATGGATTTTTTGCACTAGATGGTTTTTGTTAAACATTGAGGAAGTTAATATATCTTTGGACTTGTTATAAATTGACAATCAAATATATTGATTGTTTGCACCAGAGGTGTTTGTTAAACATTGAGGAAGTTAATACTTGTTTGTTTTTGATTGCACAAGTACAGTTGTTTGTAGTTATGGTAACACTTTACAATAAGGTTGTATTAGTTAATATTAGTTAACGCATTAGTTAACATAAACTAACCATTAACAACACCTCTGTTCATCATTAGTTAATCTTTGTTAACACTAGTTAATAAAAATACAGCTGATCATGTTAGTTCACAGTGCATTAACTAATGTCAACAAGATTTTATTAATGCATTAGTAAATGTTGAAATTACAAAGATAAATAAATGCTTTATAAGTGTAGTTCATCATTAGTTAATGTTAACTAATGCATTAACTAATACAACCTTATTGTAAAGTGTTACCGTAGTTATTTGTGCTAGACAGTGCCAGTCTGTTGTTGGCGTAATAAAGACCCTAAAGAACACTCCTCCTTTGTATGTTCTCCCTCCATCTGATACATCTCAGGCCATTATAGAGTAATTAAGAAAAAAAATGTAACTAGTAATATAACTTGTAATATAACTAGTTACTTTCTCCAGGGAGTAATAAAGTAAAGTAAGGCATTACTATTTTTGAGAGTAATATGTAATATGTAATATATTACTTTTTTGAGTAACTAGCCCCAACACTGATTACAACCCCCTTCCATCAAAGCTACACTGGCAGGCATTCAGTTCCATCTTCATTGCATGGACCCAAACGCACCAAGCCTCTTCAAACATCCCGCTATTCGTCTGCTATTGAACGGTATCGTGAAGACTTCTCCTGCAACCATTGATAAACGGTTACCCATTACTCTACCTCTTTCACGCACAGGGTGTTTTTGATCTTTATACCAACACACTCCTTGAGGCAGTTTTTCTTACAGGCTTTTATAGGTTTTTAAGGTGCGGGGAATTCACATGCAAATCCTTATCATTTAATCCTGATGTAGATCTTACTATAGCCAATCTCACCTTCTTCAAAAATATTTTTTCTTTACTATTAAAGCACTCAAAAACCGACAAATCCAATAAAGCGTCGCAAATCTTAGTATCCAGAATTAATTCTGTGTTTTGCCCTTTTTCTTCTATGCCACGATATCTGCGATCCCGGAGAAACGCCGCCCCCCAAGACCCGCTGTTCCTCACAGCAGACGGCAAACCTATGACCAGCGCTAAACTGAAACAGCTATGCCATCTTTGTGGATTAAACGGCAAACTATACACCCCTCACTCTTTCAGAATCGGCGCAGCAACGACAGCCGGTCCGAGAGTGCCACCCACTACCCTTAAAGAGATGGGGCGCTGGAAATCGTCTGCATACGAACATTACATTAGACCTAATTCCAAAGACATCTTGGAAGGTCAAAAGCAAATGAGCATTGAATAATAAAAAATAAAAAAAACAACAACAACAACAACAAAAAAAATCAGGTGGCGCGGGGTTTGGGCTTCAGTAATTCCGTACTCAAAAATAGAAAAAAAATAATAATAATTGGCTTATTAAAAAATATAAAAAAAAATCAGGTGGCGCGGGGGCTTCAGTAATTCCGTGCTAAAAAAAATTAATAATTGGCTAATTAAAAAAAAAAAAAAAAACACACCTATGCAATTGGTAAGAGGCACACTTACAGGTAAGTCCATTCGAGTTAAGCCATTCGGCAAAGCAGGCCTAGGCACACATAGATAGCCAGACACACGCTTATAGCTCTAAGGAACTGCAGCAGTACACATATTTTGGCGTACGGATCTGCGGGGTGGGGGGGGTTTTAGGCCATAGTAATTCGGCCTCCTCCTTTATGCAGCATGGACCAGTAGGTCCACTGCCTTGAGGGGGTTACATCATTCTGTAGCAGCCTTCCTTGTTGTTATCTTGACTAAGCTGAACATTATGTATTTGCTCAGCAGCAGCAGCAGCAGCAGCAGAAGCAGCAGCAGCAGAGTAGCAGATCTCGTCCGCCAAAATCAAGCCTATACATTCCATGGTCTATGCTAATAAAATGTTGGTTGAATCTATTTCACTCCGAGAGTTGTCATGATTGAAATAATATATCAGATGCATGGTGAAAACAAGATGCATTGCATATTAAGTGATTTAAATAGCCTTCTCACTTCTCAGCTCACCTGTTTATTGTGGGGTTATTTTGTAGCACCTGAAATTACAGATTTTGTACCAATATTTATTTACCATGAAAGATCAAATCAAGTTTAAACTAATGTAATTTCAGCTAATTTTCGCACTCTGTGTACGTGATGTCACCGATTAACAGTGCAGTGCATATTTTTAGGCTAAATAAATTAGCCAAATGTTACTTCCAAATTGCCAGCAAAACCTTTACAAAGTTATCAAAACCTATCATCTACACACAAAGATGTGAATTAAATCCAAAACTTTCATAAACAAGAGCTCAATGAAGTTAGCCCAACGTTAATTTACGTTACCTCCAGTGAAAAACTGCCATAAAGTTGGTTCTACGGAGGACGTTCGATATTCGCAAATTTAGGGAGCGTTTCTAAAGTTACATAGTATACACGTTTCTAACTTCAATGGCATTTGAACACAATGACTTACAGTATCCAAACCAACTGTAAAGTGTTCATCTTAGTGTCGGCTATGATGCACACCTTTTTTGATAATTATTCATCAAAACTGTCAAATCGTTTTAATGTTGATGCTTTTCACTATACTGTACTGTACATATACAAAATATGTCGTACTTTAAAGCTTAAGTACAGCATATTTTTTATATACAGTAGTGAAAAGCATCAATAATAAAACACGCTTTGACAGGTTTTATGAATAATTATTAAAAATGTAAAAGTTGTGCATCATAGCCGACACTTAAATGAACACTTTACAGTTGGTTTGGATACTGTAAGTAATTCTGTTCAAATGCTATTGAAGTTAGAAACGTGTATACCAATGTCGTATGTAACTTTAGAGATGCTCCCTAAATTTGCGAATATCGAACGTCCAATGTCAAACCAACTTTATGCCAGTCTCTGACCGACTGGAGTTTAGATGCTAACGGGAGAAGGGTATTCCTGCACAACTGGAGGCTGCAGTTTCAGGACCTTAGTTCTAGGACCGCGGTTCTAGGACCCTAGTTTTTTTGTGACAGCGCCGCCTACAGGACTGGATATCCAAAAGCACTTTTTAGGATGGACAACATGGACACAAGGCCCTACCAATTGTGCTGATGTAGGCTACATGAGAATGAGAAAAGAACCAGAGTAAATCTAAGTCCGTTTGAAATTGATTTTGGATCACCATTCATGGGAATGGAAGGGGTTAAACAACAGCTGTGAACATGACATGTTGAATTACTGCAAAGAAATGTCTACTCTGTTGTCTAAGGTCTATGTGCAGGTTAAGGGACTCCTTTACATGACATCAAACCAGGTGATTTTGGGGTGATACGGGACTACAGATCCTACAGAGCTGGAAGGCAAAAAGGGGCCAGGACCTTTCTTGCACACCGCTGTGAGAAAGGGCGACATGAGTTCACGACGGCCATTGAAGGAGACGGAGCAGGAAGGAAGGCAGCTGAGTCACATGTTTAAACAACAGGTGCCTTATCAGCCCAAGCAACAGCAACATGACGACGAACTTCACCTGTCCATTTAGTAGACCAAACGACACTTCACCCGCAGCAGTGTGGGTTTGTGGGGACAGAGCTTATCATTATATGCCAGAGAGGGGTTGGTCAGGATGTTGTTACCCAGCTCTGATGAATGTGGGGTGGTCTGTTCTACTAGGAGTGGGAACAGCGGTGTCAATTAACAAGATCAATGGGCTAGCATGGACTGTGCTAGCTATGGCTAACAGTACAGAAAATGCATTTGCAATGGTAAATGAGGAAATGAGGCAAATTAGAGATGCAGTGATCCAAAACAGATTAGTCTTAGACATGCTAACAGCAGAAAAGTGAGGGGTCTGTAAGATGTTAGGACTGTCTTGTTGTTTCCTTATTCCAGACTACAGTGATAATATCACCAGCATTATCACTCACATGAAAGCTGATGATTCATGGTTTGGGTGGTTAAGGAATCTGAAGGGATGGGGATACTGGTTGGGATTTACCGTGGTACCAATTTTGGAATTGTAGTTGTAATATTAATGTGTATCCCGTGTTTTCTTCAGTGTGTTTTCCAGCATTGTACAGAGACTGGTGAATTTTAAATGATTTTCTTACTTTAAAGAATCTTTAGAGGTTCTATCTATCTATATGTTTTGCTTGCAGTGAAAAAGGGACTATACCCGTAAATACAGCCTTAGCAATTTTAACTATCTTCCTTCAAGAGTTCAAGAGAGTGATCATTTATATGAAAATCAGAGATGAAGAGTATACATGTGATGTAAAGACTTGAATTTTCTTTTTACAAGGATACATTTTTGATTGTGAAGTTATCAATGAATGATAAAAAGGGAGAAATTGTAATAGAAAAAATGTATTTAATCAATAGAAGAAAATATAATCATAGAGGAGAGTGATTTTAACAATAAGTATGAATTTGTTTTAACACATATAATCATTATTGTAGAATGCTTAACATGAAGGTTGCTACATGTCCTTAGAATTGAACTGAGAGGGACAACTGGTCAGTTTAAAAAGAATCGATCTGACCCCTAAGGTCAGTAGCTAAAACTGTATTGATCCTTGACAAAGGGGACCATGACCAAACTGAAAGGGTTATTTCTATGTGAATACTGAAGTGTGTTGTGTCCTGTTAATAACTGCTAGTGAACACGGAGGGCGCTAGAGTGCACAGGGATGTGACGGGAGGAAAGAGGAATAAAGAGGTAGAAGAACGGTGATACTTGTCTCTCGGCTCGTTTCTATTAGATCTGTACAAGATACCACATTTTGGCGACGAGGATGGCTATTAATGTGCCTTTACCTACACCGTTCATGCCTTGCCCAGGCGAACCTGCTATTCCCTTCCCTACATGGCTGAAAATGTTCGAGAACTATATGTTAGTAATTGATGCGAATGGGGAGAAGTGGCCCGAGGCAAGAAAGCGTGCTGTTCTTCTCCATGCACTTGGCACCGAGGGACAAAGATTGTTTTACGCGCTACCAGATACAGGTACTACATATGCTACTGCAGTGGATGGACTTCGTCACTTCGTTCCTAAAGTAAACGTGATTGCGGAACGTCACAAATTTCGCCAGAGGGCACAGCGACCAGATGAGTCGATAAATCAGTATCTAGCGTCATTGCGCGAGCTAGCTGCACTGTGTGAGTTTGGTACTATGGAGGAGCAAATGCTTCGAGATCAGCTGATAGAGCGTGTTGCCAATACACGCGTACGAGACAGACTTTTGTTAGAAGCGGATCTAACCCTGGCTAAAGCTACTTCACTGGCCCTGCAGATGGAGGCAGGACTACGGAATGCGGGTGTTCTCTCCGACAATACCACAAGTGCCGCTACCCTAACGGCTACTAATGCTGCTGCATCGGTGAGGGCCATACATAAACAGCAAAGGAAGACCCGTCAAAAAGAACAAAAGACACCGGCTTCATCAATGGCGTCTACAACTAGTCGCCGCTCATGTTACCGTTGTGGATCCACTAGCCACCTAGCAAATAAACCCTCATGCCCTGCCACTAAAGTGACATGCAATTCATGTGGAAAAGTGGGACATTTTTCCAAAGTGTGTCGATCTGGACAAAAAGAGGTGCGTGAAATAGTGATAAATGAGCTGACTGTGCTTTATATGACGGATACAGTGCAAGATAAAATTCTCTGTACTGTGCAAGTGAATGCAAATGGTCATTGCCATGATGTTCAGCTAATAGTAGATACTGGTTCATCAGTTTCTATTATTCCAGAGAGCACTTACCAGACCCTCTTTCCTACATGCAAACTTTCCGAGCCGGCAGTGAACCTGTTCACATATTCAAGAGAGAAAATACCTGTTAAAGGGTGAATGCAGGCCACAGTTAGTCATGATGGACATTCTACTACAGGCTCATTCGTAGTGGTGAAGTCAGGCACTGCTCTGTTAGGGCTAGATCAATCAATCAATCAATCAACTTTATTTATATAGCGCTTTTACAATGACGATTGTTTCAAAGCAGCTTCACAGTGTTAAACAGGACAACATTGCAACAAAATTTGATTTGGCTAGTTTAATTTGGATAGTTTATAGAATTATATATGACCAAATTAATAAATTCTATTTGTATATTTAGTTGAGTAACTTGGATCATAATTTGAGTGTCCCCAACTGAGCAAGCCAAGCCAAAGGCGACAGTGGCAAGGAACCAAAACTCCATCAGGGCATGATGGAGAAAAATAAACCATGGGAGAAACCAGACTCAGTCGGGGTGCCAGTTCTCCTCTGGCCTATTATTAACAGTGTATAATTATTACTCTGGCAACCTTGCAGGTCATAAATCATATTAGATAGGAATATTCGAAACTTTGGGTATCACGCCGCGAGGCGGGTTCATTTAGGATGGCGCGTCGATTACACAAGAATATGAATACTTGAAAGATCGGAGTTATTGCGCGGAGGCGGGTTAATTGAGGATGACGTTCGGTGAGGCGAATTCAGAGCAGACACTAATGGACACGGTCTCAGCAGACACTCCAGGATGAGCTGGTCATGTCCAGATGCAGGTCCACCATCCGATCCGGACACGGCCTGGATCCGGCCGACTGCAGTAAACCTCGGGATAAACAGAGAGACTAACATTAGTGTGGATGCCACTCTTTTATGATGTAACGAGTACATCAGGTGTTATGGGAAGTGTTCGGTTCCGGCTGACCTAGTTAATGCAGCCTAACAATCAGTCATTTGATTTGAATAAAGAAAGTTAAAAATGTTCTATGTGTATGCCATAGTAAAGAGATGTGTTTTTAGTCTAGATTTAAACTGACAGAGTGTGTCTGCTTCCCGAACAATGCTAGGAAGACTGTTCCAGAGTTTAGGTGCTAAATAGGAAAAGGATCGACCGCCTGCAGTTGATTTAGATATTCTAGGTATTTTCAACTGGCCAGAGTTTAGAGACGGCAATTGACGTGATGGAGTATAATGCGTTAAGAGCTCGCTTAAGTACTGGGGAGCTAAACCATTTATTGCTTTATAAGTAATAAGCAAGATTTTAAAATGTATGCGATGTTTAATAGGGAGCCAGTGCAGTGTTGACAGAACTGGACTAATATGATCGTACTTCCTGGTTCTAGTAAGAACTCGAGCTGCTGCGTTTTGGACCAGCTGGAGTTTATTTATTAGGCGAGCAGGGCAACCACCCAGTAGAGCATTACAATAATCTAGCCTTGAGCTCATGAACGATGTACTAATTGTTCAGCATTTTGCATTGAAAGCATGTGACGAATTTAGATATATTTTTAAGATGATAGAATGCAGTTTTACAGATGCTAGAAACGTGGCTTTCAAACGAAAGATTGGTATCAAAGAGCACACCCAGGTTCCTCACTGACGACGAGGACTTGACAGAGCAGTCATCGAGGGTTAGACAGTATTCTAGGGCACTACTTGTGGAGCTTTTCTGTCCAATAATTAAAAATTCAGTTTTATCTGAATTAAGTTGCAGGAAATTACTATTCATCCAATTTTTAATATCAGCTATGCACTCCGTTAATCTTGTGAATTGGTAAGTTTCGTCAGGGTGTGAAGAAATATAGAGCTGAGTATCATCAGCATAACAATGAAAACTAACGCCATGCTTCCTAATGATATCTCCCAGTGGTAGCATATACAGGGTGAAAAGCAACGGTCCTAACACTGAGCCTTGCGGTACTCCATACTGAACTTGTGATCGGTGTGACATCTCTTCATTTACTGCTACAAACTGATAACGGTCAGATAAGTAAGATTTAAACCATGCCAATGCAGTTCCACTAATGCCAACATAATTTTCGAGTCTATTCAAAAGAATATTGTGATCGATAGTATCGAATGCAGCGCTAAGATCGAGTAACACTAATAGAGAGATACAACCACGATCAGATGATAAGAGTAAATCATTTGTAACTCTAATTAGAGCAGTCTCAGTACTATGATACGGTCTAAATCCTGACTGGAAATCCTCACATATACAATTTCTTTCTAAAAGGAACATAATTGTGAAGACACTGCCTTTTCTAATATTTTTGATAGAAACGGTAGATTCGAGATTGGTCTGTAATTGACTAATTCTTTAGGATCAAGTTGCGGTTTTTAATAAGTGGTTTAATTACAGCCAACTTAAAAGTTTTTGGTACATATCCTAATGTCAAGGATGAATTAATAATATTAAGCAGAGGATCTATGACCTCTGGAAGCATCTCTTTTAATAGCCTAGTCGGTATAGGGTCAAGCATACATGTTGTTGATTTTGATGATTTAACAAGTTTAGCCAATTCTTCTCCTCCTATAGCAGTGAATGAGTGTAATTTTTCCTCAGTGAGACTACAATGTTCTGTCTGAAGTGATACTGTAGTAGACAGCTGCATGGTTATAATTTTATTCCTAATGTTATTAATCTTACTAGTAAAGAAGTTCATAAAGTCATTACTGCTGTGTTGTTTACAAATGTCAGAAGTTGAAGCTTTATCCTTTGTTAATTTAGCCACTGTATCGAATAAATACCTAGGGTTGTGTTTGTTTTCTTCTAAAAGGGTTGAGAAATAAGCAGATCTAGCAGTTTTTATGGCCTTTCTGTATGCAATCATGCTCTCTTTCCACAAATTGCGAAAAACCTCCAGTTTTGTTTTCTTCCAGCTGCACTCCATTTTTCTGGCTGCTGTTTTAAGGGCCCGAGTGTGCTCGTTGTACCACGGCGTTGGATTATTTGCTTTAATCTTCTTTGCGCGAGGAGCAACTATGTCTAAAGTGCTAGTAAAGAGAGAGTCAGTAGTTTCTGTTGCAACATCAAGTTCCTCTTGGCTATCTGTAATTCTGAGGAGATGGAACTGATGAGGAAGATTATGTATAAAGCAATCTTTAGTCGCAGCGGTTATAGTCCTGCCATATTTGAAGCAAGGGGATGGCTTTGCAGCCGTAGCTATATTAAGTATACATGATATTAGGTAATGATCTGAGATGTCATCGCTCTGCTGCAGAATTTTAATGGTATCAACATTTAGTCCATGTGACAGTATTAGATCTAAAGTATGATTAAGGCGATGAGTGGGTCCAGATACGTGTTGTCTAACTCCAATAGAGTTTATAATGTCTTTAAATGCCAATCCCAATGCGTCTTTTTCATTGTCAACATGGATATTAAAATCACCAACAATTAGTACTTTATCTGCAGCCAGTACTAACTCTGATAGAAAACCAGCAAATTCTTTGATAAAGTCTGTATTGTGCCCTGGTGGCCTGTATACAGTAGCCAACACAAATGTCAAACCGGATTTATCATTTACACTACACAATGTTACATAAAGCACCAAAACTTCAAAGGAATTATATTTGAAACTAGACTTCTGAGTAATACTGAAGTTATCATTATAAATTACAGCAACACCTCCCCTTTTCCTTTCAGACGCGCTCGTGTTTATAACAATAATCTTGGGGAGTGGACTCATTTAAAGTAATGTAGTCGTCAGGTTTTAGCCAGGTTTCTGTCAAACACAGCACATCTAGGTTATGATCTATAATCATATCATTAACAATAAGCGCTTTTAAGTAAAGGGATCGAATATTCAGCAACCCGAGATTTATCAATTGTTCATCCGTATTATATCTGTTGTTTATTTGTTGGACATCAATTAAATTTTTACTGTTGAATGGTTTTGATGGTTTTTGTATTTACTGATTCGGGAACAGACACAGTCTCTATGTGATAATATCTAGGTGAAAGCGCTCTATGTGCTGGGATTTAGCTGACTCTGGTGACGTGAGACAGCTAGCAGACGGTTGGTTTAGCCAGTTTGTCTGCTTCCTGACCTGGGCCCCAGTGAGTCAAGGTTTAGCTCTAAGATTATGTGCCAAATTACTAGAGAGAAGAGCAGCACCAGCCCGGTAGGATGAATTCCGTCTATCTTCAACAGGTCGGGTCTGCCCCAAAAACTTTTCCAATTGTCTATGAACCCTATGTTATTTTATGGACACCACTTAGACAACCAGCCATTGAGTGATGATAATCTGCTAACTATTTCATCACTCCTTTTAACAGGAGGGGGCCAGATAAACAGACTGCCGGTGACATTGTACTTGCGAGTTTACACACCTCTTTAATGTTAATTTTGGTGATCTCCGACTGACGGTCGAACATCATTAGTGCCGACGTGAATAATAATCTTAGAGAATTTACGATTAGCTTTAGCCAGCACTTTTAAATTTGCTTTGATGTCAGGCGCTCTGGCTCCCGGTAAACATGTGACTATGGTGGCTGGTGTCTCTATTTTCACGCCCGCTGTAATAGAATCGCCAATAACTAGGGCACTTTCAACAGGATCCTCAGTGGGTGCATCACTGAGTGGGGAGAACCTGTTTGATGTTCTAATCGAACGGCAGAGTGGTTTTTAGATCCGCGACTATGCTGTCTCACAGTCACCCAATTGCCCTGCTGCGGGGCTCAGCCGAACCAAACAATGAGTGTTCACTAAGCTAGTCGCATCCAAAAGAGTATCTAAAGCTGTACCATTCTCACTACTCTCACATAAAGTCTGGATGCGTGTCTCTAAATCTGAAATCTTCTCCGTCAGCCTGATTAATTCCTTACATTTAACACATGTGAAGCCCTGTTCGCCAACGGAGATAGATATGCTAAACATGTAGCATGCAGTGCAAGTGACAATGACAGGAGAAGAAGACATCGCTTACCGTATTTGTTGATGAATCCAAAACTTACCACACAAGTTACTCCACTTACTTTGTTTGATGGAGTCTATTTAATAATCCAACTCACCACAGTTGTCTAGTGAACTCAGAAAACAGGAGACCCGGGTGCCGGATGGAAAGCTACCAGGCTAGCGAAAAGCTAACACGTGGTAGTGATTTAGATTAAAAGCTAGTGATGTCAAATTTAACTTGATAGGCTATATTAAACAATATATGGTGATGAGTAAGTTATTTTTAGCAGTATAGATAACAAAGAAAATATATCAAATAGAGATTCAAACGCAGCTATACAGAGCTACAAACACTGACGCATTCAGTAGCAGCAGTAGGTAGACTGGAGCAATCGAGTCTGGAGACTGGAGCAATCGAAAAGATCTAGTTGTGGCATTGCACATGCGTATTGAGGGTACAAAACTGTTACAGCGGACAGCTCTGATAGTCCTACTGCACAGAGGACACCTACTATATCACGCACAATACTACAGACTGCACCCGAGATCCAGGTACAGGAGATTGGCTGTGCTAAAGGATTTGTGCACAAAATTCAACCCAAATCAGAGGCTGTGCCGATACAACAAAAACTCAGAAGACTTCCCTTCTCAGTGAGGCAGGCCGTGAGTGATGAGCTCAAAGACCTACAGGAAAAAGGTGTCATAGAACGCATTGATGCATCTCAATGGGTTTCTCCCATAGTGGTGACGCAGAAAAAAGATGGAGGAAAACTGCGCATGTGTGTTGACCTCCGGGAACCTAACAAAGCCATTGTCAGTGACTGTCATCCGCTACCACATATAGATGAGCTATTCTCTGAACTGAGAGGAGCTACAGTCTTTTCGACCATAGACCTGGCCTCTGCTTACCATCAACTGTTACTGCATCCGGACAGCCGTGATATGACTGCTTTTATCACCCATGACGGACTTTTCCGTTTCTGCCGGGTCCCATTTGGCCTTGCTTCAGCTCCAGCAGCTTTCCAGAAGATGATGACAACCATACTAGCAGGCATACCAGGAGTACAGGCATATCTGGATGATGTGATTTGCTACGGAACCACTCAACAGCAGCATGATGCCAACCTAAGGAGGGTGTTGCATGCCTTGAACGAGGCTGGACTTAAGCTGAACATGCAGAAATGTAAGCTCAACCAGACTTCTTTGCGGTTCCTAGGCCACACCATATCCAAAGAGGGGCTTCACCCAGATCAAGACCAGATCAAAGCCGTGGCAAATGCACCTGCCCTACATGACACACACTCGCTACGATCCTTCTTGGGTCTTGCGTCATGGTACTGTAAATTTATTCCTGACTTCTCTACGGTTGTTGAACCTCTACGGGAAACACTCAGGGAGTCTACAGAACGGAAGTTCAACTGGACTGCTGAGGCTGAGCATAGTTTTACGGACATTAAGAGACTGATCGTTGGGAGCCCCGCCCTAGCACTATACGACCCGGGACTGCCTACATATGTAACTACGGATGCCTCTGACTATGGGCTAGGGGGTGTACTTAGTCAACTTCATTCAGATACCACAGAGAGAATCGTAGCGTTTGCATCCAGAACACTTTCTCCGGCTGAAAGGAAATATTCCACTGTGGAACGTGAAGCACTGGCATGCGTTTGGGCAGTAGAAAGGTGGAGAAACTATCTATGGGGACATCACTTTGTGTTACGCACAGACCATCAAGCGCTTACTACCCTGCTCACATCTAAGGGTACTGGCCGTGCTGGACTGCGAATTGCGAGGTGGTCTGCAAGACTGCTTTGCTTTACATATGATGTCGCTTACCGCCCGGGGAAATTGAATGTGACTGCCGACTGTCTGTCCCGGCTTCCACTACCTACCACAGGAGAAGCCCAAGTCGAACCGGACATAGTAGCAACCGTTTTCGGGGAATCTTTACATGCCATGTCATTGTCGGCGTTCACCGCAGCATGTGACACTTGTCCTGAACTTACTCAATTGCGACAGCAAATTCAGAAAGGCTGGCCAAAATGCAGAAAGAACGTACCAAACGAGCTGGTCTCATACTTTGGTGTACGAGACGAATTGGCTGTAGACAAAACACTTGTCATGAGAGGTCCAGACCGCTTGATAGTGCCTACATCACTACGATCCAAAGTGATTGACTTGGCACACGAGGGGCACCAGGGAGTGGTGCGTACTAAACAGAGACTGCGTGAATTGTATTGGTGGCCACAAATGGACAAACATGTACAGAGTAAGATAGCTTTGTGTGTGTCATGCCAATACAACGACAAAACAGTGAAAACGGCACCTGCACCACTTACACCCGTCGAACTGCCAGATGGACCATGGGAAAAGGTGGCCATTGACATAACCGGTCCTTTTGAACTTGCTACATGGGACTGTCGTTATGCCATCACCCTCACAGATTATTACAGCAAATGGCCAGAAGTAGCTTTTGCTTCTACAGTCACAACAGAGGTGATTACTCGTTTTTTAGCTACAGTGTTCATTCGGGAAGGAAATCCGACCTGCTTGGTCTCTGACAATGGATGTCAGTTTACGTCTCACGCATTTGCTAATTTTCTGAAAGAGAGAGAGATAAAGCATCTGCGCTCCAGCGTCTACTATCCGAGAGCCAATGGAGCAATTGAGAGATTTAATAGGGTATTAAAAGAGTGTCTCCAGACAGCAGAAAGAACACACAAGCCGTGGAAACAAGCAGTGACAGAGTTCATACAGATTTACCGTGCCACACCGCACGCTACGACAGGAGCTACTCCATTTGAGCTGCTGAGGAATAGGAAGATGCGCACCAAATTGAACATCTTTCCTGTCCCACACAATATTGCATCACACAAACAAGTAAAAGAAACTGTGAAAAAAAATCAGGAAAACAGCAAGGAGTATACAGACAGAAAGAGAGGAGCAAAAGTGCCCACCTTCCAAGTGAACGATTGCGTGCGAGTCCGGAGACCAGAACATGTCCACAAGGGGTCATCCAAATACACAGAACCTTTGACAGTCGTAAAGAAGGTTGGACCAAGTACTTACCTTCTTAGCGACGGTCGGAAATGGAATGCCTCAAAGCTGGCACGTTTTCCAAAGGAGACTCTAGCATGTATCGGTGGGAACAATGAGACTACACTGGATGGATTCACTGTGACTGAGAATGTGCAAGTTGGGCAAGAACCAGGTCCTAGACGCATACCCAGAGTCCGAAACCCACCTCAGTGGTTAGCAGACTTTGAGAGATGAATAGGTTGCAGAACCAATGTGTGAATGATGAATAATATGTGAAAAAAAGAGCTCATACTGTTCTGTATGTGAGAAAATGTCATACTGTTTTGAGGTCTGAGTTATAATAGCCTGATGAGAATAATTTTATTTTACATTAAATTTAAAGTTAGGGTACCAGGTACTATCCTTAAGGTAAGGGTTATGTTACAGCGGTTGCGGGTACTCTGGTTAAGTGACTATTCCTTTAAGAAAAGGGGAAATGTTGTGTCCTGTTAATAACTGCTAGTGAACACGGAGGGCGCTAGAGTGCACAGGGATGTGAAGGGAGGAAAGAGGAATAAAGAGGTAGAAGAACGGTGATACTTGTCTCTCGGCTCGTTTCTATTAGATCTGTACAAGATACCACAAAGTGGAAGATCACAGGAGCTCTTGTCTTTGTTTCTGACCTTGTAAATGGTATAAAAGGGAACCTGATTGTTTAGTCTTTAGGCCGCTCTCATACAGTCATGTGTGGCTGTGCGACAGTGTACTCTTTCCTTGCAAGGAAATAAATCATTCTTTATTATATACAAAGATTTGTCTCTTGTTCAGTGATTGACTTGAATTATTGCCACGACACAAACAAACAACTCCAAGGCCAACTTCAGTCTTTCTCCATGTGTACGGTCAAAAAACTGTGTGCTCTTGCACCAGCGCCCCATCCTGTCAGGGGTGGCATATCCTTTTAAACATTGTTCTCACCTATAGAGGGCACACACTCAAAGAAATAAACAATTAACAACAAAAATTATATTTAAATGAACAAATTGATAAAAATTAAATAAACTAATAACTATGGCTCCTACACCCGGCCCCTAATTGAGGGTTAAAGCATCAATTACAATAAATTAAATGTAAATGGAGCCAAATGTGTCTATACAAGAAAATGAATACTCATCTTTATTCAGTTGTCACTTCTATTTTTCAGAACTTATCTTCTGCATCGTCTACTAGCAGGCAAAGTTTGGTAATAGGTCTTTCCAAGAAACCAGTCTTTGTCTTAAGTTTAACAGTTCTTATGAGTCCTTTGGAATCAGTCAGAACTTCTGTTACTCTTCCAATAGGCCACGATACACGAGGTGCTGAACTGTCCATGACTAGCACATTATCTCCTTTGTGCAGTCCTCTTTTAGCAGTAAACCATCTTTCCTGCAGTAATGGTAAGTATTCTTGTGACCACCTCTTCCAAAACAGGTCTGCTAAATATTGTACTTGCCTCCAACGACGTCTGATGTAAAGTATTGTTCAAAATAATAGCAGTACAATGTGACTAACCAGAATAATCAAGGTTTTTAGTATATTTTTTTATTGCTACGTGGCAAACAAGTTACCAGTAGGTTCAGTAGATTCTCAGAAAACAAATGAGACCCAATATTCATGATATGCACGCTCTTAAGGCTGTGCAATTGGGCAATTAGTTGAATTAGTTGAAAGGGGTGTGTTAAAAAAAATAGCAGTGTGGCATTCAATCACTGAGGTCATCAATTTTGTGAAGAAACAGGTGTGAAAATCAGGTGGCCCCTATTTAAGGATGAAGCCAACACTTGTTGAACATGCATTTGAAAGCTGAGGAAAATGGGTCGTTCAAGACATTGTTCAGAAGAACAGCGTACTTTGATTAAAAAGTTGATTGGAGAGGGGAAAACCTATAAAGAGGTGCAAAAAATGATAGGCTGTTCAGCTAAAATTATCTCCAATGCCTTAAAATGGAGAGCAAAACCAGAGAGACGTGGAAGAAAACGGAATACAACCATCAAAATGGATAGAAGAATAACCAGAATGGCAAAGGCTCAGCCAATGATCACCTCCAGGATGATCAAAGACAGTCTGGAGTTACCTGTAAGTACTGTGACAGTTAGAAGACGTCTGTGTGAAGCTAATCTATTTTCAAGAATCCCCCGCAAAGTCCGTCTGTTAAAAAAAGGCATGTGCAGAAGAGGTTACAATTTGCCAAAGAACACATCAACTGGCCTAAAGAGAAATGGAGGAACATTTTGTGGACTGATGAGAGTAAAATTGTTTTTTTTTGGGTCCAAGGGCCACAGGCAGTTTGTGAGACGACCCCCAAACTCTGAATTCAAGCCACAGTACACAGTGAAGACAGTGAAGCATGGAGGTGCAAGCATCATGATATGGGCATGTTTCTCCTACTATGGTGTTGGGCCTATTTATCGCATACCATGGATCATGGATCAGTTTGCATATGTTAAAATACTTGAAGAGGTCATGTTGCCCTATGCTGAAGAGGACATGCCCTTGAAATGGTTGTTTCAACAAGACAATGACCCAAAACACACTAGTAAACGGGCAAAGTCTTGGTTCCAAACCAACAAAATTAATGTTATGGAGTGGCCAGCCCAATCCCCAGACCTTAATCCAATTGAGAACTTGTGGGGTGATATCAAAAATGCTGTTTCTGAAGCAAAACCAAGAAATGTGAATGAATTGTGGAATGTTGTTAAAGAATCATGGAGTGGAATAACAGCTGAGAGGTGCCACAAGTTGGTTGACTCCATGCCACACAGATGTCAAGCAGTTTTAAAAAACTGTGGTCATACAACTAAATATTAGTTTAGTGATTCACAGGATTGCTAAATCCCAGAAAAAAAAATGTTTGTACAAAATAGTTTTGAGTTTGTACAGTCAAAGGTAGACACTGCTATTTTTTTGAACACACCCCTTTCAACTAATACCCCAATTGCACAGCCTTAAGAGCGTGCATATCATGAATGCTGGGTCTTGTTTGTTTTCTGAGAATCTACTGAACCTATTGGTAACTTGTTTGCCACGTAGCAATAAAAAATATACTAAAAACCTTGATTATTCTGGTTAGTCACATTATACTGCTATTATTTTGAACAATACTGTATGTCCTAATCTCAGTCTTGTAATCATATTCTCTTCATTCCTACTCCTACCTGATATTCTTCCCTTACCCACTGTTGACTGTATTTGATGCATATGTCTACCTTTTATTTCATTGTCCCAATACTGCTGCCATAATTTCAAAATATGTTTTTTAATAATTGATTTAATTTCTGACCTGCTAAATAAAATCTGTATATCTACTATTTCTCGTTCTATTGCCTTTTTTGCTAATGCATCCGCCTCCTCGTTACCTCTCAACCCAATGTGAGCTGGAACCCACAAAAACTGTACCTCTAAATTAGCTTGTTTAATTGAATATAATTCTTGAACTATCTCTATTACCATATCTTGTCTTGTTTCTGACTTTATCTTCTTCAAACTTATTAGAGCTGAACTACAATCTGAACATATTACTGCCTTGGATATTTTAACTTCCCTAATCCACCTTATTGCCATAATTAATGCAAACATCTCTCCAGTATACACCGATAAACAATCTGATATCCTTTTACTCTTATACACTTAAACCTTTGGAATAATGAATGCAGAACCCACATGACCAGTTTTTGAATCTTTTGAAGCATCTGTAAAAATGTGCATATACTCCCCATATCTTGACCCAATATACTCCCTTACATTATAAACTTCTGTTTCATATGAACCCTCCTTTGCCTTTTTCTAATAAACTTAAATCTACTTCTGGTTGGGGCATGACCCATAATGGTACTGGAGATAAAGGAATTATTGGAGCATATCCAACCTCCTCCAATCTCATATCACTAACCAATTTCCTCACACTCCACCCAAAGCTATTACACTCTCTCTTCTCATATTCCCAACTAGGACTCATTACTTTCCTTGTTGGGTGATCCTCACTCTGACCTTTTAAATTTGCCCAATAAGATGCCATTAATTGCTGTCTTCTTATCTGCAAAGGCATTTCACCCATCTCTACCTGAAGAGCCGAAACTGGAGAAGTTAGATATGCTCCGCAGCAAATTCTTAGTGCTTGAGACTGAATTCTCTCTAATTTAATTAAATGAGATTTATTTGCAGAACCATATACAATACAACCATAATCAATTATAGATCTTATCATAGATATATATATATATTTTTTAAAGCCAATCTATCTGCTCCCCATTCCTGACCTGAAATACATCTCATTACATTCACTACACGCTTAAATCTTCCCACCATTTTTTCAATATGCTCTCTCCAAGTTAATCTACTATCAAACCAAACTCCTATAAATCTTACTATACTTACACGTTCTAATTCTTTTTTGTATAATTTTAACTTAACATCCACATTCCTCCTCATTTTAGTAAAAAGTATTATTTTTGTCTTTTCCACTGAAAACTTAAAACCATTTTCCCCTGACCACTTTTCAATTTCATTTAGCGCACCTTGCAATTTCTTTGTGTTATAATCTATATTCTTTCCTCTAAACCAGATAGCCCCATCATCAGCAAACAATGATTTCCCCATACTTCTATCAATCCTTGAGAAAACATCGTTAATCATGATAATAAATAAAAGTGGACTTATTACACTGCCCTGAGGTGTACCATTTTCAATTGCTCCACTTAATGATATAGCTCCACCCACCTTTACTCGAATACTTCTTCCATTTAAAAACTCTTTTATCCAATTATATATTCTTCCTTTTATACTAATTTTCTGTAATTTTATTAATAACCCCTCTTTCCACAACATATCATAAGCCTTTTCTATATCAAAGAAAACAGCAAAGACACTTTCCTTATTTATAAATGCCTTTCTTATTTCATCCTCTAAAGATACTATTGGATCCATAGTCCCTCTACCACACCTAAACACCCACTTTGATAAGAAAAAAAACAATTCATTTTTTCCAAATGAGAAGTCAATCTATCAGCTATCATTCTCTCCATTACCCTACATAAATGAGAAGTTAAAGCTATTGGACGATAATTTATAGGATTACTTGGATCTTTCCCAGGGTTTTTAATAGGTATAATTAATGCTTCCTTCCAACTTAGAGGAATTATACCCTCTATCCATATTCTATTATAAAATGTTAAAATCACTTCCATAGATGTTTCACTAAAATGCTTCATCATACTGTAACTAATCCCATCCACTCCTGGAGTAGATTGTTTAATTCTTCTTACTGCATTCTTTAACTCACTCATAGAAAATGGTACATCAAACAAATTATCTTCAGCCTCTTTTTTCTTCTCTATATCCGGATATTCCTTCATCACACCCTTCCTCATTTCCTTACTCTGTTCAGTCAAATTTTCTGAACTATTTACTTTTATAAATGCCTTTAAAAACATTTCCACTTTATCTCCATCCTCCACAGCTATTTCTTTCTCCATACTTAAAACTGGATACCCGTTACACTTTTGAATCCCTTTCATTTTCTTAATCATACCCCATACTTCCTCTACTGGTGTATTCTTCCCTATTTCATCACAATAAGCCATCCACTACTGTTTTCTGACTTTCCTTATTATCCTCCTTACCTCAGCTTGTGCTTGTTTATACATTATTAAATCTTGAAAATTATGTGTTTTCTTAACCATCCTAAATGCTTTCCTTTTCCTTCTTATTGCACTAGTACATTCTTCCGTCCACCATGGAACTATTTTATTCTTCCTACCTCCTTTCCCTTTTGGTATATATTTATTTGCTGCTACTTGAATGGCATAAACAACATCATCACTAATCATTTCTACAGATCTTTCTGGTTCTACTATAATACTCTTTAATCCCTCTTCAATCAGACTCATGAATTCTTCCCAATTCGCTTTATCAAACCTCCATCTACCAACATTTCCTTGACTCGCCTTACTTCCTCTCACATTCAATCAATCAATCAATCAATCAATCAATCAATCAATCAACTTTATTTATATAGCGCTTTTACAATGACGATTGTTTCAAAGCAGCTTCACAGTGTTAAACAGGACAACATTGCAACAAAATTTGATTTGGCTAGTTTAATTTGGATAGTTTATAGAATTATATATGACCAAATTAATAAATTCTATTTGTATATTTAGTTGAGTAACTTGGATCATAATTTGAGTGTCCCCAACTGAGCAAGCCAAGCCAAAGGCGACAGTGGCAAGGAACCAAAACTCCATCAGGGCATGATGGAGAAAAATAAACCTTGGGAGAAACCAGACTCAGTCGGGGTGCCAGTTCTCCTCTGGCCTATTATTAACAGTGTATAATTATTACTCTGGCAACCTTGCAGGTCATAAATCATATTAGATAGGAATATTCTAAATTTTGGGTATCACGCAAGAGATGGGTTCATTTTGGATGGCGCGTCGATTACTCAAGAATATGAATACTTGAAAGATCGGAGTTATTGCGCTGGAGACGGGTTAATTGAGGATGACGTGCCGGTAAAGCAAATTCAGAGGAGACACTAATGGACACGGTCTCAGCAGACACTCCAGGATGAGCTGGTCATGTCCAGATGCAGGTCCACCATCCGATCCGGACACGGCCTGGATCCGGCCGACTGCAGTAAACCTCGGGATAAACAGAGAGACTAACATTAGTGTGGATGCCACTCTTTTTATGATGTAACGAGTACATCAGGTGTTATGGGAAGTGTTCCCGGTTCCGGCTGACCTAGTTAATGCAGCCTAACAATCAGTCATTTGATTTGAATAAAGAAAGTTAAAAATGTTCTATGTGTATGCCATAGTAAAGAGATGCGTTTTTAGTCTAGATTTAAACTGACAGAGTGTGTCTGCTTCCCGAACAATGCTAGGAAGACTGTTCCAGAGTGTAGGTGCTAAATAGGAAAAGGATCGATCGCCTGCATTTGATTTAGATTTTCTAGGTATTTTCAACTGGCCAGTTTAGAGACTGCAATAGACGTGATGGAGTATAATGCGTTAAGAGCTCGCTTAAGTACTGGGGAGCTAAACCATTTATTGCTTTATAAGTAATAAGCAAGATTTTAAAATGTATGCGATGTTTAATAGGGAGCCAGTGCAGTGTTGACAGAACTGGACTAATATGATCGTACTTCCTGGTTCTAGTAAGAACTCGAGCTGCTGCGTTTTGGACCAGCTGGAGTTTATTTATTAGGCGAGCAGGGCAACCACCCAGTAGAGCATTACAATAATCTAGCCTTGAGCTCATGAACGCATGTACTAATTGTTCAGCATTTTGCATTGAAAGCATGTGACGTAATTTAGATATATTTTTAAGATGGTAGAATGCAGTTTTACAGATGCTAGAAACGTGGCTTTCAAACGAAAGATTGGTATCAAAGAGCACACCCAGGTTCCTCACTGACGACGAGGGCTTGACAGAGCAGTCATCGAGGGTTAGACAGTATTCTAGGGCACTACTTGTGGAACTTTTCTGTCCAATAATTAAAAATTCAGTTTTATCTGAATTAAGTTGCAGGAAATTACTATTCATACAATTTTTTAGATCAGCTATGCATTCCGTTAATCTTGTGAATTGGTAAGTTTCGTCAGGGCGTGAAGAAATATAGAGCTGAGTATCATCAGCATAACAATGAAAACTAACACCATGCTTCCTAATGATATCTCCCAGTGGTAGCATATACAGGGTGAAAAGCAACGGTCCTAACACTGAGCCTTGCGGTACTCCATACTGAACTTGTGATCGGTGTGACATCTCTTCATTTACTGCTACAAACTGATAACGGTCAGATAAGTAAGATTTAAACCATGCCAATGCAGTTCCACTAATGCCAACATAATTTTCGAGTCTATTCAAAAGAATATTCTGATCGATAGTATCGAATGCAGCGCTAAGATCGAGTAACACTAATAGAGAGATACAGCCACGATCAGATGATAAGAGTAAATCATTTGTAACTCTAATTAGAGCAGTCTCAGTACAATGATACGGTCTAAATCCTGACTGGAAATCCTCACATATACCATTTCTTTCTAAAAAGGAACATAATTGTGAAGACACAGCCTTTTCTAATATTTTTGATAGAAACGGTAGATTTGAGATTGGTCTGTAATTGACTAATTCTTTAGGATCAAGTTGCGGTTTTTAATAAGTGGTTTAATTACAGCCAACTTAAAAGTTTTTGGTACATATCCTAATGTCAAGGATGAATTAATAATATTAAGCAGAGGATCTATGACCTCTGGAAGCATCTCTTTTAATAGCCTAGTCGGTATAGGGTCAAGCAAACATGTTGTTGATTTTGATGATTTAACAATTTTAGCCAATTCTTCCTGTAGCAGTGAATGAGTGAAATTTTTCCTCAGTGACACTACAATGTTCTGTCTGAAGTGATACTGTAGTAGACGGCTGCATGGTTATAATTTTATTCCTAATGTTATCAATCGTACTAGTAAAGAAGTTCATAAAGTCATTACTGCTGTGTTGTTTACAAACGTCAGAAGTTGAAGCTTTATCCTTTGTTAATTTAGCCACTGTATCGAATAAATACCTAGGGTTGTGTTTGTTTTCTTCTAAAAGAGTTGAGAAATAAGCAGATCTAGCAGTTTTTATGGCCTTTCTGTATGCAATCATGCTCTATTTCCACAAATTGCGAAAAACCTCCAGTTTTGTTTTCTTCCAGCTGCGCTCCATTTTTCTGGCTGCTGTTTTAAGGGCCCGAGTGTGCTCGTTGTACCACGGTGTTGGATTATTTGCTTTAATCTTCTTTAAGCGCCGAGGAGCAACTATGTCTAAAGTGCTAGTAAAGAGAGAGTCAGTAGTTTCTGTTGCAACATCAAGTTCCTCTTGGCTATCTGTAATGCTGAGGAGATGGAACTGATGAGGAAGATTATGTACAAAGCAATCTTTAGTCGCAGCGGTTATAGTCCTGCCATATTTGAAGCGAAGGGATGGCTTTGCAGCCTTAGCTAAATTAAGTATACATGAAATTAGGTAATGATCTGAGATGTCATCGCTCTGCTGCAGAATTTTAATGGTATCAACATTTAGTCCATGTGACAGTATTAGATCTAAAGTATGATCAAGGCGATGAGTGGGTCCCGATACGTGTTGTCTAACTCCAATAGAGTTTAGAATGTCTTTAAATGCCAATCCCAATGCGTCTTTTTCATTGTCAACATGGATATTAAAATCACCAACAATTAGTACTTTATCTGCAGCCAGTACTAACTCTGATAGAAAACCAGCAAATTTTTTGATAAAGTCTGTATTGTGCCCTGGTGGCCTGTATACAGTAGCAAACACAAATGTCAAACGGGATTTATCATTTACACTACACAACGTTACATAAAGCACCAAAAACTTCAAAGGAATTATATTTGAAACTAGACTTCTGAGTAATACTGAAGATATCATTATAAATTACTGCAAAACCTCCCCCTTTTCCTTTCAGACGTGGCTCGTGTTTATAACAATAATCTTGGGGAGTGGACTCATTTAAAGTAATGTAGTCGTCAGGTTTTAGCCAGGTTTCTGTCAAACACAGCACATCTAGGTTATGATCTATAATCATATCATTAACAATAAGCGTTTTTGGCGAAAGGGATCGAATATTCAGCAACCCGAGATTTATCAATTGTTCATCCGTATTATATCTGTTGTTTATTTGTTGGACATCAATTAAATTTTTACTGTTGAATGGTTTTGATGGTTTTTTGTATTTACTGATTCGGGGAACAGACACAGTCTCTATGTGATAATATCTAGGTGAAAGCGTCTCTATGTGCTGGGATTTAGCTGACTCTGGTGACGTGAGACAGCTAGCAGATGGTTGGTTTAGCCAGTTTGTCTGCTTCCTGACCTGGGCCCCAGTGAGTCAAGGTTTAGCTCTAAGACTATATGCCAAATTACTAGAGAGAAGAGCAGCACCAGCCCAGGAAGGATGAATGCCGTCTATCTTCAACAGGTCGGGTCTGCCCCAAAAACTTTTCCAATTGTCTATGAACCCTATGTTATTTTGCGGACACCACTTAGACAACCATCCATTGAGTGATGATAATCTGCTAACTATTTCATCACTCCTTTTAACAGGGAGGGGGCCAGATAAACAGACTGCCGGTGACATTGTAATTGCGAGTTTACACACCTCTTTAATGTTAATTTTGGTGATCTACGACTGACGAAGTCGAACATCATTTGTGCCGACGTGAATAATAATCTTAGAGAATTTACGATTAGCTTTAGCCAGCACTTTTAAATTTGCTTTGATGTCAGGCGCTCTGGCTCCCGGTAAACATGTGACTATGGTGGCTGGTGTCTCTATTTTCACGTTCCGTGTAATAGAATCGCCAATAACTAGGGCACTTTCAACAGGATCCTCAGTGGGTGCATCACTGAGTGGGGAGAACCTGTTTGATGTTCTAATCGGAACGAAGAGTGGTTTTTAGATCCGCGAATATGCTGTCTCACAGTCACCCAATTGCCCTGCTGCAAGGGCTCAGCCGGAACCAAACAATGAGTGTTCACTAAGCTAGTCGCATCCAAAGCAGTATCTAAAGCTGTTACATTCTCACTACTCTCACATAAAGTCTGGATGCGTGTCTCTAAATCTGAAATCTTCTCCGTCAGCCTGATTAATTCCTAACATTTAACACATGTGAAGCCCTGTTCGCCAACGGAGATAGATATGCTAAACATGTAGCATGCAGTGCAAGTGACAATGACGGGAGAAGAAGACATGGCTTACCGTATTTGTTGATGAATCCAAAACTTACCACACAACTTACTCCACTTACTTTGTTTGATGGAGTCTATTTAATAATCCAACTCATCACAGTTGTCTAATGAACTCAGAAGACAGGAGACCCGGGTGCCGGGATGGAAAGCTAGCAGGCTAGCGAAAAGCTTACACGTGGTAGTGATTTAGATTAAAAGCTAGTGATGTCAAATTTAACTTGATAGGCTATATTAAACAATATATGGTGATGAGTAAGTTATATTTAGCAGTAGAACAAAGAAAATATATCAAATAGAGCTACAAACACTAGCTGAGCAGGAGACAGACAGGAGACTGGAGACAGGAGACTGAAGCAATCGATCAGGAGCAATCGATCAGCCTCAAAAACTCAGATCCACTAACAGATTCACAGATTCACACTAACAGATATCATTATTGGATAATAATCACTCCCAATAGTATCTTGTCGCAATATTTCCCACTCAGCACTCCCTGCAACTGAATCAGACACCATTGTTAGATCTAACACAGACTCTTTACCTGTAGCCACATCTATTCTTGTATTACCCCCATCATTCAGACACACCAAATTTCTCTGATCTATCAAATCTTCCACCACCATTCCATTACAATCTGTCACTAAACCTCCCCATAACATGCTCTGTGCATTAAAATCCCCACACCAAATTACCCTATCTTCATTAAGACCCTCTATTTGCTCTAACTCACTCAACACTAATTTCCTACAAGGAATATAAAAGTTTATTATTACATACTTTATTCCATTCACCCATACCTCTACTACAACATATTCTTGTGTTACACCTTTGCCTAATGATCTATATTGCATGCCTTCCTTAATCAGAGTAATACACCCTCCACCATTTCCCTCTTCTCTATCTCTTCTCTCACTCACATATCCTTTAATAACAAAATCAAATCTAGGTTTAAGCCATGACTCTTGTATACATATCAGATCCGGTTTAACTTCCATCTCATTAATAACACCTTTAAACTCCAATCCATTAGCCACAAGACTTCTCGCATTCCATTGTAAAATTAAAATCATCCTCCTAGCCAAACCATGCTTCCTGGCTGGACTGTATCTCACTAATTAGCCCATCCCTAACCATTTCCCATATGTCCTTTACTCCCAAGAATCTCTCTGCTGCCTTGACTATAATTTGAATCTTAGTTGTCTTCTTTTCAGTCTGTGCAGTACAATTAATTACTTCAGCTATGAACAACAAGAAATTTACTATACTTACAATCATTGTCTCTTCCGTAATCCTACCTTGCTTCTCTGATATTTCCTAAATTCTCCTCTCTTTTTGCACATCCCTCTCTTTTCCTTTCTCTCTATTCCTTGTATCAACCACTTTAACAGCCTCTGCATACGTTATATTCCTCTTGGCTCTCTCATTCTGTACTTCAATTGCTTTCTTCCTCACCTCACATCCTCCAAACGCAACACTTTGCTCCCCTCCACAGTAGCAGCATTTTGGTCCTGCTCCTTCACATTTGCCATAATCATGTCCCCCCCCACATCTTGCACATCGTTCTTCGACACACCATAGCCACATGCCCGTATTTTTGACAATTATAACATCTTAAAAGAGGAGGCACAAAAGGCCTCACTGAATAACTGATAAATCCAAGCTTGACCTTATCTGGCAAAATAACTCCATCAAACCTAAGCTCAACAGAGAGACTCTCCATTCTGTTCCCTTCTCTACTCATAAACAGTCGCCTAGCACCAACTATTTTCCCTCCGCCAATGTTACTTTTAAGCTCTTCCATAGACACTCCTAATGGCACTCCAGATATTACTCCACTTACCCACTGCCTCTGTCCTACAATCTTACTACTCACCACTTCCTGCTTACACATTACTTTAATCTTCATCACTTTCCTTCTTTGCTCTTCACTATTACAAACAATCATCAAATCTCCATTACATAACACTTTTGCCATCTTAATTTCTCCAACTACTTTCCTCAACTCTTTTGTTAATACAATTGGACTTACCTTTTGTATTCCACCATCCTCTTTAAATTTCAATATTACCTTCAACTAATCCAAATTTACATTCCTCACCTCCTGTTCATTTCCACTCTCCCCTGAACCTCTTACCCCTATCTGATGTTTTTTCTTTCTTTTCTATTTACCTACCTCTTCCCTTATATCTAAATTCCTTTCTTCTCCTGTCTTTCCTAATTCCATTTGTTCATCTTCCACATCCATATCATCAACACTAACTAGTGTCTCTGGTCCATTTCCACTATAATTTTTCTTATATTTTGACCTGATCGATTTTGCTGCATTTACCGCCATCCACCAAACACTAGGGATGGCTGACGCGAAACTGACGTTTCGACGCTGTATCGAGATCCCGAAGCGCAGATGTTTCGAAACACTGCTCCGAACTGTAATTCGACACACCCATGTCACGTGACTACCGCTAAATGAAGCGCCGACGTGTTTTATCGGGTGCGCCTGTCGAAACTGCTTCGATTGAAAGGGGCGGGAACAAACCACACAGTCACACATCTGTATGAACCTCATTCCCCTCGGTTTAAAAGTAAAGTTAATCCATCCTCACCTCATGGGTTTTGTGAGAGGAGATAGCCTACATTTTGTTTTAAATTAGATTTAAATTAGATATATTTACTGATAGGTATAGACAGTGACAGATAGTTAGGATAGATATAGGCTATAGTGACACATTCATATGGGCAAAGTTAGATAGTGACAGACATATATGAATATATGTCTATATTCATGAATATATATATATATATATATATATATATATATATATATATATATATATATATATATATATATATATATATATATATTCATAGGTGATATATAGATGGAGGCTCCACATAAGAGATGCCGTACATCTGTGGTGTGGGAGCATTTTCATTTGGAAATACCAAATGAAGTGAGATGTATGATTTGCAACAGTAGAAGTGAAAAGATACCTCAAGAGTGCATTTTTGCCCAGAACGCATGATCCATTAATTTATTGGAAAGAGAGAGCAATAAATGTCACTCATTTGTATGTACTTGCTGAAAAATATTAGTGCATGCAAGCAACATGTGTCTCTTGTGAGAGGATTTTTTCAAAGGCTGGAGAAATTATATGTAAAAAAAAATGTTTATTTTAATAAACATGTAATGTAGCAACTGTGACACATTGTGCCTGTATTTATTTTATTAATCTTAATTTTTCATGACAAAAAACAACAAGGAGGCTACAGGTTACAAAACCAAGTAGTTGTCAGACAGATGTTAAAAACTATTTTTTTTAACTTAAAAGTGTCATTTCAAGGTTATTTCAGATCAATACATGCAAGTGACCACTAGATGGCGTAATCGAGACGGGTGTCGGGTGTTGTTTCGAAGCTCCGGCACATTTGCTTCAACTGTTTCAGTGCTTCACGAAGCCTCGGTCTGCCCATCACTACCAAACACCGTGACGTGTGCTGAGAATCCTCACGCGCAACTTCTGGTGCCAGTTTAAGTGTATTGTCCCATCCCTACATTTTATAGGCCTGACTCCTCCTACTTTGGACCATACCATTTAGAAGGTGACATGTTGCACATACATCACAGGAATACATAATCAAAAATAACCAAAACAATAACAAGAATAATTAATACAAATAAACATGCATGCAAGAAATATCTGCAAATATACATAACAAAAATACATATTGAAAGAAAACAAATAACTTTAAAAGCCTCTCTCTCCTTTTTTTTTTTTTTTTTTATTCAACAACCGTACAAATATACAAAAATTTAACTTTCAGGAGAACATTAGAGTTAAGACATAAAATACATTTGAATAAAGAGTCAATTATCTAAAGAATAAAATAAAAATAAAAACAATAATTTACATATAAAAAGGACATTTAAAGGCACGGGACAATATAAGTAAATAAAATAAAATTAAAATAAAGGGGGTAGTTGGGGTTGTCAATACATGAGAAAGCTGGTTAACCTTGAACATCAGATTCATTACAAAAGAATTGTTCATATTGTTTTAGGAATCGATCACATTTTTTATTGCTAGTTAACCTAAAGGATTTAAGCAGCGAGTCTACCTCAATCAAAAAAAGTGGAAGAGAAGGAAGTGAGCTCATACATTTCTGTTTATGGATGAAAAATTTGGCAAACAAAATAAAAAAATTGAAAATATATTATTTAAATTTGTTGGAGTCAGAGTAATAACAGATAACATCTTTCAAACTAAAAGATTGTGTATTAATGGGGGTTTTATTTAGATGGGAATATAAATTTGACCAAAACTTTTGAACCAAATCACAAGAAAAGAATAAATGTATCAATGTTTCATCTTCATGACCACAAAATGAGCAAGTACTAAGAATATCAACATATTTTGATATATTTGAATTAACCGGGTATATCTTATGTAATATTTTAAAGTGGACTTCTTTAGTCTTATTAGGAATAAAATATTTATATGCTAACAACCATGCTTTTCTCCAGTCTATATTGTCTATAGGGCAGACCAATGAGATCTGCCTCTAGGGCAAATTTGGTCTCTTTTCTGGAAAATTTGTCGGATATGTTTATTATTACATTTCTTATCGTAAATGCTAATGCCATCCAATAACAAAGCCAACTCCTTTATATCTTTCTGGTTGTACAATAAATGGCTCTAAACCAGTTGCACTAGACCAGAGGGAATAGCCTTAATCACGGTATTATATTCTTTAAACGGAATAGGGAAGTCATGAACAGTCATAAAGCTTTCATAAGATAAGATAGAACCAGATTTATCAAATAAAGAAAGTATATAAATTAAACCTCTTTGGAACCAGTTAGGGAGAAAGATAGATTTGTTTCTAATGGTTATATTCATATTATTCCACAGAAGGACTTTATGCGGTGAGAAATTGTGGCTATAGCACAATTTCCACGCAAGAAGAGCCTGTTGATGAAAGTTAGATAATTTAACTGGGAGTTTATTATACATATAATTACATTTTAAGATAAACTGTAGGCCTCCAATTTTATTAAAGATATGATTAGGAATAAAGAACCATATAGAATTTGGATTTATTATACATCTTTTAAGCCAGTTTATTTTAAACACATTAATAATATTATGATAATTTAACACTTCTAGTCCCCCATCACTTCTACTATTGGAAATCACTGCTTTTTTGAGTTTATGAGATCTGTTTTTCCATATAAAGTCAAGGAAAATTTTATTGACACCTTTAGCAGTACAATCAGTCACATATAAAGAAAGGGAAGGAAACACAAAGCGAGAAAGACCTTCTGCTTTAGAGAGGAGAACCCTCCCATATGAGATAGATCTCTTTGTAACCAGAGATTAAAAATATTTTGGGTTTTTTTAATCCGACTAGAAAAATTAAGTTGTTGTTTGGCAACTAGATTTTTAGTTAGATGAATACCTAAATACTTTATTGTGTCTTTGACCGGAATACTATCAATCACAAATATCTCACAAATATGCAGTGACATTATCTCACATTTGGACATATTTAACTTTAACCCAGAAGCATACGAGAACTTTTTAACTATCTGAATGGCGCAAGAGATTTGACTTTTATCTTTTAGAAAAAGGGTGGTGTCATCAGCCAGCTGAGATTTTGATTTCCCTATCGAAAATGGAGATACCTTTTAAGTTTTGATTGTGCATAATACTCAAAGATAATAACTCTGTAACCAAAATAAATAAAAAGGGTGAAATCGGGCAACCCTGTCTGACACCACGCCTTATGCCAAATCTTTGGGAGGTGTGCATATTGACTATAACTGAACTACTAATTCCTTTATAAAACATTCCAATTATGTTTATAAAAGAATCCCCAAAACCAAACATTCTGAGTGATTGCAAGAGAAATCCATGTTCAATTGTGTCGAAAGCCTTGTAAAAATCTAAGAAAAGAATAATGGCTTTATAGTGTACAAAATCAGCATAATCTAATAAATCTAAAACAAGTCTTATATTATTGCTAATATGCCTACCTTTGACAAAACCTGACTGCGCTTTCTGCTATAATTCGATTGAGCTTAAATTTCAATCTATTAGCATATACCAAAGCCAAGATCTTATAATCAACTGTTAAGAGTGTAATTGGTCGCCAATTATCAATTAAGAGCAAATCTTTTTCAGGTTTTGGAATAAGAGAAATTATGCCCTGTTTCATTGATGTAGTCATCTCCTTCTGAGCAACACATTCTTTGTACATGCAAAGAAGAGGTGATTTTATTAAGTCCCAAAAATGGACGTAAAATTCTACAGAAAATCCGTCAATACCGGGGGATTTTCCTCTCTTCATAGAGAAGAGTGCGGATTTAATTTCCCCAATTGTTATGGTGGACTCACAAAGGTCTTTAAAATCATTATCAATGATAGGAATATAATTTTTAATTGTTTCAACAAAAGTCTTACAATTATCCATATTAAATTCGGAAGTGTAAAGTTTGTCATAAAAGCTTGTGATAAATTTAGAGATTAGGGTAGGATCAGTGCACTTGACACCATTAACATTTTTTTATTTTTTGATGCTTTTAATTCTTTACTTCTCTTAATGGCAATCTGCCTAGCCTTATATTTAAAGAATTCCCATTTTGTTTTATAACCATCATTACAATTTTCAGAAAATATATCTGAAAACAAATTCTTAATGCCATCATTAAAGGATGCATCTTTTAAGAGAGAATTATTAAATTTCCAGTAACCACGTAACTTTGAAGTTTTATCAGTGATACTATACAATTTTAGACTTATTTGTTTATGATCTGAGAGGGGTGCGAAAGAATGAGAGACATCTCTAACAAATTGAAGAGCTGAGGAAGAGATCAAGAAGAGGTCAATTCTCGATTGGAAGGACATATTACTATTAGACCAAGTAAACTCCTGCAGATCAGGGTGAAAAAAACGCCATGTATCCGTAAGAGAAAATTCTGTGCATAAAGATAAAATGTTAATATTTGATAGCAAGCTATCGTTGCTTCTGGAAGGAAATCTGTCAAAGGTGTTGTCCATTCATTAAAATCCCCACCCAAAATCAGAAAAGAGTCTGGATAATTAGTAAGTACTTCTTTCAGTTTAGAGGTTATCTGAGAAAAGAGACACTTGTTGGCAGAACGGGAATTACATCCATAAATATTACAAATAGTAAATACTGAATTGTCCTGCTGAAGCGATAAAATAATCCATCTGCCTTCATCGGAAGACTTCACTCCTAGTATGTGCCCTTTAAACTTGTGCAACAAAATGGAGACCCCAGCAGAGTGATTAGAGCCATGGCTACAGTAAATTGTATTTCCCCACTGATTTTTCCAAAATTTTACATCCATTTCACACGAATGTGTTTCTTGAAGAAGAATTATATCCGACTCGCTGCTTTTACAAAATAAAAAAACAGCTTTCCTCTTTACTGCATCACGTAAACCCCTAACATTTAAGGATACAACAGAAAAGGAATTAAACTTAAAGTCCATTAAACAAAGAAAACAGATCTAGTACCTCTTATATCTGAACAAACGCTAACCAAATCTATTTTTGAAATAGGAACAATATATAACCAAGGATAACTCACAAACGTTAAATTCGAGAAAAATTCTCTTCACCACCCTGCTCGTCACGAAACATTTTTTAGCAACCAAAAGAGGAGAAAATGTCATTGTAGCGAGCCGGTTATGTTGGCCATATTACAAAAATTGCGATTCAACGAGAGGAGGAACATTTATTTTTTTTTTTCACAACATTCGTTGCACATGGAAAGGAGCAAAAAGTAAGAGTCAATTATAAAAACGTGAGTATAACGCGGGTTACTTAGGCCTATACATAAAACGAGGAAGAAATAAACAGCATAGTTCTTTATATATTCAGTATATTTCTTTAAAGGAACATAGGCCTACCGCATAAACAGACTATTTAACGTCAGAGTAGTTGAATCTTTTCCCATCGATTAAGGCAAACGAACCACGAAAAGATGCTTTCTTTCCCTCTTCTCTGGCTTTCTTAACAAGGGGCCAAAGTTTTTCTCTGGCAGCCCTATCTTCTGGTGAAAGGGCTTCCGTGAGTCGCAACTTGTTCTCAATGAGAAATTTGCATCCTCTGGCAGCCTGCCAAACGACATCACGAAAATGACGCAGAGCAAAAAGAATGATAATGGATCTGTGGGAACCATCCTTTCTTCTCTGGCCAAGACGATGTGCAATGTCAACTGCATCCTCAAGGTTGTCGCTGATACCAGGAACTACGTTGCTAAGGACCTCGATAGCAGCTTTCCGGGCATCCTCGCCATCCTTCTCTCTCACGCCATGTAGCTTTAATGTCCATCTCCAAGTGTAACGCTTACATTCACCCACCTCTTCCTTCAGGGTTTTATTCACCCTTTGTAGCACCTGAATCTCCGTCGTCACAACCTTCAGAGACTCCTTGTGCGATGCTACCTCGGTAACAAGTTGAGTAACAGTTGACGACAAACTCTCAATCTGCTTAGCTGTAGATCCAGTCGTTGCATCAATTGCCAAGATTTTCTTGTCGATTTTCAGAAGCATCTTGTCGTATTTGTCATAAAGCTCACGAATGGCCTTCAGGATTTCCGCTGAAGAGTCACTTTCCATGTGCTCCCGCTTTGTTTTCTTTGACAGGGGTTTTAAGGGAGTTTCAGGCAGGGGAGTTGCAAGGAGATCACTCAAATCTGGGCGTGAATCGAACCAGTTATGATCCTCAATATTCTCCGACGAAATCAATTCCACAGAGGAAACGGTGTTATCATTTCCATCATTCCACATTATAAACTCTATTGGAGTTAGACAACACGTATCTGGACCCACTCATCGCCTTAATCATACTTTAGATCTAATACTGTCACATGGACTAAATGTTGATACCATTAAAATCCTGCAGCAGAGCGATGACATCTCAGATCATTACCTAATATCATGTATACTTAATATAGCTAAGGCTGCAAAGCCATCCCCTCGCTTCAAATATGGCAGGACTATAACCGCTGCGACTAAAGATTGCTTTATACATAATCTTCCTCATCAGTTCCATCTCCTCAGAATTACAGATAGCCAAGAGGAACTTGATGTTGCACCAGAAACTACTGACTCTCTCTTTACTAGCACTTTAGACATAGTTGCTCCTCGGCGCTAAAGAAGATTAAAGCAAATAATCCAACGCGTGGTACAACGAGCACACTCGGGCCCTTAAAACAGCAGCCAGAAAAATGGAGCGCAGCTGGAAGAAAACAAAACTGGAGGTTTTTCGCAATTTGTGGAAAGAGAGCATGATTGCATACAGAAAGGCCATAAAAACTGCTAGATCTGCTTATTTCTCAACTCTTTTAGAAGAAAACAAACACAACCCTAGGTATTTATTCGATACAGTGGCTAAATTAACAAAGGATAAAGCTTCAACTTCTGACGTTTGTAAACAACACAGCAGTAATGACTTTATGAACTTCTTTACTAGTAAGATTGATAACATTAGGAATAAAATTATAACCATGCAGCCGCCTACTACAGTATCACTTCAGACAGAACATTGTAGTCTCACTGAGGAAAAATTACACTCATTCACTGCTATAGGAGGAGAAGAATTGGCTAAACTTGTCAAATCATCAAAATCAACAACATGTATGCTTGACCCTATACCGACTAGGCTATTAAAAGAGATGCTTCCAGAGGTCATAGATCCTCTGCTTAATATTATTAATTCATCCTTGACATTAGGATATGTTCCAAAAACTTTTAAGTTGGCTGTAATTAAACCACTTATTAAAAACCGCAACTTGATCCTAAAGAATTAGTCAATTACAGACCAATCTCGAATCTACCGTTTCTATCAAAAATATTAGAAAAGGCAGTGTCTTCACAATTATGTTCCTTTTTAGAAAGAAATTGTATATGTGAGGATTTCCAGTCAGGATTTAGACCGTATCATAGTACTGAGACTGCTCTAATTAGAGTTACAAATGATTTACTCTTATCATCTGATCGTGGTTGTATCTCTCTATTAGTGTTACTCGATCTTAGCGCTGCATTCGATACTATCGATCACAATATTCTTTTGAATAGACTCGAAAATTATGTTGGCATTAGTGGAACTGCATTGGCATGGTTTAAATCTTACTTATCTGACCGTTATCAGTTTGTAGCAGTAAATGAAGAGATGTCACACCGATCACAAGTTCAGTATGGAGTACCGCAAGGCTCAGTGTTAGGACCGTTGCTTTTCACCCTGTATATGCTACCACTGGGAGATATCATTAGGAAGCATGGCGTTAGTTTTCATTGTTATGCTGATGATACTCAGCTCTATATTTCTTCACACCCTGACAAAACTTACCAATTCACAAGATTAACGGAATGCATAGCTGATATTAAAAATTGGATGAATAGTAATTTCCTGCAACTTAATTCAGATAAAACTGAATTTTTAATTATTGGACAGAAAAGCTCCACAAAGAGTGCCCTAGAATACTGTCTAACCTCGATGGCTGCTCTGTCAAGTCCTCGTCGTCAGTGAGGAACCTGGGTGTGCTCTTTGATACCAATCTTTCATTTGAAAGCCACGTTTCTAGCATCTGTAAAACTGCATTCTACCATCTTAAAAATATATCTAAATTACGCTACATGCTTTCAATGCAAAATGCTGAACAACTAGTACATGCGTTCATGAGCTCAAGGCTAGATTATTGTAATGCTCTACTGGGTGGTTGCCCTGCTCGCCTAATAAATAAACTCCAGCTGGTCCAAAACGCAGCAGCTCGAGTTCTTACTAGAACCAGGAAGTACGATCATATTAGTCCAGTTCTGTCAACACTGCACTGGCTTCCTATTAAACATCGCATAAATTTTAAAATCTTGCTTATTACTTATAAAGCAATAAATGGTTTAGCTCCCAGTACTTAAGCGAGCTCTTAACGCAATATACTCCATCACGCCAATTGCGGTCTCTAAACTCTGGCCAGTTGAAAATACCTAGAATATCTAAATCAACTGCAGGCGGTCGATCCTTTTCCTATTTAGCACCTAAACTCTGGAACAGTCTTCCTAGCATTGTTCGGGAAGCAGACACACTCTGTCAGTTTAAATCTAGACTAAAAACACATCTCTTTACTATGGCATACACATAGAACATTTTTAACTTTCTTTATTCAAATCAAATGACTGATTATTAGGCTGCATTAACTAGGTCAGCCGGAACCGGGAACACTTCCCATAACACCTGATGTACTCATACATCATAAAAAGAGTGGCATCCACACTAATGTTAGTCTCTCTGTTTATCCCGAGGTTTACTGCAGTCGGCCGGATCCAGGCCGTGTCCGGATCGGATGGTGGACCTGCATCTGGACATGACCAGCTCATCCTGGAGTGTCTGCTGAGACCGTGTCCATTAGTGTCTCCTCTGAATTCGCCTCACCGAACGTGATCCTCAATTAACCCGCCTCCGCGCAATAACTCCGATCTTTCAAGTATTCATATTCTGTGTAATCGACGCGCCATCCTAAATGAGCCCGCCTCGCAAGGCCATACCCAAAATTTCGAATATTCCTATCTAATATGATTTAAGACCTGCAAGGTTGCCAGAGTAATACTTATACACTGTTAATAATAGGCCAGAGGAGAACTGGCACCCCGACTGAGTCTGGTTTCTCCCAAGGTTTATTTTTCTCCATCATGCCCTGATGGAGTTTTGGTTCCTTGCCACTGTCGCCTTTGGCTTGGCTTGCTCAGTTGGGGACACTCAAATTATGATCCAAGTTACTCAACTAAATATACAAATAGAATTTATTAATTTGGTCATATATAATTCTATAAACTATCCAAATTAAACTAGCCAAATCAAATTTTGTTGCAATGTTGTCCTGTTTAACACTGTGAAGCTGCTTTGAAACAATCGTCATTGTAAAAGCGCTATATAAATAAAGCTGATTGATTGATTGATTGATCAGCATTTAGAACAGGTTCCATAGTTGACCTAGTCGCATTTGCTGTTTTCACGTTGGAAGTTTGTCTACTTTTCCTTCTACCCATAGATAAGTTGGCACAAGGGGGGCAAAGTGAAGAGAGCAATCTCTTACACTTTCATAAATAGCAATATCTTTGTTATAATGGCTATATAATCGTCCTATTTCAAAATTTCCTGACAAGACGTTATGAACGCGTCCACCTGTCACAGCGCCATCTTGGCCCTCCCGCCTCTCTCTCCTACCACTGAGAGTTGACTCTCCAATGACGTCACTCACAGGAACGCGCCACAAGATGGCGGACACAAACACCTATAAATCGATTGGCTGTTTAACTAATCAGGTTTGGCCAACGACTTCTCAAATCTGGTAAGCATAATCTATCTCTCACACTGTATTCAATAAAATGTGTAAAGCAAATACTTGTGGTGGTGATGTATTTCTATATTAGAAAAGTCCATGCAGTCGCAGGCTTACCCTGTGACAGTAGCCAGTAGTTTTATTTTCCTCATGTCTTTTATGTCTAAAATAATAGGTAATAAGTAAATTAAGTCATTTGTGTGATATGTGCGGCATGCGACCATTGAACACGGTGCCGTTAGATGGCGTTGGCTTCTCTCAGGGCTTAATTGCCTTTCAATGTCAAACACGCCAAGCTCGTGATTTTCTTATTCGTCCATTCATTCGTCTCATCCTCATTATATAATGAAGTAACTTATGTTCTGTCACCTGCCAGATGTGATGCAGGGGAACTTTGTCATTAATGTTAATTTCTGTGAATTAAATTGTATCGATCAGAAATTTGGCCAACTGAAAAATTTAGATTGTTAAATTGGAGGAGCTGAATTTTTGTTAAAAAATGTTGATAAAATAAAGTGAAGTGTTGTTAAAATAATTTTTTTCAGTGGGTCAACATATTTCTAATTGAGCCCATGTTAACAGACTGTTGCCACAATTGATACAATTCAATTCAAAGAAATTCAATTTGGCTTATTAAAAAATTTAGATAATGTTAAATTGGAGAGGCCTGACATTTTTTAGAGACTGAGACTCGCGCCACGCAGGCAGTGTGCACGCTCTAACCTGTTAACAAGGTAGCCGAAATAAAACGGACAGGCCACGCTTGCAGTGTGTAGCCACTCCACGCTTACCTGTTGTGCCCCGCCTTGATGCATTGATTGACGGAGGGTGGGCGTGATCAGCTCTGAATGCATTTTCAAATCCACATCGACTGAATGAATCGACGTGTGGCCTTCATTAAAATGCATTTTTCAAACCTCTCAAGAGTGAGTGTCAATTAATTAAAAAGTCATTTAAATCACAATTGTGCTACCATTTTGCTATATCTTTGGCTCAGAATGCATTTTGAAATCCACACTGAATTTTGCTACAAATATCACATGTCATTATGATGAAAATGCAATCCTAAGTTTCCTAACCGTGAGTGTAAATGCATTTAGAACAAATAACATTTAAATGATCATTTTGCTACTGTTATGGCTTGGACATAGACACAATCCAAATCAATTTGAGTAATACATTTTCATTTTCAGTTCGCAATGTATAAAGCATTCAAAATGAATATGTAATTTACATTTGAAAAATACTATTGGAAATGGCAAAAGTAAATTATATAATTTAATTTTCATTTTCATTTTGCACCAACTTGGCACATATGTAAAGGAAAATGTAATTTTAAATAGAGAAATACATTGCTATTTTGCATATTGCATTGTCATTTTGCATATTGCATTGCAAATTGAATTCTGCTACACATAAGCTTGACATAAACCTTGTAATCACCAGTCGAATGTTGCCATTCTCTCTTCGTCCAATCCTGTGGCTTACGTAAATGTGGACTATCTTCGGGGTCTTGAATGACTGCCTTACAGATGTCAATCATGCGCTGTTTAATGTCTTCTCCTTGCTGCTCTGGCAGGCCGTACAGGCGCAGGTTCCATCTTCTGTGATATTGTTCCATTTTTATTCAGTCTATCTTCCAGGCCTGTTATTCTCTTCTGATGGTCATCACTTGCTTTCTTAACTGTTGTCATTTCTGTTTTCATGTCTTGAACTTCGTTGAAGGGAAACTCAGATGATTCCTTTAAGGCTTCGATGGTGTCTGTATTTTTCTTTATCAGGCATGCAAGATTGTCCGCATTCTCTTTTATTTTTTCAGCCACAAGCCTCACGATCTTGCAATTCGGAGAGTGTAGGCTCAGCTTTCCCTTTCTTTGCAGCCGGAGTGCATGGAGTTGAGTCAGGGAGAGGGATAATTCCTCTGTCAGAATTAGTGTAGGAATGCATTTCACCTGCTTTAACAACTTCCATAACATCCTTCGTCAAATCTCTGTGTTCTGTGGTGAATGAAAGCGTCTTGTTTGTCTTTTTACCTTGGTCGCTGGGTCTTTTGTCTGTCATCTTTAATTTTTTGCAAGTGCAACGTCTGTTTAAATCAAACTCACGCTGAAAAAACAACAGCTTAAATATATATTTCCGGTTGTTTGCACTTATCGAATTTGTTGTTTAAGGTGAGAAAATCATTTGTTATTCTTTAGCCTTGAATATCGCCAACTGTTCCTATGGAGTGAAAACAGTATCAAAACCTTTCACAAATGCACAGGAGAGATCCACATGCACGCGCACCAATCCACAAATGCACGGGAAAGATCCACATGCACGTGCACCAATCCACAAATGCAAAGGAGAGATCCACATGCACGCGCACCAATCCACAAATGCACGGGAAAGATCCACATGCACGTACCAATCCACAAACGCACGGGAGAGATCACATGCACGCACCAATCCACATGCACGCACCAATCCACAAATGCACACGAGAGGTCCACACACACACAAAGCAATTTACAAATGCACGCGAGAGATCCACACACACAAAGCAACCCACAAATGCTTTATCTGTATTCTGTACCTGTAATTTAATGCACAGTACATCACGAGCATTGTTGTTCTGCCTTAGAATATGCGCTTTTGTACCTGTGGAATCTTTTGAGACTGTCGTTCCGTGGCCTTGATTCACAAATGCACAGAAGCCTATCTGTATCTGTCCAGCAAAGATGCGATACGGTGTCCTTCCTCCAGAGGGCGCTTACCGGCCTTCGCGCTGAATCTTCCAAAGGGCTAGATTCATTTCGTTTTCTAACTTGGCGAGACAACTGAAGTCTAAACATTTTCCACAAAATATCATATTCATAAATGCAAATACAGAGTAAAAACAAACCCTTTTTTATTCTTCAACGTGAAATCTGAAAATATATAGCCATTCTGATAACAGGAAAGCATTAAAGTCTTTAACATTATTTCTGTAACTGTTAGCCATTACTAGGCTCTTTTCGTTTGTTTTTTTTAAAAGGATGAATGCTTCCACATAATTTTAACCAACAAAGTAAAATATTTCTTTCAAAAGTATTACCATGGGCGTCGGAAGCAAATACAATGTGGGTGGGTCCTCTCTCAGGGTTTTTTTTTACTGGAGTAATATTAGAGACAATTTACATTAAATACAGATATACTGACGTTTACTAAACGATTGATTGGGATAGACAAAATTACGGAAATCACTAAGTTCATCAATTGTGTTCATGGTGTAGGGGTAAGACGCATAGCATCAAGTTTTGACGCAAATCGATCTGAGGTTCGAATCCGGCTTTTGCCGAACTCGCTCTACTCCCTTTTACCATCACATATCAGATCGGAAAGGCATAAAACTGAAGAAAATATTAGAAAAGTGAAAATAAAGCGTCTAACATGTGTTTACTATTAGTGTTTATCGGTCATTGGTATAGGTAAACAGACATGTGCTGAATTAGAGACGATAAAAGTGAGTGGGTCCAATATCATTGGTCGACGTTGCTCTTAAAAAGTCTTGTCCCACCCACACACAATGGTTCCGACGCCCATGAGTATTACCCTCAAGTAAACAATTATGAAGCAAACCTTTACATGCAAAAGTTTAAACGTGTGATTTGCCTCAGTTGCTCCTTTTTTGGTGAATCAGATGAACCGGTTGTTGTTCATCTTTTTTTGATCTGTCCATTTACTAAAAAGCTTTATTAAGAGTTAAATAGTAAAAGTGGAAAAGGGTATATTATTTAAAACAACTAAAAAATGAGACTGAATGATATTCTCATTTCAAGGCAAAATTTATTAGAAACAACATGAAAACCACTTTAAATGTAATGGTTCAATTGCCAAACATGTTTTTTCATCTGTGAAAACAGATAAATCTGTGTAACAGATTTGGGTGAAAAAGGCATTGTTCACCCAAAAATGGAAATTCTGACATAATTTACTTGTCTCGCCAAGTTAGAAAATGAAATGAATCTAGCCCTTTGGAAGATTCAGCGCGAAGGCCGGTAAGCGCCCTCTGGAGGAAGGACACCGACGCATCTTTGCTGGACAGATACAGATAGGCTTCTGTGCATTTGTGAATCAAGGCCACGGAACGACAGTCTCAAAAGATTCCACAGGTACAAAAGCGCATATTCTAAGGCAGAACAACAATGCAAAAGACTCGTGATGTACTGTGCATTAAACTACAGGTACAGAATACAGATAAAGCATTTGTGGATTGTGAGCAAAAGGACAATAATGCATGATTGCTCTGTGTGTGTGTGTGATCTCGCATTTGTGGATTGCTTTGTGTGTGTGGATCTCGCGTGCATTTGTGGATTGCTTTGTGTGTGGATCTCTCGCGTGCATTTGTGGATTGCTTTGTGTGTGTGGATCTCTCGTGTGCATTTGTGGGTTGCTTTGTGTGTGTGGATCTCTCGTGTGCATTTGTAAATTGCTTTGTGTGTGTGGATCTCTCACATGCATTTGTAAATTGCTTTGTGTGTGTGGATCTCTCGTGTGCATTTGTGGATTGGTGCGTGTTTGTGGATCGCTCCCGTGCATTTGTGGATTGGTGCGCGTGCATGTGGATCTCTCCCGTGCATTTGTGGATTATTGCGTGCGCATGTGGATCTCTCCTTTGCATTTGTGGATTGGTGCGCGTGCATGTGGATCTTTCCCGTGCATTTGTGGATTGGTGCGTGCGGATGTGGATCTCTCCTGTGCATTTGTGGAAGGTTTTGATACTGTTTTCACTCCATATGTTCCTCCCCAAAATCACCCAACTGTCAGTGAGCTCTGAGGTGAGTTTACGTATGCATTTGAGTGCCGGCCCGTTATATAGGCAGTATAGGCAAATGCTAAGGGCGCAATCTCGCTAGGGGGCGCCAAAGAGGCAAAGGGATAATAAAATTTTAAATATAATTTAATAATAATAATTTAATAATATATTTTTTTTTAAGTTACAAACATAACCAACGTGCTGATATCTTTAGCAAACTAAACTTCGAATTAGTATTAATAATTTGTATTATATAAAAATCCAAAATAAGGGCATTACTGCACCCGCCCACAATTGATTGACACCTAAAGGATGGCTGGAGTGAGGTGAGACCCACCCAGGCCCCGTGTGACGATTTGTTTACTGTAATGGCTCAGCGAGGGGCGAAGTGGCGACGTGTCAAAACGACCTCATACATTATCTGGTGCGCAAGGAAGAAAAAAACGAAAAGAAGAGAAGGAAAAACGCGAAAAAGCCAGAGGTAAGACTGTGAAGAAAACACTGAATTAATTAATTGTGCGCGTGCACTAAGATAACACGTTAACTTTACAGATGAATATCTACATAAACAGACTGATATCCAATCCTTCAAAAACATGCATTGCCATGGCTTGAAAAGCAGCATTTTTTAAGGACAACAACATTGTCGTTTTTTATGCTATGCCAATTGGTTTGAAATGTCTCTGTAATTAGTTAGAGAGGCACATTAAACGCAGTTAGCAATGGCCTAATATTTTGTCACTGTATGAGACAATATTAGCAGGCAAGAGATGATTTATCACTTGGCATAATAGTAGAATCATTTAGTTGTTCAGAATCATCATCTAAGACTACAAGATGGATATTTCTAGATGTAAACCTGCCAGTGATATCTTTGATTATAGAATGTTAAAATGAGCAGTAAGTCTAGAGGCGTATACAGGTAATATTGATGTTGGATTATTTCAAATATCTCTTTGTATTTCTTATAATATTTTTTTAATGTGTATTATATATTCATTTATTGAACCCTCCGTGGTCCACAATATGATTTCAATGAGTAAAATGTTTTGATGTTTTTCCTGCTTAAAATTAGACACCATAACAATAAACATTTAAAAAAAAATAGTTAATTTTGCTGCCTCAAGGCAACATTGTACCACAACGGAAAAATTGAAACATTTGACATTTGAATGTAGAAAAAAGAAAAATAATTATTGACAAACATGCATTTCTTTAACCAGACACGTGAACAAACACATTTATCCAGTTTATAATGTATTAAAAATGTAATATTTAATAAAAAGTAAAATTTCAAATTCAGCTGTTGCTCTCAGGCAACATTGTACCATCGCGGAACACAAGTATTACCAAACCATCATATCAATTTATCATCAAGTTATCAAATCAAGTTATCATCTCCATCTTCAATCTCACCCTCACCCTCACTCCCTGCCAGATCGTCACTATGACCCTCATCTTCCTCATCACATGACACCTCATCCTCACCCTCATTGGTTGTGTTTTATACTTTTTTAAAGTGCTATAGAAAATGTGCAGATCATAATATGTGCAGTTATAGTATGTGAATTACTAATCATATACGTGCATTACAAAATCATGCAAAAATGCAAATATATTTCGTTAATTCTAACTCTTTTCCTTACAAATATATAAATAAATATATATTATATTAATATAATTAATATAAAAATATCCTTATAAATATACTACATTTGTTTCCAACCCAGTGTGTCTGGTATGGCCTTATGCGATTCCATTAAGGTACAATGTTGCCTTGAGGCAACACAGTTTTTTGTTATTTACTCTAAAACATTTGATGATACACAATGTAAAGTTCTTGAAAATACTTCTTTACTTACCAGTGAAGGTGACTCATATTTTTTGTGGTTGATTAACTAGACAGAAATTAGTGAAAAATGCACTTTTCATTGGAGAAAATATGGAGCCATGTGACCTATGAAACAGGACACAAAATGGACCCCTGTGGGTCATGTGACCCCTTTTTTGCACTTTCATTAGTTAGTGTTTTAGTTCAGCTATTTAAGTTTAATGTGTGATTTGTTTTGTTAGTTTTCTTATTTAGGCTATTGAAGAATTTTATATTAGTCTTGTTATTTTTAGTGCTGTATCATACTTTTACTGTATTATTTCAATCATTGTTGTTTGATTTGTTTTTATATTTGAGTAAATTATGATCCAGTTATTTGGATTAATTTCTAAAGTGGCTTTTGTTTCTTTTGTGTTTTTTTATTTTATTTTATTTTTTTACCAAAAGTGTTGCACTTTCTTTCACACTATTTAAACATGTGAATTTGAAACCCTTTTTTTTACAAAATAAATGAAAACGTCAATGGCAAAATAATTTAGGCCCATGTTTTCTTATAAAGCGACTTTGGATATCTAGAAAAGTGCTATACAAGTGTTATTATTATTATTTTTTATTATTTTGTGTAAATACTTGGTGATATAAATCGCAATAAGGGGGCGCCAAAAAAAATCTTGCCTAGGGCGCCAAAGAGGCTAGGGCCGGCACTACATTTGAATATTCATAGTTATTCTTATGCAAAACTAGAGTATGAATGGTTATGGCAATGACTGTTGTATTCGCATATTCTATTGTATGAATATGTAAACAAATTAAAAGTGTTGAGAAGCAGCTGAGGCCTGTCATTTTATACTTATTTACCTCGTTTACTATGCTGCACGTGGGAAAGAAAGCGTTAAGGACCAATTATTAAGACCACTGATTAAGAACACATTAATACAGTTACCCAAATCAATATGTATTTTCATATTGAGCTGTTCATATTCAAAATCCTATTTCTTTTCATATTCAGCATCAAATCTTTAATACGGGTATATTTAAACTAGTGGTGGGCCGTTATCGGCGTTAACGTGCTGCGTTAACGTGAGACTCTTATCGGGTGATAAAAAAAAATATCGCCGTTAATCTATTCTCAAAGTTGGGTTGGGAGCTGGGTCTATACTACGCAAGCTATGATGACTTTCACAGTGATATTTTAGCGCGGATGTATTCTTAGACGAATTGCACTGTAGGGAGCGAGAACAAGTCTTCAAACCTGCGTGTATGCTGTGAAATTACCACATCAAGCGTGACTGACATACTGTAAGCATAGAGCTGTACATATCATTTCTGCTCGTCGTCAGCGTTCTTTAGAGCATTTGCAGTACATCCGCGGCAGATAGACGCTAGTGCCATTACATACTGAAGCTTTGGTAACAAAACTAACAGTTCAAAAACAAAATTATAAAAGTTAGGTGAACAATGCTATTCGTTCTGCCACCTTCTCGCTCAACGTCGTTAAGTAACGGGGTAAACAGCTGCTGCTTTGATGACGCAAACGCACCCCGGTTTCCGACCCAAAAATATAGGGCAATCGAACCAAGTGTGAAAGCACCAGTCATTATTTGGGTAGCACACATATTCTGAATGCCTTTGGCAGAATTCAAATGAGCCATTTTAATCTAGATTAATCTAGATTAATTTCAAAATCACAGTGAGATTAATCTAGATTAAAAAAAAATAATCTATGCCCACCCCTAATTTAAACTAATAAAACGAACGGACTAATACAATGTTTTGATTATATTTTTAGATACTGTGTTAGATATTTTGTAAATGTATATTTCTATTATAGCCCACTGTGTGTTTTGTAAATGTATATTTCTATTATAGTTTTAAATTTGAAAGTAAAGTAAATTACAACATTAATTTATGTTGTAGCATAATCTTGCCTTTCTTTGATGACATTGCAGGGTGTTCCAAATAAGCGGTTATTATCAGCGAAGCGACTGAGCTGGGTGTGATAACACCTGTGACTGAGGCAACAGACTGGGTATCAGCCATGGTTGCAGCAAGAAAAAAGATGGATCAGTGAGGATTTGCATGGATCCAGTTCATCTTAACAAAGCCTCCTCAGAATCATTTCCTCCTCAGACCACGGCATCCCCTAAAAACAACTGATCAGATCATTGCAGATATGCCTGGTGCAAAAGTGTTTACCATTCTGGATGCTAAATGTGGGTTCTGGAAAATTCCCCTTGATGAAGCTTCATCTAAATTAACCACATTTATGTCCCCATTTGGTCGTTACAGGTTCTTGAGGATGCCATATGGAATCTCATAATGGAGCAATTGTTTGCTGGACAGCCTTGTGAAATTGTAGTTGACGATATTCTCATCTGGGGCCGGATGCAGGAGGAACAAGATGATCGTTTGTGACAGGTACTGAACAAAATTTGTGCAATTAACATGAAACTCAACCCGGACAAATGCAGGTTTAGAGTTTAGTTGACCTGTCAAACCTGACCCTGATAAAACAAAAGCGGTATGTGACATGCCAACACCTCAGGAAAAACAAGCTCTGCAGCAGTTCTTGGGTATGACAAACTACTTATTCAAATTCATTCCCCAGTACAGTGACATCACTGGTCCTTTAAGACAATTGCTTCATCAGGATTCAGAGTGGTGCTGGCATAAGATGCATGACAAGGCCTTTGCGAGACTGAAACAAGCCCTGACAAATCCCCCAGTTTTGCTGTATTTTGACACGTCCGTACCAGTGGTTCTCTCTGCAGATGCCTCCCAACATGGCCTTGGTGCAGTTTGCCTACAACGAGGACGCCCTGTGGCATTTGCACGGGCCCTCAAGCCCACTGAGTCCCGTTATGCTCAAATTGAAAAAGAAATGCTGGCACTCATGTTTGCAACAAAAAAATTCCATATTTTTATCTATGGCCGCCCTGTCACAGTAGAAACGGAACATCAGCCCTTGATAACCATATTAAAAAAGCCACTCCACATGGCCTCACCCAACTTACAGGGTATGATGATGAAACTGCACCGTTATCACCTAGATGTGATCTTCAAACGTGGCAAGGAGCTATTTGTGGCTGATGCCCTGTCCCAGGCCCACCTCCCCACGTCTGACCCACAACTCACTGATGACCTGCTTGAGGTCATGACCATCCTGGTACTATCTTCCCTTTGAAATGATCAACTCAGGGCTGCTGTGCAGAAGGATGTCACATGCCAACAGCTTTCTAATATGATTAGAGACGGCTGGCCAGCCACCATAAAAGAACTTCCGTATTCCTTGCGTCCCTTCTTTTCAATAGCGCAGGGCTGAGGAAATTATGTACTGCCCGTCTATGTACAGTGATATTGACACTGAAAGATCTCAATGCGCACCCTGCAATGCACTCAAACCTCATCAGATGAAAAAACCACTGCAGTTGCATGAGATCCCGGATCTTCCTTGCTCTTTCACGGCAGCTGACCTGTTTGATTGGCATGGAAAAACACATTTAGTTCTTAGTAGTGATAATGCTACTCAGTTTGTGTGCAAGGAGTTTGCAGATTTTGCACGCACATGGGACTTTAAGCATATTCGCACCAGTCCTCACTATCCTCAATCCAATGGACTGGCTGAGCGTGCGGTCAGGTCTGCTAAGCATCTTCTGGAAAAATGCTACCGTGACCATACTGAAATCAGTACTGTATTTCTCCATCTCCGTAATCTTCCCAGAGATGGCTTACCATCCTCTGCGCAATGCCTTCTTTCCAGGCAAACAAGGACCTTCCTTCCAGTGACCAAGGCAATGCTTCAGCGTGTTCTTCACACAGCCGTAAAGGACACTATCACAAAACAAAGATTGAGGGGAAAAGATTATTATGACAGAAATGCTCATTAGCTCCCTGAACTGAAGCCGGGCAAACTGTCAGGATGCAGACAGCGCATGGGTTTGACAGACTAGCAATTGTGAAATTCCCTCCCCAGCAACCAAATAGCTACGTTGTAACCTCACAAGGTGCCACGTACATCAGGAACAGACGGCATCTCCTCCACGTCTCAGAATCCTCTCCAGCTGACGTTGAGGATGATCTCCCAACAGTGATTAATGCTGGGACACTTGTAACACCATCCAATACTGAGGGGCCCGTGCAGCAACCAGTCCCCTAAGCAACCACAGTCCCCACAGTCCCCTATTGTTACACTGACACAGATGACCAACATTTAGTGGTGACTCGTTCTGGAAGAGTCAGCCGTCCTAACCAATGTTACATGACCTGAGATGTTATGACCTGAGATTTCTTCATGCGTGGTATTCGCATGTCATGTGTTATTTTATGCTTATAGATGTTCCTCTGTTATTGCATCTGTTTTTGTGTTTACATATGTCAGGTTGTTGGTTTACTTTGCCCTTTCAATTTTATGTTGTCTTTCACTACAAGAGGGGGGATGTAGAGTTAGGTGCTATGTTCCTTTAAGTGACAGCTCTTGATATGGCCATTAAAAAAGTAGAGCGCCAGGGGAAAAGGTTGGAAGGGCGCAGTTGTTGGTTGAATAAACGACTGTACGGATCAACACTGATTTTACACTCACCTAAAGGATTATTAGGAACACCTGTTCAATTTCTCAATGCAATTATCTAATCAACCAATCACATGGCAGTTGCTTCAATGCATTTAGGGGTGTGGTCCTGATCAAGACAATCTCCTGAACTCTAAACTGAATGTCAGAATGGGAAAGAAAGGTGATTTAAGCAATTTTGAGCGTGGCATGGTTTTTGGTGCCAGACGGGCCGGTCTGAGTATTTCACAATCTGCTCAGTTACTGGGATTTTCACACACAACCATTTCTAGGGTTTACAAAGAATGGTGTGAAAAGGGAAAAACATCCAGTATGCGGCAGTCCTGTGGGCAAAAATGCCTTGTTGATGCTAGAGGTCAGAGGAGAATGGGCTGACTAATTCAAGCTGATAGAAGAGCAACTTTGACTGAAATAACCACTCGTTACAACTGACGTATGCAGCAAAGCATTTGTGAAGCCACAACACGCACAACCTTGAGGCGGATGGGCTACAACAGCAGAAGACCCCACCGGGTACCACTCATCACCACTACAAATAGGAAAAAGAGGCTACAATTTGCACGAGCTCACCAAAATTGGACAGTTGAAGACTGGAAAAATGTTGCCTTGTCTGATGAGTCTCAATTTCTGTTGAGACAATCAGACGGTAGAGTCAGAATTTGGCGTAAACAGAATGAAAACGTGGATCCATCATGCCTTGTTACCACTGTGAAGGCTGCTGGTGGTGGTGGTGTAATGGTGTAGGGATGTTTTCTTGGCACACTTTAGGCCCCTTAGTGCCAATTGGGCATTGCGACGGACTACCTGAGCATTGTTTTTGACCATGTCCATCCCTTTATGACCACCATGTACCCATCCTCTGATGGCTACTTCCAGCAGGATAACGCACCATGTCACAAAGCTTGAATCATTTCAAATTGGTTTCTTGAACATGACAATGTTCTAAACTGTACTAAAATGGTCCCCACAGTCACCAGATCTCAACCCAATAAAGCATCTTTGGGATGTGGTGGAACGGGAGCTTCGTGCCCTGGATGTGCATCCCACAAATCTCCATCAACTGCAAGATGCCATCCTATCAATATGGGCCAACATTTCTGAAGAATGCTTTCAGCACCTTGTTGAATTAATGCCACGTAGAATTAAGGCAGTTCTGAAGGCGAAGGGGGATCAAACACAGTATTAGTATGGTGTTCCTAATAATCCTTTAGGTGAGTGTATGTATCTGTTCTTATAAAAAACATACAGAAATCATGCAAATCATGTTTCATGTCTTCACATATGGTTCATACCATAGACCCTAAAAAAATATGGACGAAAAAAAGGAGAAAAGTGAAGCCGCCAATGTCCAAATATGGCACTGAATCCAAATATTGCGCTGATTTGGGACCTAAACGCAGGACCAGAGTCTGCACAGTAGAGAGCAGGAAGTAGAGCCATGATATCAAAAGCCCGCCCACACTCTTGCAGATGCAGAACAACTCATTATGTCGGTCTGAACCTAACAGTCCGTTGGTGCCTCAGTGACTACTTCACTTAGAGAATCTCAGCTGTCAATCATGATGTCACAACCGTTTTCATAGCATTAAATAGTTATTTAATCCTATGAAAACAGGGGTGTGACATCATGATTGACAGCTGAGATTCTAAAACTAAATACGTTTAGTTTTAGTTAGTTAACTAAAACTAAACATATTTAAAAAACGAACACTTGAACTAACAACAGCGTGATAAAAACTGCCTAAAATGACATCTTTGCGGAAAATGTTTTTTGAAGTGTAATTTGATTTAGTTTGTCCCACGTCCCATTACATTACATTACACAGAGAGGGTGGGGACAATGAATGACCTATACTGGGACCTCTGGGTGTTTGAGATCCTTTTGCTTCAAACTATAAAATGTATTTTTCCTAGAGACAAATTCAAAGATCAAAAGTATTTGGTGATGTATAGCAGGGACATTACATTACATTAAATAATTTCTCCATAAAGTTTAACAATGTTTAATTATTTTTGTTATTGACGTTAAGGACTTTTCAAAGACTCAATTTCTAGCAAGAATAATACAAATTTTAGGTATTAATTTCACAAATTTTGTTTACAGGTGAAGTATTTATTTACCATACAAAATATAGTTCACAACATACTCAAACATTGATTCTGTGTGTAAGGGCACATAACATATTTTAGAGATAACTTAGAATTAACATTTCTTGGGGCAAATAAAACAGAACTAACATCAGACCAAAGGTTTAAAGACAAATCAGTTATAAAACAAAGGAGCCATAAATGTCCAATACTGTTGCCATTTTATTACCATCTTTTTCTTTACTAGGCTTGATCGCTGTCATACAATATAGCATTAAATGTCTACCATTTCTTCTTCCACTGCCTGATTAGCTAATCTGTCCGCCTCTTCATTTCCTTTAATTCCCAAATGAGCCAGAACCCACATAAACTGCACTGTTGTAAGACAAATAGACTTTGAATAATATCTTATTTTTTATATCTGGCCTTGTTTCTGGTTGTTGAGTATCAGTACTAACTAATGCCAAACAAGTCTGAGCATATGACAGCCTTCTGAATGTCTAATTAATTAATTGTACTGCTAGCAGAATGGCCATCAGTTATTCTAGCCTTTTTTTTTACTTTAACTTTGGGAAATTGACTGCCACTCCACTTGGCATCCATTTGAAATTTCATTATTCCCTTCTTTTTTCCCTCACACCAGTAATGTTAGATTTGGATGTAGAATAACCCATAAAGAAACAGGTGGATATACTGTATCTTTTCAATGAGTGAAATTGATAAAAAATATGAGAAAATATTAAAAATATCATAACTTCTGTTCTGAAAAACGAACGGAACAGTAGTCCTCTATTTAAAAGCGTATATTTCATCTGTACAATTTAAGGTTCATTAAGATTCAAAATAGTGATCACTTCAAGTTAGTAGCACTGTTAAAACTTGGCAAGGAGAACAACATTTACAAGAAGTCAATGCAAGTTTGGGTTCTAAGTCAAGAAAGAAAAAAGGTTGTGATTCAAGTGTAGAACATCATGGCCCATTCCCCACTGTTTAGTGAAGTCAGACATAATAGAGAGATTAAAATCGGTAAAAACTATATTTTTCTCAGTTGATTTGCTGCACTATAAAGTAAAGCATATTCCAGAAGAAAATTAGAGACTTTTAACATTTTTAATATGTTTTCAATAAGAATTTAAAAAAAAAACAACAACAACAAAACAATACATTTATACAATGGTGTCTTATTTTCCTAAGTGTCTGTTATTTTCTGTTTGAGGTTTATCCACCACGGAAAAGGTTGTTTAATCTGTCCAGCTCTTTGCAGTTCTCCATGGTCATGAGCTCAGCCTTTCGCTGTAGTCTTTCGTCTCTGTAGACCTTAGCAGCATATAACAGATCTGTTTCTGAAGGGGATGACATGACAAAACTGATTTTATTACGACCTCAAAGCATATCCCTAGGCCTAAAACATATAAACCTCTAATGAAACAATAAAATGGTAAAGATGAAATGACACATACTTGTCTGTCTTTCCTTCCAGCAGTTGTTGCGCACATTAGAAACATAATCATCCTCTACATTCTTCTCAATCTTTAGCAAAGCTGAGCCCTTATATTCGGATTTGAAATCTCTAGTGACAAAATAGTCCACATGCAGGTTCTCAGTTTGTCTCTTAACAGTCTGTCCTGTGGACCTAGATGTGAAGGAGCAGAGATCACAACCATTACACAGTTTTAGGGCACAGTATGAAATTTAGAATTTAGAATTTAAAGAAACACGCCGACTTTTTGGGAATTTAGCTTTATTCACCATATCCCCCAATGGTAGTCTACCATTCTCATCTCCGTTTGTTCCATAACTCTGACGCACCTACCGCTAGCCTAGCTTACCACAAAGACTGGAGGTAAACAGCTCCATCTAGCCTACTGCTCAATAAATGACTAAATAATGCCAAGATTTTCCTATTTACATGCTGTGATGTTTATAGTTACATTGTGTACTAAGACCAACGGAAAAAGAAAAGTTGCGATTTTCTAGACCGATATAGACTATACTCTCATTCTTGTGTAATAATCAAGGAACGTTGCTGCCATACCATGGTAGAGTCCTGCAACGGGTCGTGTACCCGCGGGTACCCACATAAAAGTGGCTAAAATGGGTGGATTGTGACACTCCTAAAATTCACGAATTCACGGATGCGGGCAGAAAATTAACTCCTTGTGGGCGGTTAGTAGCACGGATGAAAAATATGTGCAATATTTGTATGTCTAAATTACCATTACAGATACGCAACAACGATATTCCATTTGACCCATCACGTCACCACCACTGCGACAGTGCAACTTTTGTTGATGCCTCTCGCAGCCCAGTTGGAGCGAGCGTTGCAGGAGTAGCTATGGATTAAGTAAAAGTAAAGTTGGTGAGTGGAGTACATAAAATTGTTGACAACGAGTCTTTATAGGCACTTTAGCCTGTTTCATTAGCCCATTCATGACGCTGTTGTGATGTTGAGGTGCAAGATAAAAAATAAAGTATTTTAATTGGAATGATTTTAGCGTGTGATTTATTGCGGGCACGGATTGGGTAATGGGCCAAATATTAATGTGTCTGGGCGGGTGCGGATTTAATTTTGATATTTTCACGGGTCGGATCTGGTGCTGAACTTTGTGGGCGGGTCTCCAAAAATGGACCCGTGCAGAACTCTGTACCATGGGTGCAGCGGCGCAATTATTTTACGCAGTGCCTGAATAAAGGCTAACTTCTGTCAACATAACCAAACGTGACAACCTGCTTGCACAGAGAATGTGTTGGGGACTATTTTCAGGCGCTGCGTAATATCGTTGCGCCTGCTGCACCCATGGTACGGCAGCAAAGTTCCTGGATTATTTGTCCTTGTCATAGAAAATCTCAATTTTTTATTTTACATCGGTCTCAGTTAGTACGTAAGTTAGAATGAGCCGTTTACCTCCAGTCTTTGTGCTAAGCTAGGCTAGCGGTGGGTGCGTCAGTCAGAGTTATGGCACGCATGGAGATGAAAATGGTATGGACTAATATAACAAAAAGTTGGCATGTTCCTTTAATGGTACAAGCATATAAAAGTGCTAGAACCAAATATATTTATTTCGATTTTTTGATGACCCCCAAAACCCACCCCACAGATGGCAAGAAATCTTATCTCAGCACTTTTGATGAATGACTATGCCATTTTTTTTCTTTTTTCATTTAATCTGAATATTAACATTTGTGAGATGTATTCATCTGAAACAGTTTTGAGGTTAATTGATACATTTTTTGTCTCAGGAAACTCTGATTATGACATTTTATGATGTTGAATATCAACATTTTGTGGACACAATGTTTTTGGATTTGTGGAGTAAAAGTTATAGTTTTTATTAAAAAGATAAAAGTAGATAAGATGGTGACCCTGTGGTGAAAGTAGACCCTGTGGTGAAAGTTTTTAATGTTTATGTTTTTAATGTGCATGTGGTGTTTTTAATGTGCTTTCTTTTTTTCTTTTTTTTTAGCAAATTCACAAGTCAATACCATTGCTGAGTATTTTCTTAAATCTGTTGTAAAAAAAAAAAAAAAAAAAAAGACTTTAAAGTCTCAAAAAAGTGGTTTGAAATTGTCTGTTTCTTACATCACAAACTACCCTGTAACCAATCACAACGTGCAGGTGGGCATTAGCATTTCATTAACTATGCTCTGAAGCAGCTAGGGGAGTCTCAAGAGAAATCACGTTATCCAGGCATATTTTTCTATATGGAAAATCTGGTACATAGGGTACAGCAAAATAGCAAGTGAATTATGTATAATCACATAATTATGGCATCTTGCCCCATGTTACACTATTATTTGCAGCTCAAGCACCACAAGTGTTCAGATTTTCTTCTTTAGGATTATTATTAGGGGTCTGAACAGTCAAGCTGCTGGAATATAATAATAATGATACTAATAATTATAATAATGTTTTATTATGAGCTGTTGCCTCTATGTTCTTTCATTTGCGCCTTGTCAGTAGATCATGGCCAGAATTTTCTACTTCCATTGGAAGGGGATTCTATTTATAGGATTGCAGTCTCATGCTAATTTGCTGTTAAGTAAATCTTACCCCTATCTTAAGGACTGGTGCATGTGCATAAAAAGCTTAAAGCTTATATGAATTTTAAAAAATTATCTTTAAAATACAGTATGTACACTCTTCTGGGCAAAAAAAAGTGCCAAATATTTAGTGGTCTTTTAATGATCTTAACAATTTTTATCAAAAATCACTGGTCAAGAAATTAGCAAGAATTGCACAAATACAGTAGATTGCACTAATAAAGTAACTTAGCATGAAATAGCCTCATACTTTGTTGTCTTTAAATCATTCATCCCCACACAATGACACCTCTTCATCATTGTAGAGATTAATTTATTAATATATATATTTTTGAAGACACTGCTCTGGAGCATCACCAACACAACTGCAGAACCACTCCGAATCAAACTTCCCATATTCTGTCAATAACTTAATTGTTAATTGTGTAAATATATATCTAACACACACACGCACGCACGCAAGCACGCAAGCACGCACGCACGCACGCACGCACGCACGCACGCACGCACGCACACACACATATATATAAAATTCCCATAGCCATTTATTGTAATAATCCAGTGACTTTTCTGAATGGACAAGGAGTCTGGCAAGTCAAGTCACCTTTATTTATATAGCGCTTTTAACAAGTACAATTGTTTCAAAGCAGCTTCACAATGTTAACAGGAAAATAAAGCAACCGAATTTGTACAGCCGCTCCGGTGAAAACGGTGATGTTATCCAGCTAATTTCAATTATCATATAGTGTCAATGTGGGCAGATTGGTAATATAGTTTAAATTTAGGTGTTCGCAACTAAGCAAACCAAAAGGCAAAGGCAACGGTGGCAAGGAACCAAAACAGATGGTATGTTCCACACAGAGATTTGATATTTCCAGCATCAAGACTGTCTGTGATTACATGAAGAAACAGGGGAAAAAACAGACTAAATCCAGAAGAATTTTGTCAGCATCTCCAGGACACTTGAGGAAACCTACCTGCAAAGTTAACTAAAAACCCTCTGTTTTAAACGCAAAGGGTGGTCACATCAAATATTGGTTTAATTTAGTTAACAGAAGTTAATTGATAAAATCTATTTATGACATTATTTTTGAAAGCATTCTCACTTCTCACAGCATTTTTACACAAGGACCTAAAACTTTTCACAGTACTGTAGCTTTGTAGGAAGGTTTCTTTATGTGTCTTGGAGATGTTTGCACAATTAGGACGTTGGATTTAGTCTCAGTGTTTTATTTTTCCTTCATGTAATCCCACATGGACCCGATGATGGTGAGATCAGACCTCCGTGTGGAGCACACCGGCTGTTGTCAGACTGGTGCATTCAAAAACTTAACTGGATTATTACAATTAATGGCACAGTATCTCCACCGATCAGGCAATAACATTATGATCACTGACAGGTGAAGCGAATAACTTATTATCTCTTCATCATGGCACCTGTTAGTGGGTGGGATATATTAGGTAGCAAGAACATATTGTCCTCAATGTTGATGTGTTTGAAGCAGGAAAAATCGGCAAGCGCAAGGATTTAAACGAGTTTGACAAGGGCTAGATTGTGATGGCCAGACGATTGGGTCAAAGCATCTCCAAAACTGCAGCTCTTGTGGGGTATTCCCGGTCTGCAGTGGTCAGTATCTTAAAAGTGGTCCAAAAGGAACAGTGCTAAATCGGCAACAGGGTCATGGGCAGCCAAGGCTCATTGATGCAGGTGGGGAGTGAAGGCTGGCCCATGTGGTACGATCAAACAGACAAGCTACTGTAGCTCAAGTTGTTAATGCTGGTTCTGATAGAATGGTGTCACATCGCAGTTTGTTGCGTATGGGGCTGCATAGCCGCAAACCAGTTAGGGTGCCCATGCTGACCCCTGCCGAAAGTGCTAACAGTGGACATGTGAGCATCAGAACTGGACCAAAGAGCAATGGAAGAAAGTGGCCTGGTCTGATGAATCACGTTTTCTTTTACATCACATGGATGGCCGGGTGCGTGTGTGTCGCTTACCTGGGGAACACATGACACTATGAGAAGGTGGCAAAGATGCTTTGTCCTGCTGGGAAACCTTGGGTCCTGCCATCCATGTTACTTTGGCACGTACCACCAACCTAACCATGGTTGCAGACCATGTACAGCTTTTATGAAAACAGTATTTCCTGGTTGTTGAGGCCTCTCTTTCAGCATGATAATGCATCCTGATACAAAGCAAAAATGGTTCAGGAATGGTTTGAGGAGCACAAAAACAAGTTTGAGGTGTTGACTTGTGATCATGATGTGCTGAACGAACAAACAGCTCTGATCCATGGAGGCCTCACTTCGCAACGTGCAGGATTTAAAGGATCTGCTGCTAGCATCTTGGTGCCAGATACCACAGCACACCTTCAGGGGTCTAGTGGAGTCAATGCCTCGATTGGGTCAGGGTTGTTTTGGCAGCTAAAGGGGGACCAACACAATATTAGGTCATAATGTTATGCCTGCTCGGTGTACACACGCTCTCTGAAGTACAGGTTGTAAGGTGTTGTGATTTGTATCATAAGGCATTATTACACATGATTTAAAGCATAAATTGTACAGTTGCATGAGGCATGTATTGTAAGGTATTATGACATACGGTCTGGAGTAAAGGCTATAAGGAGGTGTGGACACCAACATCTGGCTGAGGATTGAGACCAAGACCAGCACAACTATCGGCATCAGCTGAATAAACATGGAGTACCCACCCTGAAGAATAGACACCGTCATCAGTCATTATCTGTATGTTACTTCAAAACAAGAACAACAGAATGAAACATTCAAATAGGGCTGGGTAAAAATAGATTTTCAGATGAATTGTGATATTTATTTGAACAATCCTGATATTGAATCTTAAAAAAACACCAAGGTCAATATTTAATTTTATGGCTATTATCAGTGACAGTATGAAAACTTGCCCTTTTCCTCTTGCAGATATCACTTTGTACTGCTGAGCAAACTTGCAGTACAAAGTGATATCTGCAAGAAGTCAGACCCTGTTAATTTCAAACATACTCAATGTATGTTTTTAACATACCCTGTGGTGAAAGTTTTTAATGTTCTTTATATAGGGTGTTTTTAATATGCTTTAAGACAAACCATGTGCAAATTCATAAGTCAACACCATTGCTGAGTATTTTCTCCTTAAAACTGCAGTTTACCAAATACAATCTCAAAAACACCGTTTGAAATTGCCTGTTTCTTGTGTCACAAATTACCTTGTAACCAATCATGTCAATGTGCAGGCGAGCTTTGGCATATTAACTGCAAAGGCAGGGGACTCTCAAGAGAAGCCAGTTTTACTGGTCTGAATCGTTACTGGATTGACCACGTGAGCAGCGCATTCCGGAGTTTGTAGGATCACAAAACATCTCAGGTTAAGCATGTAACCACAGTTCCCTGAGAATAGAAAACAAGACGCTGCGTCCCCTAAAGGGCCCTATGTGGAATGCCTCTAGCACGACTGGTGTCTGAAGCAGGAGTCTATGCAACCTATGACGTCACTGGTGTGACCATGAGTATAAAAGGGAACCTATGAAATAAGTAATCTATTTCTTGCCTAAAGGAGATGTGTGCAGGAATACTGGAAGCATGGCAAAGGGATGCAGCATCTGGTTCCTTATTCTGAGGGAACCATGGTTTCATGCTTTTTGAAAGGAAACTCATGCTGTGTCCCCTAGGGGTTGCTATGGGATACAGAATACCCATGCTGCCATGCAGAAAGGATGAGTGCCCTATTGGCTAAGCTAAGTCAAAGGACTCAAATCCTAAGGTGCATCAGCAACGATCATAGACCGGAGCTTCAAGATTGGAGGCCTCAACAGGATGACTCTAAAGCAGGGCTATTCAAATCTTACCCTGGAGGGCCAGTGCACTGCAGATTTTAGCTCCAACGCTGATTAAACACACCTGAACATGCTAATCAATGTCTTCAGGCGCATTAGAAAATGACAGGTAGGTGAGTTTGATTATGGTTGTAGCTAAACTCTGCAGTGCATTGGCCCTCCAGGGTAAGATTTGAATACCCCTGCTCTAAAGAGAGGAAGCCTAACTATGTTAAAATTCTGGCCAGCATCCAAGGAGGCTCAAAGAGAGCCAAACACTCATAATTTCTCTTCTGGTAGCCCTGAAGAGTGGAGGCCTGAAACAAGAGGCATATGCAACACTCTAACCCGAGAAAGTACAGAGAAAGTCTCAGAAAGAGCTATAAGCTCAGTCTAATTGTCTCGAAGCTCCGCAGAGTGGAGACCTCAATACAATTACTCTCAGAATGATAGCAGCACTCCGCACTGAGGTCATCTTGCAAGGAGGCTCACAGAGAGTCTACCACTTGCAGTCGCTATCCCAGCGGAGCTCAAAGGAGGCCTCAAAAATTATAATTATTTTTTAACGAGAGGAGGCCTGACAATGCTCGCAGTAGCCAAGGAGGCTCACAGAGAGACTAAAAACTTAGCAAACCTTATCTAAGCTCTAGGAGACGAGGCCTCAGTATGAGATCTCTCTAAATCGAGAGGATACCTAACAATTCCCCACGCTCAGGATATCTTGCAAACAGGCTCATGGAGTGCCAACAACTTGTAATTACTATCGGAGCTCTGGGGAGTGGAGGCCTCATGGATAACTCAGAGGGTAAACGTTGTATTATGCAATTATGTATTACTTTAAAGAGAGTGTATGACCTTACAGAATTAGTTAAAAACCAGCTAGTAGGTACCAAGTCTCAAATATGATTGTGAAAGACAGAAAAAAAGATGCTCATACATCTCTCTCCTCCGTTTTTTCTCCTCTGGTTTGGTCCGTATGGTGACTGTATGTTCGGTCATTAGTGAATTCATGTGCGGTCGCTGAAAAAACAAACAAACGCAAAATCACAAATTCAGTTACCTACACACCTAACCAGACCTGACATATTAGAGGTTTTAGAGGAGTTTTTAGAAACATATTAGAATTTCTGAGAAATGCAGTTAAAAGTGGATCGGACCGAGCACCACAACCCACTTAAAGCCAGTCAACAATAGTGGGCATATACACTTATGATCGGGGAGGAGAGAGAGTGAGCAAGAGGGAGATTTGAAGAAAGACTGTAGAAAGAGAGATGGCTAAGAGACATTACAAAAGACAAAAAAATCAAAGGGTTAGGAAAAAGAAGGGTTATGATCAGGGAAGAGCTTTATGCTGGGTACACACAAAAAGATAATTGGGGCCATTTTGAGCCGATTTCTTCCCTTCAGACAATCCTAGATAAAGTCCAGATTATCTTGATGTCTCTACAGATTATTTGATCAGATTATCCTGTGGTGTGAGGTGTGTTAAGGGTGATTGAACCTGATCGGAAGAATGTTGGAGCCACCTGATCTTGTGATAATCTCCAGAGTGAGCGTGCTTGTGTCCTCTGGGTTTGCCCCACACTGTCATTTCTTTAAAATCCTGACATGTGGGGGGAACCCAGAGGACACAAGCATGCGCGTTCTGGAGATTATCACGTGAAACGAAACAATACCTAATCAGAAAACAAGCTGACAGAAGACTCTCCTCCAGCTCACGCTGTAACATGTAAAGTTAATTTACACACAGACTTCTGACATCTAAAATTTGTATCTCTTTACTGTCATATTGAGCTTGAACGGTTGAACTGGCATGGCTTAAAAACACATGCCAAATGAATCGTGACAATGCATCACCAGAAAATCTCACAGAAAATCCACGCATGTACTGCATCTGCTGATTTTACATGATCTATACAAAATGGCTTACATGAAGGGAAGCCGCCTCCAAAGAACATGTTAAAGAGATCTTCAGGTGTAATATCAGATTCAAAGCCTCTATGGAAATCAAATCCTCCATGAGCACTGCTAGGCTCCTCTCCTCCACTTGCATCATACTGCCTCTTCTTCTCTGGGTTACTGAGCACTGTGTAAGCATTTCCAATCTCTGGAGAAGAACAAAAACAGAATTTATCGTTTCATATTTTTTGTATGTCAACTTTTTAACAATGTATTGGAACAAAATTGATATGGTGTTTCAAGGACAGCATTACTTTTAAAGGCCTCGGTTGCTCCTGGCGCATGGTTTTTGTCAGGATGGAATTTCAAAGCCAGTTTTCTGTATGCCTTTTTCAGTTCCTCAACATTGGCATCTTTTTTGATAGCCAGTACCTCATAGTAATTCTTACAATTCTTTATCCTAAAGACAACAAAAAGCAACAGTTTTTAAATGTTAAATTAATTTTATATTAAACTTACTTTTATTATTACAACTGAGACTGCAACAAACTATCAAGTGCAGCTTTGTTGAGATACATATACACAAACACACTCACCAAGCACTTTATTAGGTACACCTGCTTAACTGCTCATTAACACAAATATCTAATCAGCTAATCATGACAGCAACTCAATGTATTTAGGCATCTAGACATTGTCATCGTGTTAAACCCGTCAATAGCGCGCCAGGTGGATAAGCCAGTCTGTGATTGGTTTCCGTAAAAGTGTAACAGAACTAGTGATGGGCAGACCGAGGCTTCGTGAAGCACTGAAACAGTTGAAGCAAATGTGCCGGAGCTTCGAAACAACACCCGACACCCGTCTCGATTACGCCATCTAGTGGTCACTTGCATGTATTGATCTAACCTTGAAATGACACTTTTATGTTAAAAAAAATAGTTTTTAACATCTGTCTGACAACTACTTGGTTTTGTAACCTGTAGCCTCCTTGTTGTTTTTTGTCATGAAAAATTAAGATTAATAAAATAAATACAGCCACAATGTGTCACAGTTGCTACATTACATGTTTATTAAAAAAGGGCTTAACCGACTTCTTTTTTTTACATATAATTTCTCCAGCCTTTGAAAAAATCCTCTCACAAGAGACACATGTTGCTTGCATGCACTAATATTTTTCAGCAAGTACATACAAATGAGTGAAATTTATTGCCTCTCTTTCCAATAAATTAATGGATCATGCGTCTGGGCAAAAATGCACTCTTGAGGTATCTTTTCACTTCTACTGTTGCAAATCATACATCTCACTTCATTTGGTATTTCCAAATGGAAATGCTACACCACAGATGTACGGCATCTCTTATGTGGAGCCTCCATCTATATATCACCTATGAATATATATATATATATATATATATATATATATATATATATATATATATATATATATATATATGTATTCATATTCATATATATATATGTCTGTCACTATCTAACTTTGCCCATATGAATGTGTCACTATAGCCTATATCTATCCTAACTATCTTTCACTGTCTATACCTATCAGTAAATATATCTAATTTAAATCTAATTTAAAACAAAATGTAGGCTATCTCCTCTCACAAAACCCATGAGGTGAGGATGGATTAACTTTACTTTTAAACCGAGGGGAATGAGGTTCATACAGATGTGTGACTGTGTGGTTTGTTCCCGCCCCTTTCAATCGAAGCAGTTTCGACAGGCGCACCTGATGAAACACTTCGGCGCTTCATTTAGCGGTAGTCACGTGACATGGGTGTGTCGAATTACAGTTCGGAGCAGTGTTTCGAAACATCTGCGCTTCGGGATCTCGACACAGCGTTGAAACGTCAGTTTCGCGTCAGCCATCCCTAAACAGAACAAGTTCAAACTGAGCATCAAAATGGGGAAGAAAGGTGATTTAAGTGACTTTGAACATGACATGGTTGATGGTATTTCAAAAACTGCTGATCTACTGGGAGATGTGTGGCCAAAAACTACTTGTTGATGCCAGAGGTCAAAGAAGAACCAGACTGGTTCGAGCTGATTGAAAGGCAACAGGATTTCAAATAACCACTCTTTACAACTGAGGTATACAGAAGTCCATCTTTGAATGCAAAACACGTGAAGCAGATGAGCTAAAGCAGCAGACCACCACACTGGGTGCTACTCCTGTCAGCTAAGAAAAAGACACTGAGGCTACAAGTCGAACAGGCTCACCAAAATTGGACAATACAAGATTGGAAAAATGTCGCAATTTCTGCTGCACCATTCAGAAGGTAGGGTCAGACTTTGGCATAAACATCATGGAAGCATGGATCCATCCTGCCTTGTATCAATGGTTCAGGCTGCTGATGGTGGTGTAATTGTGTAGGGGATATTTTCTTGGCACACTTTGGGCCCCTTAGTCCCAATTGAGCATTGTTTAAACGACACAGCCTACCTGAGTATTGTTACAGATCATGTCCATCCTTTTATGACCACAGTGTACCCATCCTCTAATACTTCCAGCAGGATATCATAACACGCCATGTCACAAAGCTCAAATCATCTAAAACTGGTTTCTTGAACATGACTGAGTTCACTTTACCCAAATGGCCTTTACAATCATCAGATCTCAATCCAATAGAGCTCCTTTAAAATGAGGTAGAACGGGAGAGCTGTGCAGCTGACAAATCTGCAGCAACTGCGAGGTGCCATCATGTAAATATGAACCAAAATCTCTGAGGAATGCTTCCAGCACCTTGTTGAATATATTCCACAAAGAATTAAGGCAGTTCTGAGCATCCAACAGATGCTTGATTGGATTGAGATTGGGGAATTTGGAGGCCAAGTCAACACCTCATGCTGAGGCGCACAGTGTGCTTCACTTTTTCAACATTTTGTTATGTTACAGCCAGACATTTTCACAAGTCTCTGAGGTCCAAGTCAAGTCAAGTCTCAAGTCTTTAGGGTCCAAGTCAAGTCTCAAGACAACTCTTTGTTCTATTTTTAGCAATATTTTTTTTCAGCTATGTTGTTATAATTAACATGTATTGAACTATCAAAACAGATTACTTTTACTTTTAAAATTGCCTAATAATGCACACAAAATACTACTTAAATCATAAATATTACTTTTTAAACTTTAATTATACTATTTATAAACCACTGGGGGAGGAGGGGGTCCTGTGTATTTTGAGCTATTTGAGTTGCCGTAGTTCGCTGTAGATCTCAAGCAATGGTGGATAATGTAGTCTTTCAGTGAGCGCCGGTGGTAAAAAAAAACCTGTGTATAGACAAGCGTTACAGTAAACGACACAAAGAACAACATTTCCATCTGCGTGTCTCGTTTGTGGAAATGAGTCGGACGGTCATTACTTGCGTATGAAAGGACAAGAAAATGTGTACTTCTTGAAAATGGACTGCAAGCAAGCCTCTGCTGCTGTGCAAAACCGCAGCTTCCCTTCAGATCAATTGATTGCTTTTTAAATTAAATGACGTTTTGTAAGGTAAGGCTTGACTATATTGTCACTATTTGTTGCTAATGTATTTAACAGCACTTTTCTAATGGGTGATGAATTTAAGTGCCTTCAGATGTGTCACGCGCTCGCGGGCTTGGTGTTTAGAAATGTTGTGATATTCGCTGCTGCCGCACATATTTATGAATGAATGAATAGCAAAAGGTGGCGTTTCATGCTGTCATGTGGGGTAGTAAATAGAGAACATAATCTGGAATGCCATGCCAAAAGACTTGCATTTTTTCCACAAGTCTCAATCTTCAAGTTCATGACCAGTCCAAGTCAAGTCTCAGGTCAGTTGTTTGTGAGTCCAAGTCAAGTCGCAAGTCTTTTTTTTTGCAACTTAAAGGATTAGTTCACTTTTAAATAAACTTGCTGCTAATTTACTCACCCCAAATCTCATCCAAGATGTCCATGTCTTTCTTCAGTTGAAAATAAATTAAGGTTTTTGATGAAAAAAATTCCAGGATTTTTCTTCATATTATGGACTTCAATGGAGCTCAAACGGTTCAAGGTCCAAATGACAGTTTCAGTGCAGCTTCAAAGGGCTTTAAACGAGGGTCTTATCTATAGGGGTCTTATCTAGCGAAACGATTGGTTATTTAATTTTTTTTTTTTAAAGTTTAAGTTTTATAAGAACAAATGTTCACCTTGCGCAGTTCTGTGATATGTGTAGGTGACGTCACGTAAAACGTAATTACGTTGAAAAGGTCACGCTTGTTATAGGCGGAAGTACCGAGTCAGTGTTTACAAATGTGTGGAAGGAGGATTCAAAATCGTCCGACATCATTGTTTTACCTTTTAACTCCCTATTTTGTAAACGGCGTTTGACTTAGTATGTGCAGGTTCAACAATGACTTGGTACTTCCGCCTACAACAAGCGCAACCTTTTCAACGTAATTGCGTATTATGTGACGTTACGTACACATAATCACAGAATGGAGCATGGCAAACTTTTGTGCTTATAAAACGTTAAATTTAGAATTTTTAAAAAAAAATGACCCTTATTCATCGTCTGGTATCGTTTAAAGCCCTTTGAAGCTGCACTGAAACTGTAATTTGGACCTTGAACCATTTGGGGTCCATTAAGTCTATTATAAGGAGAAAAATCCTGGAATGTTTTCATCAAAAACATTAATTTATTTTCGACTGAAGAAAGAAAGATATGGACATCTTGGATGACATGGGGGTGAGTAAAGTATCAGCAAAAGTTTATTTAAAAGTGAACTAATCCTTTAAGTGCAACTTGAGTTCAAGTCGCAGACACGAGTTTCCATCTCTGGTTACAGCCTTGTTCCAAAATTGATTAAATTCATTATTTTCTAATATTATATATTCATTATAACTTCCACAAACAATACCCCATAATGACAATGTGAAAAAAGTTTGTTTGAAATCTTTGCAAATATATTAAAAAGAAAAACAAAGAAATAAAATGCTTATGTACATAAGTATTCACAGGCTTTGCGCAATACTTTGTTGAAGCACCTTTGGCACAAATTACAAGTTTTTTTTTCTACAAATGCTACAAGCTTGGCACACCTATTTTGGCCAGTTTCTCCCATTCTTCTTTGCAGGATCTCTCAAGCTTCATCAGATTGGATGGGGAACGTCGGTGCAGATCCATTTTCAGATCTCTAGATATGTTCAATCGTGTTCAAGCCTAGGCCACCACCATGCTTCACTGTATGGATGGTATTGACCAGGATATGAGCGGTGCCTGGTTTCCTCAAGACATGACGCTTGCCATTCAAGCCAAAGTGTTCCATTTTTGTTTCATCAGACCAGAGAATTTTGTTTCTCATGGTTTGAGAGTCCTTCAGGTGCCTTTTGGCAAATTCCAGGCGGGCTCGACAATGTCATGTGCCTTTTACTGTCATGTGCCTTTTACTGAGGAGTGGCTTCCGTCTGGCAACTCTTCCATACAGGCTTGATTGGTAGAGTGCTGCAGAGATGGTTGTTCTTCTGGGAGATTCTCCTCTCTCCAAAGAGAAACGCTGGAGCTCTATCAGGGCTCAACGCCGGTCGGGCCAGTGGTTCAAATTTTTACTTGCCCAGCCAAAATTTTCACTGGCCCCACCACAAAAAAGTAATAAATAAAATAAAATAGGCCTAGTTATTGTTTTTGATCCATGTAAACTTAAGGGTTGACTTCAACTCCAAAAAGCCTAACACAACAGAACAAACATACAAATGACAAATGAGAAAACAGTTCTTTTCTGTTTTTTCATGTAGGTCTAAACTAGTGTTGTCACGATACCAAAATTATTACTTCGATACGATACCAGACTAAAATACCTCGATACCGATACTGAATCGATACCACGGCAAAAAAACAAACAAACAGTAACAGTAACTGAATAATATGCCAGAACTTACTATTCATTGTTTTATATATGTAACAAAAAAAACTCACTTGGCCAGCATGTTCCTTCCCTGCTCTTTGACCATTCCCTCGTCTTATTGCAATACTAGCCAGTTTTAACATCCTTACAGAGATGTTTACAAACATCACATTATCAGTCATGTTGACATTCACTAAACTTTCACTATTCTGAACTGGTTGGGATGACCAAAATCTTATTTCATAATATAAGTAATTTAATATTTTTTTAATGTAATTTTATAATTACAATATAGATATTTATTTTTAACTTTATCTTCTTTTTTTTTAAATAAGCTAAAATGCAAGTTACAAACAATGACAAACAGTGCTTTATTTTTCAGCTACAGTCTATTTAACAGTAGCAATCAAGATAGAAATTAAATAATCAAAACAAAACAAAAAACAGCTTAGTCTTCACTCTATAAATTAATTGTACACAGATTCCTAATACATATATTAAAGTTATTCAGTCAGTCATGTGGTGATTTTCTATTTGTATTTTGTTGTTTGATAAACATTAAATCACAAAGAATATTAGGTCCGGCCCTTTAAGAGCTGCACGGACCAAATTAATTGGAACACCTCCGATTTCCTACTCAACTCTGTATACGTTCATCCGTAAAGACATACCCAACTGTTTACCTGAATACTCTTCAGGACTCTTCGTGCATTTATTAGATCATTCAAACCCAATAATCCGTGAACTGAATCGCGATCGCATGCTGTCTCAGTGAAAGGCATGTGCTGTTCGCGCGCTTCAGGTCAAAGTCTGGCAGCGCAAGCACATCCCACAAATAACTGCTGTCCCTTTAAGACCTAACCATAGACTGTATAAAAATGACCTAACGCACGCATGGATCCTTAACACTGTTCCAGTGTTACTCATTCTTCCTGAACTGTTTACGTTAATACTCTTCAAGATGTATTTGACCAATAATAATACGCTGGAAAAAGAAGCAAATATTTGTATTTGTATTTCAGAGGCGGCTTTATTAGGTGTGTGTGTGCGCGCTTCAGATGTAAGCGCGAAATCTGCAGGGATTAGTAGAATTACGTGCAATCCCGCGCAAAATTCATACCGATCACACACTAACCCGCTGTCATGAGAAAAAATCCAGCAGAACGAGCACTTTCAGTGAAGTTGCAGCACTGGCCCAAGCGGGCAAGTGACAGTTCCATCATCTGGCCCGAGTGTCTTTCATGCTGGCCCCAGGCCATCGGGCAGTCCTTATTGTCGAGCCCTGTCTATCAAAGTGACCATCGGGTTCTTGGTCACCTCCCTGACTAAGGCCCTTCTTTCCTGATCGTTCAGTTTGGCCGGGCGGCCTGATGGTTCCAAACTTCTTCCACTTATGGATGATGTGCTCATTGGAACCTTCAATGCTGCAGAAATTCTTCTGTTCCCTTTCCCACATCTGTGCCTCAATACAACACCACAGACAGTGAAGTGTTATTGCGCGTTTCATGTTATCCTTTATTTATTCATTCTGTGTTATGAGTTTATTTTGTGCCGATTCACTGATAAAGTGAGGATGCATTTGACGCAAAGAGAATGTAGTTGACTGAACGTGAATGTACATACATGGCATGAATAAAATATTTACCAGTAAGTTACATAATTCAAAACTGTTACAGTGTCTTTTGTAACTGGTAGTGAGCTGTTACTAAAAAATTTGATAAATCAATAAAGCAGTAGTGACACTAGTGCTGGGCGGTATGACCAAAAATGTATATCACGGTATTTTTCTAAATTACATCGTACACGTAGGGCTGGGCGATATGGCCAAAAAGTGATCTTGATAAAAAAAAATGCTCATATCAGTCGATATCGATAATCGATTTCGATAAATGTTTTATATTTCTTTCTATTTAAAGGCAGATTTTTGCTCCCAAGTGAAAGTTGTAGAAACCAGTTAATTGAGGTTTTAAGCTACTCTTTATTGTCAGAATATATTTTCACATTTTTGAATTCCTTACCCTTTTTTAGTAATTTTTCCTTAAATTAAATATCTTAATAGAAAAAATTATGTATTAGTTTCTGCATGTGCTAACAGGTGATATTGTTTCTAGTCATGAAACGGTTTTGTGTAGTCTGATATATCTTCGGCACAGTTTGCAGTGCAGGCTGCAGTATTAATAATATTACATTTTGTCTAAAATGCACACTTGACAGTGAGTTGAGAGTAGTAGTAGCTTGAGTTAGGAGGATGCAGATGTTAATGTATGGTTATTAACAAAAACATGGACATCTGTAAAAATTGTAACAACCTCATTTCTATATGATAAAATGTTTATATTCTGAGTTCATATATCAGGTCTTCCATAGTATCAAATATTTAGATCATGATGATTACCACAGTCAAAGCCATGCATATAGCTCTTCACTACTATGTTCAAATGTGTATATATATGGTTTATATGGTATTTGTATGAAAAACAGTAGCCTAAAAACATTTAGTAGCCGATTAATGCACACATTCTATAGCTAAATAAAAAAATACTGTAATAATATTCCATTACTCCTTTAATACATAATAATATAATACAATTCTATATGAATATCCTACATTTCTGCCACAGATTGGTGCAGTTAGTGTCACCACAGTAAATCCATGGTATATGGAAAATCCTTCTGACTGTATCATTGCTCACAGTGTTTAGTGTTTGTCAGCGCTGTTTTGTCTGGCTTTGAAGCTTTTTTTCCTGCATTAACGCACTTCTCACTGGATCTCACAGCGCTGTTCAGTGACCGAGACCGATTCGAGTAAACGGATCTGCTCGTGAGCTCGCGCTGCAGTTTGGACTTTGACCCGAGTTTGAAATTAATTTTATAGCGATTCGATATGATATCATTTATCGGCCCAGCCCAACGTACATGGTATTTTTTTCCCATATGCATGACCAGGTGTTAAGGATGGCTCATAACCACAATTTTGGCTTCGGTATGGTACCACAATCTAATACCGAAGTACCGATATTAAATCGATACCATACAGGGTCTGAATTTTGATGCGGGTATTACGCATAATTCCTCTCGCAAGTTTTGGGTTTATGAAGCGGGAAATTACCGCAAATGTTTATTATTAAATTAATCAACAAAGATGATCACATCAATCAGTCATTTGGAAAATTTCTTGTAAGTAATTTCAGCATTACTGCCCACGTCTTTTTAAACCTTGCCAATTTGAACATGCAAGCGATTTTATAGCATTTCGTAATACATATGAGAGGGGAGCACTTTGAGAGTTTTCTTTGCGCTCATACCAACACACAAGCTTAAAGAGCTCGCGCATTCCAAATTAAGCTGTATTTCCTTAGTCAAATATACACAAAATTATGTCAAAAATGTCACATGAGTAGTCACATAAACACAGTTGGTTATGTCTTTCGTGGATGTAATAGTACAATAGTATGCATGCAAATATTAGGTCTAAACGTCACTGGTTGAAAAGAACTCCGGAGATTTCTTTATATTTAAACGATACGATCTTATGTGTGTTGATCAGTGTTGAAAGAAAATAAATGTCTAAATTAGATTGTTTGAATGATGCACTCACCTGTCGATCGAAGTCAGGAAAAGTGACTGATGCTTGGTAAGGTTTGATAGTTCTTCAGAAGTTTTATAAGCAAAGTCTTTATTAATGAGTTTTGTGCGTGTTGAGTGAGATTCAACCGCTGTATTCATTTTATTCTGTTGGCAACCTCCCGCTGTCTCTCTTGAAGCCAATACGGAAGTGGATTAAACTGCAGTTCATCGACTGGCCACCACAGGCTCCAGAAGGGAGCAGAATCTCATTGAGCCCCATGTTAAAATGCCCAACTTTACATCAGAATAAAACATGTTTACAGCCAGGTACAAATTCTAGTTTTATATTTTCTATATTTTTTTTATATTAAATTCTAGTTATATATACATTATATTAAGACTTTCTGCATAATTAAGGGCTTGGCCACTTTGAGTGGCAGGTGGGTAGCCATTTATCTGTTGTTTGTTAGTCACGCGTCACCTCACCTCCGCCCACGTCCCGCCTCTTTGCCCATTTTCTGTTATCCGGGAGTGACGGTTGATGACGCGCTGCCAAGATGGCAACGGCCAGCTCGACCCTACTTTACGCTTCAAAACCGCTCTGACTTTCTGACAGAATCCTATGGGTGACGTCACAGACACTACGTCCATATTTTTATACAGTCTATGGTTGCCACATTTGCCGGTTTCACATCTTTTTGGGCAGCGCGCTGCCACCTAGCGGTGAACTTCAGAAGAGCAGCAAATATCGAAATGAGCAAAATCATGATATAGTACCATTTGAAATAAAATATATACCGGTATTTTCCCAGTAATGGTATACCGCGCATCCCTACCAGATGTTAACCGTATTTTCTGCTGATTGAGAGAGGAAATACTGCAGTAGATTGACTAGAACTATTTACTATCATTTTGAGTAATTATTGTAGAAAAAAATCCACACTAGAGTTAATTCAGGTTTGCAAAGTCCCACAAAATGATGCTGTGGGGAGACAACAACCAATAAAACACAGACCTGCATGCTTATTACAGACACATGAATATTACAACTACGGAGAGAAAAAAAACTTGAGTTGAGGGCACCTTTAAGCATTTTAAAAATCATCAACATTTGTGTTACAAGCTATGACAGCATGTTCAGCATGCAACCCTTAATGGATCTGCCAAAAATCACGTTATTTCGTCAACGTTTCCCGCGGTTAGGTCCGAAATGAAGTTTTTGAGTACGGCAAGTAAATTAATGAAGCGGTACTTTTTTTCTAATTACAAGTTGTTTCTCATTTCATGTGTCACAGCAATGATCAATCTACAGATTATTTATTGCTGTTTCACACCCTGAAGGTTTGTCTTTTCAGAGTTTTTCAGTATAAAAGTAAATTGTGTTTAAATGTCAGGACTTCCTGTCGGGACGAAAGTAACACTTGTTTGTCCCGCTATTATATATCAAATGCATATTATGCTAATTAAATTTTCATATTGTTCATACTGTTGAAGAAAAAAAAAATAAAATAGATTGACATTGCAAATAAAAAAAATATTCTAAATAATTCAAGTTTGTACTCTCGGGTTATATTAGAAACATTTGATTAAACTTTAAATTTAAAAAGAAAATGTAATTTAATAATTTTTTTGCAAAGATCAAGGACAAAATATGTTTGAAGTTACATATTAACAATGTCATAGTCAGATATGTTAAATAAAAACAAGAGTAGCACAAAACAATCTAGCTTATATTGTTGTGTTACTTTTGACCCACCTGTGCGTTACTTTAGTCCCAGCTGATGGGGTCAAAAGTAACAATGTGCATCTTATGTTTAAAGTGAAATTATACTGTAGTCGTTCTGCATTTGTACAAAATACCACCTGCTACTGATAGACCACACTTGTGAGTTATTGACCACAGAAAATATATATCTCTGTCTAAAACATTATCTTTTATAATTACGTTTTTCTGAAAAGTGGTACTTTCGCCCCTGCTCTACTCTACACATATGTGGGAGAAGCGGTATGTATAAAAATAACTAAAAATAAAAGAGACTTAAATAAGGCCATTAATGGGCAAACTATGTTTTATTTCCTCTTTCCATATTGTGAATAATAAATGTGTATTTTAATGAGCTTGTTACACAATGGAGCCTAACTTACTGTAATAATTATTTGACATATTTTACTTTTATACATAGAATTATTCCTTGGCATCCTCACATACTAAACGGCTTTTTTTTTTATTGTTTGCGTGCTGGAGGTACGCTATTACGTTGTGTACAGAGTGATGTTAACATTTAAGCTAGCCGGTGAGAGAAAATGGCACTATCAAAGAGTCTAAAGAGAAAAGTCGACAGCGAAAATAGGGTATACAAAGAATGGAAAGAACTATGTGTTCATCCTACCTGGTTTTGTGAGCTGGTGTGTCTTATCTGCAACGAAGTTGTAAAGAATATAATATCAGATGGCACCACGAAACGAAGCATGGCACTATTAGAGGCGTGTCTAGCGATCCATTCACATACTCTTTTGAATGTCTTTCAGAACTTTTCAAATTCAAAAGCTCTCTCAATAGAGATTGCTAATGTGTCGTCATCATGACGTATTCCCGGCGGTGAACGCAAAGCATTTTGGGAATCCGCGGCACAAACGCAGGGCGCCAGACTTCTTTGCATGGAGGGTAGACTGTTATAAACTGCAATAGTCGTTCTCACGATAGAAGTGGCATAAAGATTAAGATATCCCTTTATTTTTTTTCAGCATGAAAAAATAATGACGTGTACAGTTTTGTTGAATTCTGACTGCATGCAGATAGATGAGAGACAGCGAGGACTGTGGTGCTTAAAACATTAGTATACCTTCACACGGATGACAGTTTTCTGCCCCACTTTTACAATCTCCAGGTCCTGGACCTGGACCCATCCATCTGGGCCTGCTGCAGCGATTTGAATTTACTGAAAACTTTGTGTGTGTACACACTACTAACACCCTTTTTTACACATACTCCGTCTGCTGTGCGTGTTGCGGTTCAGGAGCCGCCCTGTTGTGCTTTCACATATGCTGCGTTTGCAGTGTGCAACTGATCCGCTGTTGTATACCACAAACACAGCATTTATTCATTATTTTTATTTCAGATCCAAAAGTTGTTACTTAACATGGATTGTCAGAATTGCAATTCTCTTTGTTTACACTTTCATAGATGTCAGGTTTTAACGTAGCCTACTACATTTAAATGTTTATTCATTAATTCATTAATTTATATTTATATAGCCTAGTACTTTAGATTTAGCACACAAGTGGCAAAACATTTAAACATAGGTTATAGCCTAAAATCACAAAAATTTTAAATTAGAAACTTACAATAGGCTATTCAAAAACAGCAGAGTCTTGTCTTTTCTTTCGTTTTTAAACCTTTTTAAAAGAAATCCATATATATGGGTCCTGGAAGTTAGGTAACAGTTTGACGTCCCTTGACCAATCACTCAGCTCTTAAGGATCCAGTCCTTTGATTCCCTTTATTTTCTCATCATATCTCATCTTTGCATTAGGATTTAGTTTTAGGCGATATGGTCAAACAATGTTTTCTTTAGTCCGCTGCATTTTGTAGGATTATATTCTGTTTTTCTCTCTCATTTTTAATTATTTTCATGCCAGAACACTAGCCTGCTATGCCAGGCCATGTAAACGGGCCAAACATAGCCAAAATTCTTTGCGTTCTGATGACATTGCCGCCCAGTTGGTCACATGTCTTAGCAATCTCTATTCATCCCAAAATAAAACATTGCTGCAAAAACGTTCTCGTACTTTTTTGAAGGCAAAGAGTAACTCTTGTTGTTGTAATATCTCCAGTTCGCACCGCCCGCTCCAAACGGTGCTTGAACCCGGGTCTTTCCACATGGGAGTCGGACACTGTAAAGCTGGGCATACACTGTGCGATTTTCGTCCGATTTTGAGCCGAATTCTGACTCGTGTGACTCTGTTTTGGGTTGGGCCGATTTTCAGCTTTATCGTGCATCGTTTGTCGTGAGGTGTTCGTGCAATGTACAGGGGAAAACGAGAGGCGACAACCCTCTCCCGATCGGCAATTTTGGTCACCCCTCGTGAGGTTATCGCACAGCTGAAGCAGAGCTACGAACTGATTGCCCTCTTTCCCCTCACAGAAAACGAAAAGAGGGAGATCTTTAAGTTCTGTAAGCAGCTATCAAATAGCAGAAATGTAGCAAACTATTGCTCCACCAGTTCGTGTTGTAAAATGGATAATCCAAGTCTTCCAAACACTGTATAGCCTATCTAGCACCTCTTTTAATCATTCAGCTACTTGATCATTTTACTTATCTGACCGTTATCAGTTTGTAGCAGTAAATGAAGAGATGTCACACCGATCACAAGTTCAGTATGGAGTACCACAAGGCTCAGTGTTAGGACCGTTGCTTTTCACCCTGTATATGCTACCACTGGGAGATATCATTAGGAAGCATGGCGTTAGTTTTCATTGTTATGCTGATGATACTCAGCTCTATATTTCTTCACGCCTGAAAACTTACCAATTCACAAGATTAATGGAATGCATAGCTGATATTAAAAATTGGATGAATAGTAATTTCCTGCAACTTAATTCAGATAAAACTGAATTTTTAATTATTGGACAGAAAAGCTCCACAAGTAGTTCCCTAGAATACTGTCTAACCCTCAATGACAGCTCTGTCAAGCCCTCGTCGTCAGTGAGGAACCTGGGTGTGCTCTTTGATACCAATCTTTCGTTTGAAAGCCACGTTTCTAGCATCTGTAAAACTGCATTCTACCATCTTAAAAATATATCTAAATTACGTCACATGCTTTCAATGCAAAATGCTGAACAATTAGTACATGCTCATGAGCTCAAGGCTAGATTATTGTAATGCTCTACTGGGTGGTTGCCCTGCTCGCCTAATAAATAAACTCTAGCTGGTCCAAAACGCAGCAGCTCGAGTTCTTACTAGAACCAGGAAATACGATCATATTAGTCCAGTTCTGTCAACACTGCACTGGCTCCCTATTAAACATCGCATACATTTTAAAATCTTGCTTATTACTTATAAAGCAATAAATGGTTTAGCTCCCCAGTACTTAAGCGAGCTCTTAACGCATTATACTCCATCACGTCTATTGCGGTCTCTAAACTCTGGCCAGTTGAAAATACCTAGAATATCTCAATCAACTGCAGGCGGTCGATCCTTTTCCTATTTAGTACCTAAACTCTGGAACAGTCTTCCTAGCATTGTTCGGGAAGCAGACACACTCTGTCAGTTTAAATCTAGACTAAAAACATATCTCTTTACTATGGCATACACATAGAACATTTTTAACTTTCTTTATTCAAATCAAATGACTGATTGTTAGGCTGCATTAACTAGGTCAGCCGGAACCGGGAACACTTCCCATAACACCTGATGTACTCCATCATAAAAGAGTGGCATCCACACTAATGTTAGTCTCTCTGTTTATCCCGAGGTTTACTGCAGTCGGCCGGATCCAGGCCGTGTCCGGATCGGATGGTGGACCTGCATCTGGACATGACCAGCTTATCCTGGAGTGTCTGCTGAGACCGTGTCCATTAGTGTCTCCTCTGAATTTGCCTCACCGCACGTCATCCTCAATTAACCCGCCTCCGCGCAATAACTCCGATCTTTCAAGTATTCATATTCTTGTGTAATCGACGCCATCCTAAATGAACCCGTCGCGTGCGTGATACCCAAAATTTCAATATTCCTATCTAATATGATTTATGACCTGCAAGGTTGCCAGAGTAATAATTATACACTGTTAATAATAGGCCAGAGGAGAACTGGCACCCCGACTGAGTCTGGTTTCTCCCAAGGTTTATTTTTCTCCATCATGCCCTGATGAAGTTTTGGTTCCTTGCCACTGTCGCCTTTGGCTTGGCTTGCTCAGTTGGGGACACTCAAATTATGATCCAAGTTACTAAACTAAATATACAAATAGAATTTATTAGTTTAGTCATATATAATTCTATAAACTATCCAAATTAAACTAGCCAAATCAAATTTTGTTGCAATGTTGTCCTGTTTAACACTGTGAAGCTGCTTTGAAACAATCGTCATTGTAAAAGCACTATATAAATAAAGTTGATTGATTGATTGATTGATTGATCATTAATTTACTTGTTTTACTTTCACACTTTATTTATTTATTTATTTACTACCTATTATTTAATATTTACTTAATTTTATGATCACGGGAAATATGAACCGTTTTCCATCATTTGACACAAAATGTCATGTCACATTATTGATTTTTTAAAAAGTTTTTAATCATGAAGGCGAGTCAGTGGATGTCACGCAATGTGAAAAATGTGCAAACGCAATGTGCTTGAGAGTTAGGGATGGGACGAAATATCGTTAGACAAAATATCGCGATACAAAACGTGATTTAAACGACGAGGTCGAAAAAAATGGATCGCGAAATAAAGATAGATGGCACTGCTGCATGATTTGCGTAGTATATAAATAATTTAGTGTATTATATGTGTGTGTATATATGGGGCAGACATACAGTTTATGGTGGCAGGCTGGCAGCACCATCTGCTGATCAAGCAGGGTAAAAAAACGAAATGAAAAATATATATTATATTCGGGGAACGGTGCGGTAACGTTACGTCGTCACGTCAAGACAGCGCATGTTGCAACAACAACACTGCAGCGAGCTAACAAATATTATCACTATCACCAACTGCCGTGCCCCCAAACAGCCGACCATGGAGTCAAATGAGGTCGAAATTGAGGACGCTCCGCCTGGATACAAGTCATATGTCTGGCAGTATTTTGGCTTTCTCATTAAAAAAGACAAAGACGGCAATAGAGTAACTGACAAGACTAAGACTGTGTGTAAGCTATGCCATGCTGTCATTCCGTACACCACATCCAACACATCAAACATGAACCACCACCTTCAACGTCACCATAAAAATGTGAAGACGGCCCCGGAGAAAACGAGCCTACCGAAGGGACAGCTGACCATGAAACAAGCGCTGACACCAACTCTACCTCCGTCAAGTCCGCGTGCAAAACAGATAACGAGGCTCATTGGCGAATTCATAGCGGACTATATGGCTCCATTTAACATGGTAGAGAACAGAAAATTCATCCAAATGTTCAATGTGCTGGAGCCCAAGTTTAAGATGCCATGTCGAGGACATTTTTCAGAGAAGGTAATCCCAGAAATTTACAATGAAACCAAACAAAGCGTGAAAGAGTATCTAAAAAATGCCGACTGTGTCGCCCTGACCACCGACAGCTGGACCTCGAGTGCAACACAGAGTTATATAACCATCACGGCAGAAGTCATCAACGAGAAATGGGAGAGAAAAAGCTTTGTGTTGCAAACTCGTGAGCTAAGTGAAAGTCATACTGGTGTTAACATAACTCACGTGTTGAGAAATGCACTGAGTGAGTGGGAGCTAACGAGGCCACAAACAACCATAGCTTGTGTCACAGACAACGCGAGCAATATGGACATTGCTGTGAGAGAGAGCGGTCTCCACCCTCACATCAAGTGCTTAGCGCATGTTGTGAATCTGGCCAGTAAGCGAGGCTTGGCTGTATCCCGCGTCGCGCGCCTTCTTGGTCGTGTGCGAAGAATAACTACATTCTTTCACAAGAGCACCACTGCCACCGCCGTCCTGACCAACAAGCAAACCCAGTTAGAGCTGCCTCGGCATAAACTTATCACCGATGTCCAAACCAGGTGGAATAGCACATACGACATGCTGGCGCGCTACCTGGAGCAACAAGCAGCTGTCTCAGCTGCGCTGAGCTGCCCAGGAATCCGAAGGAATGCGAGAGAAATTGACACTCTGGATAACAGTGATATATCAGATGTCGAGGACATAGTGAAACTGCTTAAGCCACTGAAGACAGCCACAACAGTTGTCTGTGATGAAAAAGAGCCCACTGTTTCACTAATAATCCCACTGAAGTTCATGATCGAGCAAAGCATGTCACCAGACGAAAATGACACACAGACCATCGCCAACATGAAAAGCGCCATTCTACTCAACATCTCGGACCGGTACTCTGGGGACTGTAATGACATGCTGCAGGAGTGCACTGCGCTTGACCCACGATTCCGAAGCCTGTCCCATCTGAATGATGAACAACGCGAGTCCGTCTATGCCCGAATACGTGTAAAAGCTTCAGCACTTCATGAGCAGCGCAACCAGGTAGGCTAACTTTTATTGAAAAAAAATGAGGTGCCCTGCGCGTGTTTCTAACTCTGTATGTGTAGGCCAGAGCCCGAAAACTTATTTCTCATATTGTTTTTTTTTTTTCTTAGTCGGTGAGAGAGAGAAAGACAGAAATGTTTGAGCTAGTTTTATTTTATTTTTTTCAGACCAGTGACATAGATGAAAGAGCCACTAGGGCCAGTGCTTCAACATCAGGGGCAGCAGCAGAGCAGGCCAGGGTCATGGTTGAGGCAGCACAGGGAGCAGAGCAGGGCCAGGAAGAGCCAGTGGAAGGAGAAAGGCAGATGCAGGACGTGACACAGCCTCCCCCACCAAAAAAGACAGCGTTAGAAGATCTCCTTGGGAGCTCCTACACTACTGTTGTCGAGACAGTGCAGTCGAGCAGAGGGATTGAAATAGAGATACTCTCCTACAGAAATGGGATTCCTTTCCCACTCAACAGTAGTCCACTTGAGTGGTGGAAAGTTAATGCATATGCTTACCCCATACTTGCTCCCCTGGCCAAAGCCTACCTTTGCATTCCTGCTACGTCAGTGCCCAGTGAGCGTGTCTTTTCCACAGCAGGAGACATTGTGTCTGCTCAAAGATCACTGATTACACCAGAACATGTTGATATGTTAGTTTTTTTGAAGAAGAACCAGTCCTGAGATAACTTAACCTAGGATTAGAGCAGCACTAAGGGAGTGTTCTTGTTTGTGTTTGGCCAGTTAGGCCTTGTGTTTCCCTGTGTGCAGCTGAAACAAAAATAAATAAGTTGTTGTTATACAGTAATATTTTCTTCTTTTTTGATATCGTATCGTGACGTATCGTATCGTAACCCTGGCATATCGAGGTGCATCGTATCGTGAGTTTTAGTGTATCGTCCCATCCCTAGAGAGAGTAATGTCGGTGAAGTCTCAAACCCAATTATTCACTACAGAAAGTGAAAGTAAAATTTTACGTTATCAGAATTAATGGCGAGAGATAATGGCTACTTTTAACATATGCTGATAGCCTATAACTGTCTTAATTTATTTTCTTAATATTTCTCTTGTGGTAGTTGTTTTTGAAATTGCTCTTACTTTTCATAGAGATTGATAATCATTTTAATTATAGGCCTATAATTCCTTGTTTAATTGGCTAAATGTTTTTAAATAGTGAAGAGATACAGGGTGTAAGTTATGCATTGATGCGTTATGTTTGCGTATAATTGTTGCGGGGGCAAATTAAATGCAATATTAATTTAATAATAAAAGTAGGCCTAGCAGTAGATATTGCTTTTAATTAATGATTTTTATATTACATACATTGGAAATGCTAAATCCTCTTTATAGTGGTAGCTGATGCATTTGATAGGCTGTCTATAATAGCTCATGGTCTATCGTCGCAACAAGGGGGTTTTATCGCACATATTTCACTCGTACAGTGTGAGCAGACAAGTCGCGCGCGCCGATCGGACCGCAGTGTGAGCACATAAACCGTAGTACAGAGCCTGGACCATTTCAAAGCAGAACTGAAGACTTATCAGTTCAGAAAGGCTTTTATGTGTTGATTGTTTTTATTACCGTATTTTCCGCACTATAAGGCGCACTTAAAAGCCTTTCATTTTTTCAAAAAACGACAGTGCGCCTTATAATCCGGAGCGCCTTATATATGCATCAATGCGCTCTGTCAAAATGTTTCAGTATGAAAAACCAATAAAAACAATTTAATAATAATAAAATGTTTCAGTACGACTGGTAAACTACAAAGCCGCTTGCAGCATTACGGCTACCGTAGTCAGTAAACACCGGTACTGTGCTTTCAGATAATGATGAGAGGGAGCCGGGCAGGTTGGATACCGTAGTCGCTTAACTGTTCAATTCGGACACTGAAGAAGAAGAATTCGATGGGATTCGTGGACGGGGAATGAACTGAAAAAGTGAGCTTTACGTGTTATACGTAACTGAACAATGTGGAGTTATGCACTAACGTTTGATTTAGTGGTATCCGACTGTTTCTTTTACTAGGCTACGTGTTTTCCGAATTAAGGAAAAGTTCCCCTCCACGTTTGGGAGAAAAGTTAGCAAGGCTGGGAGATATTGTTTACATGCACATCAATGTTTGAACAACGTTACCATGGGAGTGAACGGAGTTGTCAGAACGCTTAATAAAGTTGGACTTTATCTGACTGTTTTGTTGACATTCCCTTTAGCACAGAGCTCCATCTAGTGGATGCATAACGCAAACGTTTGACTGCATTGTCTTCTATTCTATGCGCCTTATAATCCGTTGCGCCCTATATATGAAAACAGTTCTAAAATAGGCCATTCATTGAAGGTGCGCATTATAATCCGGTGCGCCTGAGAGTGCGGAAAATACGGTATTCTTTATTTTTATTTTCTATTGTTATTTATTCCCCTGTAGCACTTTGAGATTCTTCAGAATGAAAAGTGCGTTATAAATAAAATCTATTATTATTATTATTATAAACCGTGAGCTTTGGCTTTACATCGCATCTACTCGTAAAGTGTGAGTAGGTAAACTTTCTAAAATCGCACAGTGTATGCCTGCCTTTACAAGGAGGCTAAAGTCATAGCTATTGCTAACTGGCCTCCGTTACACTCATGACAGATCTATTTCAGAACCAGCTGCTATCAAAATAATATGGCTGCAGGCGCAGGATCGCGAAATATATGCGTTGGAATATTATGACACCTTTTTTCTTTGTTTCACAATACTTAATCAATGATTGCAACCTGGGGTTAGTGTCTTGAGAAGTATCCGTGCAGAATTTAACAAAAAAAAAAAAACACAAAAATCCCATGTTATGGGCAAAACCAATAATAAAAGCTTCAGCAGAAGTTTTTATATGCTGCAACTTTTTTGAATGCAGAAGTGTGACAGAATGCTATTGGCTCACTCAACTCCTGAGGTGTGACATTTCACCTTTTAACACTTTCCCCGATAGTGTTTTTTTTTTTTTTAGTTTAAGTGACCAGCCAGCGCTTTTGATCATTTTCACAAAAATATAATGGCCCATAAAATATTTTGTTGTATGACACATGCAATATATCAAAAGAAAGAGCAGACCCTCTGATTTTAAACAAAAAAAATTTTATTCTAGCTTCATGCATTTCCTTTTTATCAACACTTAAATATGGGTAAGTTTAACTAAAAAAAGCAGAGAAAAATCACCTAAGCTAAGTTTCACAACCAAACACACGCGAAAAGTGATAAGGAAATAACTAGAGCCCGACCGATATATCGGTGGGCCGATATTATCAGCTGATATTAGGCATTTTCTAAACTATCTTATCGGCATTTATGATGGCCAATAAATGAGTATTACCCCAAAAAAAAACAGATGAAACTCCGCTCAACCACATTATGAGTGTTGGCGTTTCATAGTTTGCCCACCAGAGGGCACTATACAATGTTCCAGTTGGCATCACCTGCTAAACCAGCCAGAGTCATGCTTTACAACTGATATCATCCATGAAGTGCATGGTAAATTGGCAACTGTCACAAGATATAAATTGCTTGAATAACAATTATAATAATATTCCCATCAGTTCTCTTAACTTAAATAAGCATGATAAAATTTGTGACTGTCAAGTCCAGTTTTGCAGTAAGAGTGAAATGGAATTAGCTAGTAATTACATAAGGTTGTTACAGACAGTATAGTTATAGACTGTCAGTTGTCCATTTCTAAATTATGGCTTATCATAGACTTTAGCTAACCAAAGGAGCAAGCTAATGCCATGGCTATCAGTGAAAGACCGCTAAATGCACTTGGAAATCACAATAAACTTATTCTTAGGGTTGCAACGGTATACCGGTATGGCGGTTTATCGCGATATTGGCATGTACGATTATCATATAGTGAGCATTTGCTTATACACAGTTTTGGGGGGAAAAATGAAAGCAGATCTCACCTGCACTACTGCGCATATGCAACTTCATTACACGTCACTGCTTAGACTCCACTCATACATGTAAAGCTGAGAAAATGTCAGAGCCAGAGGCTACAAATTCTAATCTCTATGCCCCAACCAAAAAAAGTTACAATCTGCAGTATGGGAATACTTTGGGTACCCGAAAAACAAACGCAGGGTTTTCCTTGAAGATAGTTATCCAGTTTGCAGGGTGGCTGCAAAAGCAGGAAATACGTAGAACATGTTCTCCCATATTCGTGAACACCATCCATCCATGTAGATACAGATGTTCTGTTTATAACTAAAGGCTATTTTATTTCCGTGAATCCCGAACGAGCTGTCTGTCAGTGTCCTGATACACACACACACAAGTCTTTTGTGGCTGTGTCTCAATCAGATCCTAGTTGCGCCAGTCTCGTGCACACATCGAGTTCTCTTTCGCTCTTGAACAAACAATAACAACACAGAGAATGTTGCCAAAATGCCAGTTTTGTTGAGTATTGTCGTAGGAGTCTTAAAATAGTTAAATAACGTCTTAAATAAACGTGAGAAAATGAGATGCGTGTGACAGCGCGTCATGTTCGGAAGCCGCCAGTCTTAAAATGACAGCAGCACTGATGAACAATGAAGTAACGGGAACAGAGAAAAGATTATTCAACTATATTTAATTTATTATTTATGCAGTTAAGAAAGCTGTTTGATAACTATTACATTTCTGTATATGTCTAACAGGGAAGGCTACAGGTAAATATAACATTTTTAAGATTGTTTTAAGTTAAATTAAAAGTTGTTTTGAAAGCATAATAGATGTTGAAATTGCTAGCTTTCATTTATACTGTAATGTAACGTCATTAATGTTTCATAGAGACATTAGTGTCAGTGATACTGGCCTTCATTCATAAAAAGATGCCATTACAGCACATATTTAAAATATGCTGTCTTTAAATTGTTTCCACATTAATTTGTAATAACTGAAATTATTGGAGTAACTGAAATTATTACAATATCAAAATATTAAAAATTCCAAAAATATTAAAGGTCCCGTTCTTCACGATTCCATCTTTCAAACTTTAGTTAGTGTGTAATGTTGCTGTTAGAGCATAAATAATACCTGTAAAATTATAAAGCTCAAAGTTCAATGCCAAGCGAGATATTTTATTTAACAGAAGTTCCCTTTCAAAGCCTACAGCGAACGGCCGGTTTTGAATACACCCTGCACTTCCTGCTTTAATGATGTCACTAGAACAGTTTGTTGACTAACCCTCCGCCCACAAGAACACGCAATAAAAGGGGGCGTGGTCTTGTTGCTCTCCGTCAAGAAGAGGAAGTGTTGCGTTTGTAGAGTGTGTTTATCGCCATGTCATCGAGGCTGTTATTTTCATCCCGGAGTCAAATCACCTTTGTTTGGCCTTCCTACGGACGCTGTACGTAGAGATCAATGGTTACAATTTATTTTTAACTCGGTTCCGGAAAATTATCACAATTTAAAACTATGTGCAGCACATTTTGCTGAGGACTGCTTCCTCAATCTCAATCAGTTTAATGCAGAATTCGCAGAAAGATTATTCTTAAAAGATGACGCAGTTCCCTGTTTGTCTGGAGAAGGCGTTGTTTATGGACCACAACCGGTAAGTGTATTTTAATATTTAAGTTGGTCCGTTTAACAGTTTATGTAACTCATTACACAAAGTGCAACGCTATTTAGCTTTGTTAACTAACGTTAGATGGAAACTAATCCAAAAACTTTTTTAAAAAGTGTTGTAAATCATTCAGACATCATCGATTGTTGGTGTTTGTAATGATCAGTTTAAATGATCTGTTGTTTACTGTTTAACCACATGCTCGTTCAGCTGCAGCCACGTTAGTGCACGTTAGCCAAATATAAAAGCATGACAACTACTGAATAGACAGCTTACCATTGTGAAACATCCTGCAAAAGTCTTTCCTGAGCAGGTTGTAATCGATCCGATATTCTCCGGGTATGATTCCGGCTCAAATTGATAAGGCAATATAGACATTAAAAAAATGTATCAGTTTTCATTTATTGAAGGGTCATTGTAGCTGATTATAATAATAATAATAATAAACAGAGCAAAACAATAATGTTTTTTTTTTAATACCGTAAACCATGAAACCGTGATATTTTCTCAAACGATTATCATACCGTGAAAATCTCATAACGTTACAACCATACTTATTCTGCCTAAATAAAGTAATGATTACTGTATTTATAACTAGTATATTTGTAGTTCCAGTCCCTGCATTGTAAATCATAAGTTAGGCACCTGAGGAGTGAACAAAAGTGCGTTGCTGACTTCGTTCAGACCGGACGCAGCATTAATGAGTCACAAAATAGATTTACTGCATCACTAAGTAGTAGATGTTAGAAGGCAGGCAGCAAATGATGATTGAAAATGGTTTGTTGTAGCTTGATGAATAGAATTAAAAGAGTACATTAAAGACTGACTGATTCAGTACACTACCTCATATACTGTATATAGTTTATATTTTGCTGTTGCTGTTATTTATCAGAACTTATTGAACTTAACTGAATATTTTTTTCCAGTCTTGCTCAAAGTTACATCGGATCACCAAATAGTTTAAATCGGTATCGAGCTTAAAAATCCTTTATCGGCCGGGCTCTAGAAATAAAGCAAAATCAAGCTTGAGACCGGAGTTCTCGCGAGAGACTGGATTTGTTATTAAAAATGGTAGCTCACAAAAATCTTGCGATCCAAATTTTCTGTGCACTGATTTGCAGTGAAAAGGAGAACGAGAAAAAAGGTTATGTAGAAGAAAATGGTTGGGGAGCCGCGGCGAACAAGGACTGTGTGTTCTGCAAAGAGAGTTCGAGGTAAATAAATAATTTTGCTATGTCCTGCTGTTTCGGCTGGTTAAGTAAATGTTTGTGCTTTGTTTCTGTTTTATGTAATTGTAAAGCTTATGTGAACGCTAATTAATTCTTACAGAACTCTTCTATTACTCCTCCACAAACTTCTGGCTGCCATTTTTATTGCTCTCTTGTTGGCTGTAGGTCATCGCTGATGTAATTTTCCGTCAGAACATTTCATACAGCAAGATTTTGATTCTCAGACAGGTCCAAATATTTAGCATGCCAAATATCTCAAGGCAACAACTTCAGCAAAGATTAACTGGCTACATGCTCTGAGTAGTAAAAGGGGTCCAACCCAGTATTAGCAGGGTGTTCCAAATAGAATGGTTGGTGAATGTATATTCTCCTAGTTTAAGGAATGCCAAAAACCTCCCCACCCCAGGCCTGAACATGTACTACCTTTTGCCTGGCAAACTTTAAGCATGTTAAAGGACCCAAAAGCAACTAGCTCTTAATAAAGACAAATTATTAAATAATAATCCTTAAAGGAACACTCCACAGTTTTTAGAAATAGGGCTTATTCAACATCTTTCCTACATTTAGATATGTGGGCAAATGCATTTTTGTCTCAGTGTATGCGGTGTTTTAGTTTGGCAGGGTCGCCGCTAGCTTAGCATAGCATAATGAATGGAATCCTATGTTGCCAGCTAGCATGTCCCGAATAAAAGTGATAAAAAAAACCCCCACCTAATTACTTCTTGTGCCCTGCGTATTCACAACGAGTACAAATAGCGATGCAGATTAAGACTAGGCGATTTCCAAGGCAGATATTGACTTGGGACTATATTATGTGGAAGCACAGGCGAAGCACTGCTTCTTGGGCACAGAGATATCACGCAACACATGAAACCCCCAAACTTCCTTCAACATACCGGCGTATGTTGTGCATGTGTTGCATACGAGCCCTATTTCTAAAAACAGTGGAGTGATCCTTTAAGAAAACAAAATGGACCATGGCACCTTCAGTGCTTTGTAGATCACTTGCCTTTGTACTCCTTCAGCTTGCTCCTTGGTAAATCCTTTTGTTAATTCTGCAGCAGAGTCCTGTTTTTGTGCCTCATGTTGGCTTTGGGATCCATGGTCTGTTCCATTTGATGACTTCCTGCAGTATGCAGTGCTGTTCCCTGCCGAAGTACCATTCCTCAGCAAGGCTTCCAACATCACTGCCAACAAAACACAACTAGCTAAATGCGAATAGCAGAGATGACTGGGAAATTAAAATGCAATTTATAAATAAGCTATATGGTGATGAATCTAAATGTTCCTTAAATTAATCTACAAGGACAAAGGAAACGATTTTAAGAAGTTTTTTTACTTGCGCTGACAGTCCTCATTCATGTTGGTGTTCACTAGATATTCAGCGTTAAATCACAGGAATAAACAACATAAAATTAAAAAAGAAAGCATTATTTCAAAATATTAGAAAATATTACTGTTTTTACTGTATTTTTGATGTAAAGCAGCCTTGGTGAGCAGAAAAGACATTCAAAAACATTCAAAATAATCAATATTTTAAACTTTTGACCAGTAGTGCATTTTTACCAGTTGGCACTGATCTAAACACTCTCAGGCTTCATGGCATGCAAACCATGACACATCAAGTTTTGTTATAAAAACATAGCCTTTTGCATAAAACAAAGCTTTTGTCACAACTTGTAGGATTTATATATTTAAGACAAATTTTATTTTTATGAAAACATTATATTTATATATAAGAAATTATATATACAGTATATACAGGTCCTTCTCAAAAAAATAGCATATTGTGATAAAAGTTCATTATTTTCCATAATTTAATGATAAAATTCAAATTTCATATATTTTAGATTCATTGCACACCAACTGAAATATTACAGGTCTTTTATTGTTTTAATACTGATGATTTTGGCATACAGCTCATGAAAACCCCAAATTCCTATCTCAAAATATTTAATATATATATATTAATATTTAATCCGACCAATAAAAGAAGTGTTTTTAATACAAAAAAAGTCAACCTTCAAATAATTGTTCAGTTATGCACTCAATACTTGGTCGGGAATCCTTTTGCAGAAATGACTGCTTCAATGCGGCGTGGCATGGAGGCAATCAGCCTGTGGCACTGCTGAGGTGTTATGGAGGCCCAAGATGCTTTGATAGCGGCCATAAGCTCATCCAGAGTTTTGGGTCATGCGTCTCTCAACTTTCTCTTCAGAATATCTCACAGATTCTCTATGGGGTTCAGGTCAGGAGAGTTGGCAGACCAAATGAGCACAGTAATACCATGGTCAGTAAACCATTTACCAGTGGTTTTGGCACTGTGAGCAGGTGCCAGGTCGTGCTGAAAAATGAAATCTTCATCTCAGTAAAGCTTTTCAGCAGATGGAAGCATGAAGTGCTCCCAAATCTCCTGATAGCTAGCTGCATTGACCCTGCCCTTGATAAAACACAGTGGACCAACACCAGCAGCTGACATGGCACCCCAGACCATCACTGACTGTGGGTACTTGACACAGGACTTTTGGCATTTCCTTCTCCCCAGTCTTCCTCCAGACTCTGGCACCTTGATTTCCGAATGACATGCAAAATTTGCTTTCATCCGAAAAAAAGTACTTTGGACCACTGAGCAACAGTCCAGTGCTGCTTCTCTGTGAATGCGGCACCTGTAGCCCATTTCCTGCACACGCCTACTCCAGACTCAGTCCACTGCTTCTGCTGGTCCCCCAAGGTCTGGAATCGGTCCTTCTCCACAATCTTCCTCAGGGTCCGTTCACCTCTTCTTGTTGTGCAGCGTTTTTTGCCACACTTTTTCCTTCCCACAGACTTCCCACTAAGGTGCCTTGATACAGCACTCTGGGAACAGCCTATTCGTTCAGAAATTTCTTTCTGTGTCTTACCCTCTCGCTTGAGGGTGTCAATGATGGCATTCTGGACAGCAGTCAGGTCGGCAGTCTTACCCATGATTGCCGTATTGAGTAATGAACCAGGCTGGGAGTTTTTAAAAGCCTCAGGAATCTTTTGCAGGTGTTTAGAGTTAATTAGTTGATTCAGATGATTAGGTTAATAGCTCGTTTAGAGAACCTTTTCATGATATGCTAATTTTTCATGTGCTGTATGCCAAAATCATCAGTATTAAAACAATAAAAGACCTGAAATATTTCAGTTGGTGTGCAATGAATCTAAAATATATGACATTTAAATTGTATCATTACATTATGGAAAATAATGAACTTTTATCACAATATGCTAATTTTTTGAGAATATTTTTTCTAAATATTAGCATGTGTGTATTTATATATTATATACATAATTATACACAGTACGTACACATATGTAAACACAAACTTTTGTTTTAGATGTTTACTATGCTGAATTAACTGGTTTTAACTGAGCCTTTGTGCAAGTTCATTTTAATAGAAAACTGATACATAATAACAGATAGCTGATATTTTAGTTTTAGTTAAGTTTTAGTTTTAGTTTGATTACATCTCGTGAATTGAATAATAATGTAATGTAAATGTGAAATGTAAATGTTTGTATTACATGGCATTACAAGTTATTGTAAAGGCTGTTATTTTGTGTGCTTTCATTGTGTTTTATTTAATAGCCTATTTAATAAGTAGCCTCTTTTCTTTACAATCAAACCACAATATAAACCATTTTGACTGTTATTGAATTTTTGTACACATATCAACACAGGTCTATATAACATATTCTTTTTATAATTAAATTGCACATAATTAGGTTAAGCAAAACAAATCTGTTGTAATGTATTGTCATTTTGGCGGTGTTTCTTTAAGTGGCGCTCTGGCCTCCGTAGTCGATCCTATGACTCCTCCTACTTTGTATATGCATTGCAGTTCACAGCAAAACCAAAGCTGAGTAAACTCTCGTCACTGAAGCTCTGTGTCAGTCGCATTATTTTACATGGTGTCAGAAGTCTGTCAGGAACAGATATTAAGCAAAGTATGGCATCATCACAGTTTGATCACCCTAAGATCGACTAGGATGCTCCAGATCTGTATCAAGAGTTCGAAAGATTTCGGAGCCACGTCACATTCGTCTTTGACGGCCCACTATCGGAGCAAACAGCGAAGCAGCGTGCAGGCTGGCTGGGCACGTGGATCGGTGAGCAGGGCAGAGAGATTTACAAGACGCTGAACTGGGGCGAAGGTGAGAAAGATGACCCGTCTAAAGTCCTGGACAAGTTCGCCAGCTATATAAGGCCTAGGAAAAATAAAAGAATAGCCAGGCACCGCTTTAAACAAAGAAAACAAGGAGTCACGGAAGGTTTTGATCACTTCGTGAAGGATTTGAGACTCCTACTGATGGATTGCGAGTATGGCGATCCAGATGATATGTTGATCGATGCGATAATAGCGGGTGTCAGAGAGAAGCGCGTCCAAGAGAGACTGTTAGACAAAGGGGAAGACTTAACACTAGCAAAAGCGATTGAAATCGCCCAACAGTTTGAGCTGTCGCAGAAGCAAATTAAAATAGTCAGAGAAGAAGAATCTCAAGTGCAAGCGGTAAAAGTGAAAGCAAAATACCAAACTGCAAACAAAAAAATCTTTCAGAAACATCAGAGGAAGTTTGTGCAGAAAGAAATGCATGAAAATTCATCAAAAAATTGTCCAAGTTGCGGCAAAGACCCTCAGCATAAGTGGAACCAAGGGAAGTGTCCAGCAAAAGGCTCTGTATGCTCGTACTGTCACAAACCAAACCACTGGGTGGCAGTATGCCGCAAAAGATCAGTTAACACAGTCAGTGTGCAGCGGCAGTCGGAATCAGAAGATGAGGAGATGCTGAGCATAAATGCTACACAAACAAATGATCAAAGTGATGATAAATGGATAGCAGACATTGAAGTTCTGTTTCAGAAGGTGCCATTTAGAATTGATACTGGTGCAAAATGCAACACATTGACTTTAAATAGTTATCAATCACTGCAACATGATGGTGAGCTTAAACGCTCTAATCGAGTGCTGAAGTCCTATTCCAACCACAAGCTAAAGCCTGTAGCTGCAGTTGACCTTCTGACCAAGTACAAGGATGCTGAGATATTAACAGAATTTGAGATTGTGGACATTATTCAAGAAAATGTACTCAGTGGTGCAACAGCTGAAGCCTTAGGCTTGGTTATGCGGCTTGATGCATTGCAGCCTACTAAGAAAGAAAATAAGTCACATTCCGGTCACACAACAACAAAACAAAATGTGCCAGCTGGGCTAGATGATTATCCAGAGCTGACTCGCACTACTGGAACATTACCAGGGAAATACACAATTAAAATTGATCCTGATGCAAAAGGTGTAGTCCATCCTGTCCGCCGTCAACCAGCTGCACTGAAAAGAAAATAATAGAGAAACTAGACGAGATGGTTAAAGATGGACATATCACCAAAGTCAGCCAGCCAACAGAGTGGGTGAGTTCAATGGTAGCAGCTGTCCGTAATGGCAAGATAAGGATCTGCATTGACCCGAGCGACCTGAATAAGGTAATAAAAAGGGAACATTACCCAATGCGCACCATTGAAGAGGTTGTCTCCACAATGCCTGGTGCTAAAGTCTTCTCGGTCTTGGATGCAAAATCTGGCTTCCTGCAAATAGAACTAGACGAAGCATCATCATTCTTGACGACCTTCAACACGCCCGTAGATTTAGGTGGCTTAGGCTTCCTTTTGGCCTGAAATGCGCACCTGAAATCTTTCAGCGTATAATGGATGAGATGCTTGAAGGCATCAGTGGAGCAATGAGTGTCATGGATGACATTCTCATCGCAGCACCCTCAGTAAAGGAACATGATGAGACCCTCCGCAAAGTAGTTCAGAGAGCAACAAGCTACAATCTGAGCCTCAATTTGACAAATGCCACATCAAGCAATCGTCTGTGCCCTACGAGGACACCTGATAACGTCAGATGGTCTGAAGGCAGACCCAGCAAAAATAGAGGCTGTCAAGTCCATGCCGACCCCAACAGACAAAGATGGTGTCCGCTGCGTTTCCTAGGTTTCATCACCTATTTGTCAAAATTCCTGCCAAACCTCAGTGAAGTTGACGCACCTTTAAGACAGCTCCTAAAAGCGGATGTTGAATTCGCATGGCAACCAGCACAACAACAAGCCTTTGACAAACTCAAGGACTTATGCACAAAGTCTCCTGTGCTACAATTTTTCGATCCGTCCAAGCCTGTTGAGATCTTCTGTGATGCAAGCAGCAACGGCCTTGGTGCTGTCTTATTACAGGACAGTCATCCAGTTGCTTTTTCATCCAGGTCACTGACGGATACAGAAACGCGCTACGCGCAAATTGAGAAAGAGATGCTCTCAATAGTTCATGCATGTGTCAAGTTCCATAATTACATATTTGGAAACCATGTCACAGTGTACAATGACCATAAACCTCTGGAAGATATTTTCAGAAAGCCGCTGCTTTCCACTCCCATGCAAGATACAGAGAATGCGCTCCGACTGCAGTGGTATGATCTGACTGTTAAATACAGACGAGGAAAGGATATGGAACTGCCTGACACACTATCTAGAGCTCAGTTACCAGAAAACAAGCCAGAGGTGGAAGACTTCGAGTGTGTCTCCATGCTCAACTTTGTTTCAGTAAGTGAGCAGAAATATTTAGAGCTCCAGGACTGCACAAAGAAGGAGCTGAGCTGTCTTCAGCAAACAATCCGACAAGGCTGGCCAGAACAGAGGCGTGATGTGCCTAATGCAGTACAGCCATTTTGGGACTCACAAAGCCAACTTGTCATCGCTGATGGTGTTGTCTGTAAAGGTCTGCGTATAGTTGTACCCCCGTCCATGCGAGAACATATGCTGAAGCTTATACATCAGTCTCACTTAGGAATAGTGAAGAGCAAGCAGAGAGCTCGCGAGGTCCTATACTGGCCAGGCATGAGTGCTGAAATTGAGCAAATGGTGAAGAACTGCGGCAAGTGTGCAGACTTCCAGAACCGGTTGCCTAGACAACCACTCAAACCAACAGAAACGCCCGAGCTTCCATTCGAAGAAGTAGCTTCCGACCTGTTTGAGTTTGAAGGAAACCACTATGTTCTGCTGGTGGATTACTACTCAAAATATGTTGAAGTGGATAAGCTGAAGCACTTACATTGTCGTGCTGTTATAGAAAAGCTCAAGGCTCAATTCAGTAGACATGGGATCCCCACAATCCTTCGAACAGACAATGGTCCACAATATTCAGCGGATGAGTTTAAAGATTTCTGTCGAAGTTATGGAATCAACCACAAAACGTCATCCCCACATACGCCACACTCCAACGGTGAGGCAGAGCATGCAGTCCAGACTGTTAAGAAACTTTGGTGTAAGGCACCAGATAAACACCTTGCGTTGCTTGACTACAGAACAACGCCACTGGAGTCGGTAGGCCTTTCACCAGCTCAGCTGCTAATGGGCAGGCGTCCCCGCAACAACCTGCCTGCTGCCCGTCTTCTGCTCACACCAGCAGCATATGACCCCCACAAAGTTAAACGGCAACTAGATAAAAGCAAAAGCGTTCAAAAGTTTTACTATGACCGCAAGAGGGCAAGCGGCCCTCGTCCTGCGCTGAAGCCTGGAGATGAAGTAAGGATGCAACCACATCCTGGCAGTCACAAATGGTCTCCTGGAGTTGTCGTAAGATCACACTGTGCCCCAAGATCTTATGTTGTTGACTGTGGAAGTAGAGAGTACCGTCGCAACATTCAGCATCTTCGCAAGAGCACAGCAGCTGCCAACGAGTCCCGTCACGGGCTTAATGATGGACAATGGCCAGGGACGACAGAGTCAGTGAATGTCGAGGAGCCAAAGTCTGTGGAACATCCTAGCTCATCCCAAGCATCACCTACTGAACTCGAGACTGCTAAGCAGACGCTGCCAACTGGGCAGTACACTACCAGACGAGGCAGAGTAGTGAAGCCTCCCGACAGGCTCTGTTTGTAGTCAGGGAAAGGCGTGGTAAAGACGCCTTGTGGAAGTGATGTGCTAGTAACCTCTCCTTCCTAGTTACACATGTTTATGTTAAACAGTTCATTTTTGTGATAAATGGTATCATTGGCTAGGCCACACACATATATATATATACAAAAAAAAAAAAAAAGAAAAAAAAGAAAGGTGCCGATATCTCTTTAATATTTTGGTATGCAAGTTTAATGTCGATTCCTGAATCAAAAAGCAAATGCAGCAATGTTTAGTACTTATAATAACTTTATGTACATACAAAGTGATTTGTTAGCATGTTTTTGTTTCATGCTTAGGAGGGGAGATGTAATGTATTGTCATTTTGGCGGTGTTTCTTTAAGTGGCGCTCTGGCCTCCGTAGTCGATCCTATGACTCCTCCTACTTTGTATATGCATTGCAGTTCACAGCAAAACCAAAGCTGAGTAAACTCTCGTCACTGAAGCTCTGAGTCAGTCGCATTATTTTACACTGTCATGTCCAAAAATCATTTTAGTATTCAATTCAGGCAACAACTCTTACTCAACTGCATACACTGAAATGACACTTGTGTACTTCAGAATCCCTTATAATCAAGGATTGACATTAACACCCGCCAACCTGCCAAATGCAGGTAGATTTCAGCTGTGGCGGGTAGACAGCCACTCCCACTAGCCACTTTGGCGGATTGAATATAATTTCAGCCTACAGCCAAATTAAATGACTGTCGTATCACAAAATTGCAATTTAATTACAATTCTTTATCGATTAACTTGCAGTTAGTGAAGGTGGGATCCATAGATGAGTAATTATGCCCGAACAGAAACTGTTCGGACCAATGAAATTGTCAGTGCGGGCTTTAGACGATGATGGACAGATGATAAACAGTAACGTAATCATCCACGTCATCGAAGGCGCTTGGGTTGAATTTGCTCTTAAAGCATGTGAATGGGTAGGCTATAATAGACTTAAATAAGTAAACGAAAGGAAGAAACGTTTACAATTCCCTGCGAAAATGAGTGTGACGCGAGTGAAGATTTATGAGAAGAAACGTGATGTCCAGTGGGATAAAATGGACTAGCTGTTAGCCTTTTGATTATGCCTATTGTTAAAGTTCGCGGAAATCGGAAAATCGGGTACAAACATATTTGAAAAGCAGGCAAATCTTTAATTGGGCTCAGCCTCCCTCTTTCATTCGGCATGAATCCGTATGTTTTCACGGCTGCGATGTAACTGTGAATTTATTTGCTTTGAAAACAATTCTTTGTGCTTCTGTCTTGTGGTGATATATTCACATACAACAGCATTCACATACAAAACACGGGGATAATAACGAAATTATAGTTTTAAATAGAAAATAGTATTTATGTAAGGAGGTATATTAAAATAAAAAGTGCACAACTCTTTACTTTGTTTCCCCTTACGTGCAACCTAGCGCGGGTGAGTCCTTATTTAAGTTAGCAAAATAACGAAATAGAAACTAGTATTCATGTAAAGAGATAGTAAAATACAGATCAGGCATGTGATTGGCTAAGGACAAAAAAGCAGGAAAATATACTGAGACCGAATACCCCAGGGCACCGATCAAACTTGTGGCGGATCAATATGGACAGTAAAGCAGGACCCCAAAAAACTTATTTGAATACATTTTATTTTATAGCTAGATGTGCAACGTGCAACATTTTTTGGTACAGTATGAAAAATAACAAATTATTTGGTGGATGCATTTTTACACAACTTTAACAGCTAAATGTGCAACATGCACATTTTCATCCAAAAGAAGGCCTCAATTTTTGTATGACTCTTTAGCCTTTGTAGCAAGCTTTTTTAGAGCCTCTAACACGTTTCTTTTGGAATTTGCGCCTGGCACTCACAGCTGATGCCACGATGGCATCTTTTGCCATTTTCTTGCCGGCCGTTGGAAAATAATGCAAAATTTTCATTAGAATGTAAGAATCCATATCAGAAAATATATTCATTTTTACATGTTTGACTATGTACTGTATGTCTATCCGCTTTTCAGAAAGGTTGAAAAGTAGAGCAGAGGTGCGCGAGCGCAGAATGGAATAACACTTGCTATAGCTTAGAAAGTTAATACTTTCCATGTCTGCTCTGCCATTAAACATATTGGATCCACGGGGTCACTGGGCTCCTCATGTGAACTGACAGGCACAGAAGTGCTGCGAGATTAAACTAAAACACCAAATAGACTTATGTCCCTCACATTAACCCTTAAATGCATACCTCGGGTCGCTGTCATTCACTACCCTGCTCCTCATTCATTTTTTAAAAGACATCAACCTTCTTAGTATTCCTCAATCAATCCATTTTAAACAATATAACAAGAAAAAAATAGGATGTGTATAGGATTGTAATGATATTTTTTTTGCACAATGATAAATTAAATAGGGTGCAATTCACCTTTATTCCACTAGGTGTCTGATACACAATGATGAAGTGACGTTTCACTCAGTTACCTCTGACAGAAAACTAAACAATAATAATTATAATCTGCAAAACTTGAAATGGCTTAGTGATTTACTGCAGAGAGCAAGTACTGAACACAATCAAATATTAGTATCACTGTCTCTGATTATGGATGTGGTCAAGAAGCTGTCAGTGAGCAAAATATTGATTTTGAAGACGTTGAAAATGAGTTGGAGAATATGCGTGAGATCGCGAATATGAGGCAGATGCTGAATGTACTGGTAAACGAGCTCTGACGAGGACATATGATGATGGTATAAAACATCTGCTCAAACTGAACCCTTCCAAGCTCCAAAAGGTAACTAAATACGTTTTATTTTATTCTCATGTAGCTGTTACTCTAACATCAGGAGTTTTATATATTATCGCGACAGGTAGAGGTCTATCCATGTTAAATATAGATCTGGGTCGCTAACGACCCCAATATGTAAGAATGTTTGGCGAAACAGTCCTGCATTTAAGGGTTAAGCTATGGAATGGCTTCAGATGACTTTGTCACCCAAACTGACGTGAAAAAGCGGGCGCCGAAAGCGCTATTTGCATCCCTATAGCTAGTGCTAGCAAATACAAGTAACGTTAGCTGCTAACTAAGTTAATGTTAAATGCAACTTAAACATCCTGCCATAGTGGAAAATCAGATCATACCCAGATCATCCGATCTGATGATGTTCTTGTCACATACAGTCCTTGGCGATTGTGGTTCCGTCCCGGTTACCATGGTGACGCGGCTGTGAGATGACGGCCAATCCCTTCCCCCCATCATTTTTTTTTTTTTACAGATCAGCATGATTCACGTAGGTCACATTTTCAGGTCGGAAAATCCGGAATTCCGGATTAATCCGGAAAAATCACATCCCTGACAGATATAGTAAATTATATTTTTTTTATTTAAAAAATAAATAAATAAACTTTGATATCATCGTCCATCGCGATGTTTTACTGTAAACATCGTCAACTGCCAATTTAGGGGACATAAATTGCTGAAACACGCCCCAATGGAGCAGTTTCAGACTTATATTGGCCCTCATTTATCAATCTTGCGTAGAAACGGGCGTATATGTTGGCGTAAGATTATGCTTACACTCCTCTCACCGCCTGATTTATGAAGCTGTGCGCACCTCTGAAATCCAGGTGTACGCAATGCCTGCCCTTGATAAATGCCGCGGCTGAAAACGATCGTCATTAGAATAACACGCCCCTAAATATTCAAGTCTCTGCCTCCCCCACACCCTCATTTTACGCCATGGACACACAGAAAACGGCAAAAGAGTGAAACTTCTCCGACGTGGAGATCTAGGCCATCGCAAGGGAAGTGGAAAAAAACTAAATTGTTTTATTTGTGATTTTAAAGAGTGGGATTAAAGGCGCCAGTTTAATGGAAATCCAGTTTAAATAGGTAATTTCTCATCCAAATAGCTATCACAATGCATTATTTTACAGCACGTGTTTTGAAACAATTAGCATTTAATTTCGTATCACATGTATTGGGGTGTACAATAGTGATTATGTGATGTGGAGTACCATTCATTCACATTAATAATTGCATGACAATTTGTAAGATTCTTCTTCTTATTATTATTATTATGATTTTTATTACTAATGATGCTTATTGTTATGTAGAAGAATGTTGTTATTATTAATCTTTTTTTTTTATTATTTAAAAGAAGAATGTCATTTTTATTATTTTGTCAGTCTGAATTATTTTCAGTCCCAGTCCCTGCGCATCTGCCAGGCCTAACCCTGAAACGTCAAATGTCCGATGTCTGGTAGAGCATAGGACATTTTTTTACTGCGCATGTGTCGAACGCGATCATCCGAGTGCATCCGCGCGTCCGGGCGCGGAAAGTGTAGTACACCCGGGGCTTAAAGCGCACAGGCTCGCAACTGGAGGAATATATGTGCCTACAAGTCAAATGCGTTGGTAAAGTCATACAAATTAAACATTAAAGTCCATGTTGCACTAAAATAAACACTGAAGTTTATAATTACTATGTTGTTGTTGTTTTTTTACAGTGGGTCATAATATATAATATCTTTGTCATTGTGTTTTGTGGCATTAGGAATTGTTTTTCTGCAACATTTTCGCACTAACTCAAAACGTGCGTACACCACCTCCTGAGCTGGCGTAGGATTTGAGCCAACGTCCATTCTGATAAATCTCCAAGTCGCCGTGGTTTTGGGTGTACGCTGGAAACTTGGTGTACACACTTTTGATAAATGAGGACCATTCTGACTTGATTTGAGTATGACCATGTCAGGCTAACACACAACAGAAGCTCTCTCTCTCTCTCTCTCTCTCTCTCTCTCTCTCTCTCTCTCTCTCTCTCTCTCTCTCTCTCTCTCTCTCTCTCTCTCGAGATCAGTTCTCTTTGCGCCTAAATAACATAATAACTGCATATGTGTCAGAATATTATGTCCATGCATTCAGCAGCCCAATTAAATACTTGTCTGCCATGAATGTTAATCAAACAACTACAGATGTTAAATAAATGTATACATATAAAATAAACCTATGTTGTTGTTGTTGTTTTTTTTGTAATTAGCTCATTTGCTTTTGTGTTTTTATATAGCCTAACTAAATTAACTAATATATTAAATTTCTCATATTATATGCTCATATTGCCCCCCTGCACATACCAGCTGATGTACAATGTAGTCTTGTTTTTGGTGGTCACTCTGCATTTGAAAGTTTTAAAGTAAAAGTGACTCAAAATCAAGCAGTTTAAGCATATCAAAGTCAACTTTATTCATATAAAATGTAATTTCAAAATTGTGGCCAGTGAAAATGCTGAGTGGCTTGTAATGTGACTTTGGAAAACCACTAGCCACAGTGGCTGGTGAGCAAAAAAGTTAATGTCAAGCCCTGCTTATAATGTCCATTAATTTCCTATTAAGAACCAAGACTGTTCCTTATTTTCCTTTTCTGAAGTTAGCAACCCTCATGTTTGTGTCCTGTATTCAGTAATTGTACCTGTTATTTAATGACACCGATGAAGTGCATGTTTATATTCCGACCCTCTGCTAGCCTTTGTTAATGACGTGTTTATGATATGTTATAAATGCTTTAATTGATAGCCAGTTATTATATGTTTAAGTTTTAAATGTGCTGTGTATTAATATCGTTTAAGTATATGTCTTGCTTTTGAAAATAATATTTAAAACAGAATAACAGATAAATTAAACAGATCTTCAGCTAGCTTCCATCTGCTAAACTAGCTCGAGTGTAACTAAGAGATTAATAATTTACCTTTTGCTTTCTTGGTTGGATACAGTTTTTCTGCTTTGTAGAGGAATTTCAAAGCCTTGTCTTTATAGCCATCTTCGAGAGCTGTAGCAGCGATATTTAAACATTTTTCAGCTTCATCCCGGTTTCCTTCCATCATTTTCAGCCGACCAACAACAATTTGCGATTCAGAACAACACTTTCGCTTTCTTCTTCTTCTTCTTCTTCTTTAGGGTTTAATGGCAGCTTCACTACTGCCATCTTCTGGGTTTATTTTCCTTTAATGACCATTACATCATATTCTCCTCACCAGTCCTTTAAAAACTGCTTTGCAGAGGTGTAAAGTACTTGAGTAATTTTACTTGATTACTGTACTGAAGTATTATTTGTGGGGATTTTATTTTTACTTGAGTACAATTAAAAATCAATACTTTTACTTTTACTCAATTAAATTTTTTAAGAAAAAAAAGTACTTTTTACTCCTTACCAGTGGCAGCTGGTGAATAATAATATAGGTGGGGCTATCTTTTTGCGGGGGGTTGGGGGTTCTCCCCCAGAAAAAATAAAAAATAAATTCATAGATGTGATTTCCTGCATTATGGTGCATTTGAGGTCATGTCCCTTGCCTATATCAATCAATCAATCAACTTTATTTATATAGCGCTTTTACAATGACGATTGTTTCAAAGCAGCTTCACAGTGTTAAACAGGACAACATTGCAACAAAATTTGATTTGGCTAGTTTAATTTGGATAGTTTATAGAATTATATATGACCAAATTAATAAATTCTATTTGTATATTTAGTTGAGTAACTTGGATCATAATTTGAGTGTCCCCAACTGAGCAAGCCAAGCCAAAGGCGACAGTGGCAAGGAACCAAAACTCCATCAGGGCATGATGGAGAAAAATAAACCTTGGGAGAAACCAGACTCAGTCGGGGTGCCAGTTCTCCTCTGGCCTATTATTAACAGTGTATAATTATTACTCTGGCAACCTTGCAGGTCATAAATCATATTAGATAGGAATATTCGAAATAAAATACCAATAAAAGAACTCAAACCAGTCAATACCAATTGTCTAATAAAAAGACAATATTAATTTAACTGCCATAGAAATCAACAGTTTCACAGGTAATGATAATGAACAAGTTGCATGTTTATTATGCTCCGTGTCCAGATAGAAAAAGTGCAAACGCGTAATGATAAATTATAATAAGGAATAATACAATTTAGTTCTAATTATTTATTTGTTTTTAAGTTCACTGTAGACAAATTGACAATTGGAAAATGGATAACAGTCTGCGTTGATACCAATACCAAAGAGAGAGAATTCGGCTCTCGAAGAGATGGGTGGGACAACATTCTTGAAGTGAACAAGTAAGATGATTTTAACATTTTAACTAGTATGTAACAGTAATCCAGGTCAGAACTTAGAAAAAAAGCAAACATACAGTTACATTACATTGAGATCACTATTTTAATGTCCTTCCAATTTTATTTACAGTCAAAAAGTACTTCTTTTTTTGGAGATCACTTCATTCTATTTTTCCTTGCTATTCCCAAAGCAATGGAATTGCGCTGATCCCCAGTTTAATTTTAAGTGTTTAATTTAAATGTATTTATTCTGCCAATCAGGGCCGTGCACAGGGGGGTGGCCCGGTGGCTAGAGCCACTGCCCCTCTGCCCTCATCGGCTGAGGTGCCCCTCTTGCCCCTTCCCTCCCTTACTCTCAGACGATTCCCATAAATGTGTTCTGTTCCGCTAAAAATCCACTAAATCCACTAATTCCGCAAAATCCGCTCCGTGTTTTCCCGCTCGCTCAGCAGCATCGCTCACACTCTGTGGCCGCTCTCAGTTCCAAGTACACCTGGCTGCAGCCTGCAGATCAAGGCGGGGCTGCACATGGGGGCGGGGCTTCACGCGTAGTCCCGCCCGCAACTCTTCTTATTGGTTAGCGGCATCAAGTTATGACGTCGATTCTGACAAGAGGCTTGTTTGAGATGAGCAAAATCGAGGGGGGCCAAGATGGCGGCGATGTAGGTGGTAGTGTGTGTGTTTGCTCTTCAGGGAACTAAGGTGAAGTGGTGAAATAACCTGCTACTTAGACCGGTGATAACGTTAAAAATTAAACAAACAAGTCATACGACTTCGATTTAACATTTTGTATGCATGGGGAAAAAAGGAAAGAAGAAAGTTGAACAAGTTTGGCTTGACACCATGTCCTCCGACGCGTCTAACACAGTCGATCAGTTTGAGGATTCCGCATCAACTGCGAGTAGCTCTGGATTGAAAATTCAGAAAGATGCCGAGTCACAATGGTTCGACACATGTCCGTCTTTCGACAATGAGGTTGTTATTGCATCGCTCTCGGATACTCAGAAACCAGCCGCAAAAAAACTAAACGCGTGGAGTCTAGTGTGAATGGGAGTGAAGATGTCTTGGCGGCTATTCGTGAGCTCGCTTCAAAACACGATAATAGTTTCCATCTAACATACCAGAAGATTTTAGTGATCGAAACTACCACCGAGGCAACTTCCAAACAAATCAAAAATCTGACAGCGACGGTACAACAGCTTATTTTAGACGTCGGTGTACACAAGGAGGCTCTCAATCATCTGGAAGCTGAGGTACGTGTTCTGAAAGAGGAAAATAAAGTGCTGAAAGCAAGTGTACAGGAGTCCAGGCGTTACAGTTGGCGATGGTTTCTAAAGTTACACGGCGCTGTGGAAAAAGACAACGAGGATGTCCGAAGTGTGGTCCTCAACATCTTAGGGAAGATTGCTCCTGGAGTTGGAGATGTGCTCCAGGACAGTGTCGACGCTGCTCATCGCCTGGGTCCGCGGGCAGATGGAAAGGCCAGATCGATCATAATTCTCTTCTCACAGCGGCGTATTCGTGACATCATTTGGGGTGCTGCTAAAGGGTGCCGGTTTCTAATTGACAATAAACTGCGACTTTCAGAGCCTTTGTCTCCGGAGGATAGAGCAGCGCGGGACAAACTGTGGCCTCTCGTTAAGAAAGCAAGGGAGGATGGCAAGAAAGCAACTTTCCGTAATTCATTTGCTTTGATTGATGGGAAGCAATTTTTCTATTCGGATATCATGTAAGATAAACAGCTGTTTGCACTTAAAGTTCCTCCCACGCAAAAATCAAAAGATGTCGATTGATTGATAATCTGTACAAAAAATGCAAGCACAAATATAGCTAAGTGACCATATTTGTTCTTTAATTGTTGTCACCTCGCTATTATTCTCCTTATGTAGTTATCACCTCGATAACTAAGTTCTTTATGGGTTATTTCCCACCTCTCCCTTCACATTTAGGGTAAATCAAGCTAACTTTTTTGTTATAGCTTTTCAATTTGTTTTGTGAGTTCTTGTTATGGAGTATATGTTCAAATCCTTGTCGGTTGTAACTTTAAATGTTAGAGGTTTGCGGGACAATCTAAAAAGAAAAGCAATTTTTTTATTTTGTAAAAAAAGTGCTGCTGATCTTATTTTTCTTCAAGAAATTAATTCAGGGGAAACGGATGTTAGGTTTTGGAGGACGCAATGGGGAAACTCAATTTTCTTTAGCCATGGAAGTAGCCACTCAGCTGGGACTGCTATTATGTTACACCGGTTTAAAGGAACTGTATTGGAAACTTTGTGCTCTGAGGAAGGCAGATGGGTTTGTGCCGTTATAAAACAAGATAATGCCACTTTTATAGCTTGTTGTGTATATGGGCACAACTTGCGTGCATCCAACAGAGTAATGTTCTCTCATCTAGTAGATGAACTTCAAAAGTTACACAAAAAATACAATAACGCTTATTTTATTTTGGGAGGAGATTTTAATGAATGTATGGATGATCACCTGGATAGACACCCCCCTAGACTTGATAGCAGGATGAATAATGATTTAATTTTTTCCCTTTGCGCTGATCTCTCCCTCAATGATGTATGGCGTTTCTTTAATCCTTCTACCAAAGATTTTACTTGGTCCAATAGGAGTTTATCTCTTAGATCTAGGATTGACTTTTTTCTAATCTCATCTTCTCTCCTTAACTATGTAAAATATACTTCTCACATCACTGCCCCCTTATCAGATCATAAATTAGTTGAAATAAAATTGAGCGACATCAATGATAACCCGAGACTGAGAGGCTATTGGAAGCTTAATAATGCCTTATTAAAAGACAAAAAATTTAACGACAGTATCATTAATCTTACCCGTGATTTATTTACCGGATTAAATGGAGATTATAAAAAAAATTGGGAGTTCTTTAAATACAAAGCTAGATACATAGCAGTTTAAAGAAGTAAGGAACTTAAAAATATTAAACATAAAAATGACTCAGACTTGATTAATAGACTTAATATTTTACTAGCTAAAGATAAGATTACAGATGAAGAGCACTTGGAAATAAAAAAATTAAATATGGCCTTTGATAGAGCTTATTTAGAATTGGCTAAAGGTGCATATATAAGGTCTCGGGCCAAATGGCTCGAGGAGGGTGAGAGAAATTCTAGTTATTTTTTTTGCCCTGGAAAAAAGAAATGGCCAGAGGAAAGCTCTTTCAGCTCTTAACATTGATGGAGTTATCTCTAAAGACCCCCCAAAAATATCAGAATTTGTTACCAAATTTTATAGCAATCTTTATACCTCTAAATTTGACACTAACATCTGTGAAAAATTTATTGATATAATTAAACACCGTATTACAGTTATTGATCGTAATTATAGTCAAATTTGTGATGCTGATTTGTCACTAGATGAAATTAAGAAAGCTTTGCAATCTATGAAAAAAGGTAAATCCCCCGGTATTGACGGGCTTTCAGTAGAATTTTATCTCCACTTTTGGGAGATTATTAAACTGCCTTTATTTCATATGTACAAGGAATGTATCAGTCAGGGAGATATGACTGCTACTATGAAACAGGGAGTTATCTCCCTTATACCCAAGCCAAGCAAGGACCCTTTATTAATCGACAATTGGCGGCCGATTACTTTATTAACATTAGATTATAAAATATTAGCTTCTGTTTATGCTAAAAGATTAAGTACTGGGTTAGATCACATTATCTCAGAATCTCAGTCGGGATTCATGAAAGGCCGTCACATATCTAATAACATTAGATTAGTATTAGATATGCTAGACTATTCTGATTTTATTCATTCAGATGGTCTCATACTCTTTCTTGACTTTCACAAAGCTTTCGACTCTATAGAACACAAATTTATTTTTCGTACTTTAGAGTTATTCGGATTTGGTAAATCATTTATAGATATTGTATCAATGTTTTATAGAGGTATTAACAGCTCAGTGTTCGTCAACTTTGAGACATCCAAAAGGTTCGATATCCATCGTGGAGTCAGACAGGGCTGTCCGATTTCGCCTTTCTTATTTCTTTTAGCCACAGAACTGCTTTGTCTAAAGATTAACCAAAATGAAAAGTTGAAAGGAATTTCTATAATTGATAGGGAATTTAAAATTGCACAGCTAGCCGATGACACAACATTATTCTTAGAAGATAAAAAACAGTTACTTAATGCTCTGAATTTGTGCCTCGGGTCTAAAACTTAATATTCTAAAATGTGAAATTATTGCAATTCATGATATAGGAAGGTCATTGGAAGGTACCCCAGTTAAAAATACTGTATAATATCTAGGCATTTATATCACTAAAAACCCAGTTAACAGACATCAATTAAATTTTTCTGATAAAATGATAAAAAACAAAAGCATCTTTAACATTTGGCTTCAGAGAAATCTTTCTTTATACGGTAGAGTCCTTTTATCGAAGGTGGAAGGGCTCTCCCGCTTTGTATACCCTGCTCTCTCTCTGTTTATCAATGATAAAGCTATAAAAGAAATTAACAAAATATTTTTGGATTTCGTTTGGAAAAATAAGCCTCACAAATTAAAAAGAGAAGTACTCTCCAACTCCAGGAGTGAAGGTGGCCTTGACTTTTTGGACTTCGCAGATACTATAAACACATTTAAAGTAAATTGGCTGAAAAGATGCCTTATGAACCCAATGTCATTATGGTTTTTCATTCCAAATAAGATCTTTAACAATCTTGGTGGTCTATCTTTCCTATTAAAATGTAACTTTTTGCCAGGCAAGTTACCCATTTCCTTATCTAACTTTCATCAACAATGTCTTCTCTCGTGGAAATTGTGTTTTGTCCATAGCTTTTCCCCGCATAAAGTTATCCTTTGGAACAACGCTGATATAACTGTTAGAAATAAGTCCCTTTTTTTCCCTAGATGGTTTAATAATAACTTTAATTGCATTCTATCCATTCTTGATGACTTTGGTAATATTCTGGATTATAAGCAATTTTTGATCCTCCATAACTTCCCAGTTCCACCAAAGGAATACAACACCTTGATAAAAGCAATCCCAGCGGGTTTAATCCAATTAATGAAAAATCCCCTTAAGTTTAGCAAAGGTAACAGCGTTTATCCGGCTTTATCCTTAGATGGTATTGACATTTTAGATCGGAAGTGCAACAACAAACATATACGCAAAACCTTTCAAATGAAGAGAAAGATTACTCCAAGGGGTAAATTCTATTGGAGTTCTCTTGTAACAGATATAAATTGGAGAAAAGCCTGGCTTTTACCAAGTAAATTTTGCATATCTAACAAAGTCAAGGAAATTCATTATAAAATCCTTCATAAGATTTATCCTGTTAACTATTTTATTTCTAAATATTCTGATATTGATGAAACATGTTCTTTTTGTGGTTTTGTTGAAGAAATAATAACCCATTTATTTTGTGATTGTAATATAACCAATCATTTTTGGACTGAATTAAGTTCTTTCCTTTTTACCCCCAAAAATATGACTCACAACTTCATACACAAAGAGATTATCTTTTATTATGAAAACCCCAAATTGCTGTCCCTTGAATATATTGCTAATTTGTATCTTGTATGCTAAATTCTTCATCCACAAGCATAGATGGCTTAAATCTCCTTCAAGCTTTCCCCTCTTTCTTAGTGAATTTAACTCTATTATTTCATCCCTTAAACTCATAAATAACAAAAAAAGCGAATCTTTTTTGATGCATTATGAAGAACTATTCAAAGATATGTCTTAACCTTATCATTATGCTTTTCTTTCTCTGTCTATTGATGTATGCAAAAGAACATTATAATCTTTTTTTTTTCTGTTTTGTTTTTTGTTTGTTGTTTGTTGCTTGTTATTATTCATTGTAACAGTTACAACCTCACTTCATTTCCCTGATCTTGTATACAAGTTCTGCAATAAAAAAAATAAATAAAAAAAAGATGAGCAAAATCTGTGCAGAACCGATCACCGGTGATCAGCGCGAGATGCATGCCGGTTAGAAATGTGTCCGAGGGCGGTCCGCCTTCCTGTGATGTCATGCTGACATATATCAAAAAACTCTTGCGAGCGAAAGGCGGATGTGTCGGATTCCGCAGTTGCTCTTCACCGACTGCGCTGAGCAAAAGCATCAATCAATCAATCAATCAATCAATCAACTTTATTTATATAGCGCTTTTACAATGACGATTGTTTCAAAGCAGCTTCACAGTGTTAAACAGGGCAACATTGCAACAAAATTTGATTTGGCTAGTTTAATTTGGATAGTTTATAGAATTATATATGACCAAATTAATAAATTCTATTTGTATATTTAGTTGAGTAACTTGGATCATAATTTGAGTGTCCCCAACTGAGCAAGCCAAGCCAAAGGCGACAGTGGCAAGGAACCAAAACTCCATCGGGGCATGATGGAGAAAAATAAACCTTGGGAGAAACCAGACTCAGTCGGGGTGCCAGTTCTCCTCTGGCCTATTATTAACAGTGTATAATTATTACTCTGGCAACCTTGCAGGTCATAAATCATATTAGATAGGAATATTCGAAATTTTGGGTATCACGCAAGAGACGGGTTCATTTAGGATGGCGCGTCGATTACACAAGAATATGAATGCTTGAAAGATCGGAGTTATTGCGCCAGAGACGGGTTAATTGAGGATGACGTGCCGGTGAGGCAAATTCAGAGAAGACACTAATGGACACGGTCTCAGCAGACACTCCAGGATGAGCTGGTCATGTCCAGATGCAGGTCCACCATCCGATCCAGACACGGCCTGGATCCGGCCGACTGCAGTAAACCTCGGGATAAACAGAGAGACTAACATTAGTGTGGATGCCACTCTTTTTATGATGTAACGAGTACATCAGGTGTTATGGGAAGTGTTCGGTTCCGGCTGACCTAGTTAATGCAGCCTAACAATCAGTCATTTGATTTGAATAAAGAAAGTTAAAAATGTTCTATGTGTATGCCATAGTAAAGAGATGCGTTTTTAGTTTAGATTTAAACTGACCGAGTGTGTCTGCTTCCCGAACAATGCTAGGAAGACTGTTCCAGAGTTTAGGTGCTAAATAGGAAAAGGATCGACCGCCTGCAGTTGATTTGGATATTCTAGGTATTTTCAACTGGCCAGAGTTTAGAGACCGCAATAGACGTGATGGAGCATAATGCGTTAAGAGCTCGCTTAAGTACTGGGGAGCTAAACCATTTATTGCTTTATAAGTAATAAGCAAGATTTTAAAATGTATGCGATGTTTAATAGGGAGCCAGTGCAGTGTTGACAGAACTGGACTAATATGATCGTACTTCCTGGTTCTAGTAAGAACTCGAGCTGCTGCGTTTTGGACCAGCTAGAGTTTATTTATTAGGCAAGCAGGGCAACCACCCAGTAGAGCATTACAATAATCTAGCCTTAAGCTCATGAACGCATGTACTAATTGTTCAGGATTTTGCATTGAAAGCATGTGACGTAATTTAGATATATTTTTAAGATGGTAGAATGCAGTTTAACAGATGCTAGAAACGTGGCTTTCAAACGAAAGATTGGTATCAAAGAGCACACCCAGGTTCCTCACTGACGATGAGGGCTTGACAGAGCAGTCATCGAGGGTTAGACAGTATTCTAGGGCACTACTTGTGGAACTTTTCTGTCCAATAATTAAAAATTCAGTTTTATCTGAATTAAGTTGCAGGAAATTACTATTCATCCAATTTTTTTTATATCAGCTATGCATTCCGTTAATCTTGTGAATTGGTAAGTTTCGTCAGGGCGTGAAGAAATATAGAGCTGAGTATCATCAGCATAACAATGAAAACTAACGCCATGCTTCCTAATGATATCTCCCAGTGGTAGCATATACAGGGTGAAAAGCAACGGTCCTAAAACTGAGCCTTGCGGTACTCCATACTGAACTTGTGATCGGTGTGACATCTCTTCATTTACTGCTACAAACTGATAACGGTCAGATAAGTAAGATTTAAACCATGCCAATGCAGTTCCACTAATGCCAACATAATTTTCGAGTCTATTCAAAAGAATATTGTGATCGATAGTATCGAATGCAGCGCTAAGATCGAGTAACACTAATAGAGAGATACAACCACAATCAGATTATAAGAGTAAATCATTGTAACTCTAATTAGAGCAGTCTCAGTACTATGATACGGTCTAAATCCTGACTGGAAATCCTCACATATACCATTTCTTTCTAAAAAGGAACATAATTGTGAAGACACGGCCTTTTCTAATATTTTTGATAGAAACGGTAGATTCGAGATTGGTCTGTAATTGACTAATTCTTTAGGATCAAGTTGCGGTTTTTTAATAAGTGGTTTAATTACAGCCAACTTAAAAGTTTTTGGTACATATCCTAATGTCAAGGATGAATTAATAATATTAAGCAGAGGATCTATAACAAAAACGTTGAGTGTCTTGTTCATAATATTTATTTTCATATAAAAGCAACAGAACTTAAATTACATCCAGTTTATCAGCAACGCATTGCATGAATGTGAATCCCGCGATATCCGCCTTTGATCTCGCAGGTGTCGGATCCACTACGAGAAGACAGAACTGTCCGTCTTGCCTGCACTTTTTTCACTCCTCCCTTCACTGCAGCCGCCTAGTAAAAGCATGATGGGAAACGACTTACTGACGACACAGCTTAATGCTCATTGGTTTAAACAAACGTGACATGTGATTCTTTTTTAAAATGTTTGTTTTTAAAACTCTGATATCATGTTTTAATGTCTATAAATTATGTGTGAATATTCCCAAACTGTGCGACAGTGCGACCAGTGCGTGATTGTTGTCATATTTATAAAAATATATAAAAACATGTATGTAATTAAAGTAAAAATGATTATAAACACGTCTTTCGAATGGAAATAAATAACAAAAACTTTGAGTGTCTTGTTCATAATATTTATTTTCATATAAAAGCAACAGAACTTAAATTACATCCAGTTTATCAGCAACGCAGTGCATGAGTGTGAATCCCGCGATATCCGCCTTTGATCTCGCAGGTGTCTGATCGATTTCGAGAAGACAGAATTGTCCGTCTTGCCTGCACTTTTTTCACTCCTCCCTTCACTGCAGCCGCCTAGTCTCGCCATCATTTCAGGCGAGGCGCATCTCAAACAAGCCTAAGTTTTCATTTCCGCTGTTCATTGCATGGTGACTACAGGCGAGCTACGTAATTTGTTTATTTATAATTTTTCATTCTAAAGTGCCGTTTGGAACGTTGTTAAAAGGATCGTGTAACTGTACTCACTCAACCATATCACAAATAACCAGGGTTACGTTTCCCAAAAGCATTGTTGCCCTAAGTGTGTGTTTTCTTCAAAAACAAAACTAATTTCCTATTATCACTGTAAAGCTGGGGCCTGTACCATGATGGTAGATCAACAAACTCAGGGTTATAGGATTAGTTTTGAGTTGACAAAACCAAACCAATCAATTCAGGCTTTGTTGGTCCCATGATGCTAATCATCAACTTTGGGCTTGTTTGAGATGCACCTTGCCTCGCCTGAAATGATGGCGAGACTAGGCAGCTGCAGTGAAGGGAGGAGTGAAAAAAGTGCAGGCAAGACGGACAGTTCTGTCTTCTCGTAATGGATCAGACACCTGCGAGATCAAAGGCGGATATCGCGGGATTCACATTCATGCACTGTGCTGCTGATAATAGGATTGTTTGAGATGCGCCTCGCCTCGCCTCGCCTGAAATGATGGCGAGACTAGGCGGCTGCAGTGAAGGGAGGAGTGAAAAAAGTGCAGGCAAGACGGACAGTTCTGTCTTCTCGTAGTGGATCCGACACCTGCGAGATCAAAGGCGGATATCGCGGGATTCACATTCATGCACTGCGTTGCTGATAAACTGGATGTAATTTAAGTTCTGTTGCTTTTATATGAAAATAAATATTATGAACAAGACACTCAACGTTTTTGTTATTTATTTCCATTCGAAAGACGTGTTTATAATCATTTTTACTTTAATTACATATATGTTTTTATATATTTTTATAAATATGACAACAATCACATAACACACAGAGAGGTCGCACTGTCGCACAGTTTGGGAATATTCACACATAATTTATAGACATTAAAACATGATATCAGAGTTTTAAAATCAAACGTTTTAAAAAAGAATCACATGTCACGTTTGTTTAAACCAATGAGCATTAAGCTGTGTCGTCAGTAAGCCGTTTCCCATCATGCTTTTGCTCAGCGCAGTCGGTGGAGAGCAACTGCGGAATCCGACACATCCGCCTTTCGCTCGCGAGAGTTCTTTGACATATGTCAGCATGACATCAGAGGAAGGCGGACCGCCCTCGGACACATTTCTAACCGGCATGCATCTCGCGCTGATCACCAGTGATCGGTTCTGCGCAGATTTTCCTCATCTCAAACAAGCCTATTGCTGAACTGGATTTAATTTAAGTTCTGTTGCTTTTATATGAAAATAAATATTATGAACAAGACATTTAAAGTTTTTGTTATTTATTTCCATTTGAAAGACGTGTTTATCAATAATTTTTACTTTAATTACATACATGTTTTTATATATTTAATCCACAGAGAGGTCTCACTGTCGCACAGTTTGGGAATATTCACACATAATTTATAGACATAAAAACACGATATCAGAGTTTTAAAATCAAACATTTTAAAAAAGAACCACACGTCACGTTTGTTTAAACCAATGAGCATTAAGCTGTGTCGTCAGTAAGTCGTTTCCCATCATGCTTTTGCTCAGAGATGAGTCACTTTGCTCACAGCTGATTGGTTCAAATTCAGTTTGCGATCTCTTATCCCGAACATAACCTGCTCCGGAGCAGGTTAGCTGCGGAGCATAAGTTACTATGGAGATGAACGCTGCTAAAAGCCAAACCACTTTAATGGTACTTAAAACCCAGGATTGGTACAAACTAAGCTTAAACATATCTGGCTAGCTAGCTAAACCGGCTTCATGGTATAGGCCCCTGCTTTGAAGCAACCTATGTAGTAAAACTAATATATAAATGAAGGTGACTTGACTTTGTGTGTGTGTTCCTAAAGAAATGCAGTGGTAAAACTAAACCAGAATAGATATAAGACACGTTCATAACAATAATCAAAATTATATTGTAAGATTTTTCTACATTAATAAAATTATTAGCCTAAATTTAAAATATTATTATTATTATTATTAATAATAATTATATTAAAATAAACAAACTATGTTCAATTATAATACTTAAATGAAATTTATGATTTCAGTTTAACAGTCCTTGACAGTAGGGTTCGTTTTCGGTTTTTCATACTATTAGGGTGCTATACAGTGTGCAATAGAGCAGGGGTGTCCAATCCTGCTGCCTGAGGGTCAATGGCCTGCAGAGTTCAGCTCCAACCCTAATTAAACGCACCTGAACCAGATAATCAAGGTCTTATTGGGTGTAAAAAAAAAAAAAAATCGAGACAAGTGTGTTAAGGCAAGTTGGAGCTAAATCTGCAGGACAGTGGCCCTCCAGGATCCTATATACTCATCACCATATATTGTTAAAATATTGCCAATCACATTAAATTTGACATCACTAGCTTTTAATCTAAATCACCATCACACATTAGCATTTCGTTAGCCTGTTAGATTGTCATCTCTGCACCCGGGTCTCCTGTTTTCTGAGTTCATTAAAAAACTGTGGTGAGTTGGATTCATCAACAAACACGGTAAGCAATGTCATCTTCTCCTGTCATTGTCACTTGCACTGCTTGCTGCATGTTTAGTATAGGCTTCTCTGTAGGCGAACAGGGCTTCACATGTGATAAACCCTCGTGAAAAAAGTATACTTTATTGTATTTCAAATATATTCTCTTTTCTAATAGTATATTGGAAATATACTAACAAAAATTGTACTATCTCAAATTTATACAAAGTATATTAGCATCATATTTTCACGATACAACTTTTAACACACTTTAAAATAATTGCATTTTAGTATATTTTCTAAAAATATATTTTCTAAAAATATATACTTAAAATGAAAGTTCTGTGTACTTTTGTAAAGTGCACTTATTTGAACATTACTTTAAAATATATTTTTGTATATTTTAAACTGTATGCTCAAAATTGTCATTGTAACAAATTAACAATGCACTAAAAATCATATTTAAAAAATACATAATTAATATAATTAAAATATATATTTTCTAAAAATATACTTTAAATGAAAGTTCTGTGTATTTTTGTAAAGTGTACTTATTTGAACATTACTTTAAAAATATTTTTTGCATATTTTAAACTTTATGCTAAAAATTGTCATTGTAACAAATTAAAAGCATATTTAAAAAAAAACATAATTAATATCATTAAGCTGTAGTATATTTAAAGTTAAATAATGTTTAAGGTTATTTATTCATGCTTAAGTGTTCAAATTAAGCATGAATAAATAAGTGTTAAATTATGACTAATGCACTAAAAGCCCATGTATGCTATAAGCCCAACTTTAGTTGTGATTTAAGTGAAAATATGTTTAATAAGTTTACAGTGGCAAAGAAGAATCGTTACATTCGTACACACACATCTATATTAAACCAACAGCACACTTAAAATACAACGCAAGAAAATATGAGTTGAGTAGTTGAGTCTTATCGGAATTCAAATGTCTCTTCAATTGGTCTGTGACCAATCAGATTGTACTGCTCAATGCCTGCAGCCAATCAGAGGCAGAGCTGCTGACGCGGACACTGGCTCACTCGCGGGAGGTTTGCAGCCTTGCAGGTGAAGTACAATGTTGCTTTACATTATTTATTTAATAAAACATTGAGAGCGGAAAGTACATGGCTCATTCTTCGACCAGTTCAATTACGTCACATCGCAGCCTGACCTTGATGGTGATGATAAACTGTTTTGGAATAAAATGGCCTAACGAGAACTGGAGAAAAAGTCCTCCTATTTGGAGGTAAGTAGTAAGTAAGACTAATGTATCTAAACGTGAATAAAAAGTTGTATGGACATGCACCCGACCTTATCTCTTGTATATTCTGTTAACAGATGCTGTTCTTTACGTGTTTGCTGTCAGCTGTCTCTGATGTACATGTACGCGCCTTCAGACGCAAGTGTGACAATCAGCAGCTCATCAGAAAATGGCATATAATGTGTAATTTATATTTATGTATAGAGATGGTCAGTGGAATTAGTTCAATAATATATTTTCCAACATCTTCCAGTGTTCATTTAATGAAAAACATAGTAAGTTAATTTTGTTCAACTTTGCTGAAGTCATGTGAAACCATTAATAAAAACCGTTGGCCTTGTTAATGAAATGTCTCTTCATTAGTTAGATTATATAAATATATTGCTTGTGTGTTCTGAAGATACTGGTAATTAATTTGTAATGTACTTGCAACACAAATAAAGTATAATATAACACAAATAAAGTATACTATAACACAAATAAACTTCAGTTCTGACTGCTCTCATCAGAGTTACAAATGATTTTTTACTCTTATCATCCGATCGTGGTTGTATCTCTTTGTTAGTGTTACTCGATCTTAGCGCTGCATTCAACACTATCGACCACAACATTCTTTTGAATAGACTCGAAAATTATGTAGGCATTAGTGGACCTGCATTGGCATGGTATAAATCATACCTATCTGACTGTTATCAATTTGTAGCAGTAAATGAAGAGAAGTCACACCGATCACAAGTTCAGTATGGAGTACCGCAGGGCTCAGTGCTAAGGCCATTGCTCTTCACCCTGTACATGCTACCACTGGGAGATATTATTAGGAAGCATGGCGTTAGATGTCTATATTTCTTCACACTCTGAAGAAACTAACCAATTCACAAGATTAATGGAATGTATAGATTATATAAAAAATTGGATGATCAGTAATTTCCTGCAACTTAATTCAGAAAAAAATGAATTTTTAATCATTGGACAAAAAAGCTCCACAAGTAGTAACCTAGAATACTGTCTAACCCTCGATGGCTGCTCTGTCAAGTCCTCGTCGTCAGTTAGGAACCTGGGTGTGCTCTTTGATACCAATCTTTCGTTTGAAAGCCATGTTTCTAGCATCTGTAAAACTGCATTCTACCATCTTAAAAATATATCTACATTACGGCACATGCTCTCAATGCACAATGCTGAAAAGTTAATACATGCGTTCATGAGCTCAAGGCTAGATTATTGTAATGCTCTACTGGGTGGTTGCCCTGCTCGCTTAATAAACAAACTCCAGCTAGTCTAAAACGCAGCAGCTCGAGTTCATACTTCCTGGTTCTAGTAAGAACACATTAGCCCGGTTCTGTCAACACTGCACTGGCTCCCTATTAAACATTGCATACATTTTAAAATCTTGCTTATTACTTACAAAGCACTAAATGGTTTTGCTCCCCAGTACTTGAGTGAGCTCTTAACACGTTATACTCCATCACGTCTACTGCGGTCTCTAAACTCTGACCAGCTGATAATACCTAGAATATCAAAATCAACTGCAGGTGGTCGATCCTTTTCCTATTTAGCACATAAACTCTGGAACAGTCTTCCTAGCATTGTTCGGGAAGCAGACACACTCTGTCAGTTTAAATCTAGACTAAAAACACATCTATTTTCTATGGCATACACATAAAACACTTTGTTCAATTAAATGATTATTAGGCTGCATTATCTAGGTCAGCTGGAACCAGGAACACTTCCCATAACACCTGATGTACTCGTTACATCATCAGAAGAATGGCATCTACGCTAATGTTAGTGTCTCTGTTTTATCCCGAGGTCTACTGCAGTCAGCCGGATCCAGGCTGTATCCAGATCAGACGGTGGACCTGCACCCAGATGTGACAGTGCCTGAAAAAGCCACCAAAGACCAGGGGTCAGGTGACTACATAGATGGAAATGGAAGAGGATCAAGGTGCAGTGGGTAGCATTCCAGAAGAAGGTGTCCAACCTGCTGAGGGCCCAAACACCACAGGTGATGCAGCGGTGACAGCCCTGGCAGGGATGTTTCAGGCCTTCATGTAGTACCAAAAGTAAAGGGATGAGAGACAAGAGAGAGTGGCCACGATGGGAGCAGCAATACAAGGTTCTCATTAATCAGGTCACACAGATGCAGATGGACGTGGAGCGTGCCAGGCATAAAGCTTCTTGTTTAGATCAGCCAGGTACACGAGTGCTAAATCATATGCCTCCGTTGTCAAAACTACAAGACCATGATGATGTGGAACATTTTCTGACTACGTTCGAGAGAGGTGTACAGGTGGCCAAGAGAGGACTGGGCGGTTCATCTGATTCCCTTGCTTACTGGAAAAGCGAGAAGTGCTTTTGTCGCCAGCCTTTACCTCTGACTATGAGAGAGGCAAACAGGTAATTCTCAAGAAATATGAGATTAATCCAGAAACGTATAGACTGAGATTTCGTTCATTAAATACAGTTGCTGATGAGTCCCCAACAGAGTTGTACATTCGTTTAAAAGACTTGTTCTCAAAGTGGGTCCAGTTGGACGTAAGTAGCAAAACAGAGATGATGGAAACCTTGGTGTTGGAGCAGTATATGAGAGTGCTCTATCCAGAGCTGAAGACTTGGGTGAAGGAGAGAAATCCCAGCACTGCAGGAGAAGCATCTGACCTAGTAGAGTCCTATATAGCAGCGCGGAAGGGATCTTCTGGGACTTTTCGGTACTCTGGTGTCTTTCTGGCGGCTGGAGGTAAGTCTGTGGGGTCAGGGGGTAGTTCTTTCTCTCAAAGTCAAGCCCAAAGTTTTAAAATCACTCACCCGAAGCCTTCACTGCCAGTAGTCACACGCCAGATATTGCCTAGAGGCGATATAGTATGTTATAATTGTGGAGAGGTAGGACATACTAGCCCACATTGCCCTTTGAGAAAACCCAAATCTGCCAGTTTGTGTTATGTGCCCCAATTTAGCCCTAAAATAGTGGTGAAGCCAGATAAGGAGCCCACCATTTCAGTGTTGTTGAATGGTAAGCCGATGACGGCCTTGGTAGACACAGGGTGTACACGTACTTTAGTACAGTCAGAGTATATAGCCAGAGAGTCGTGGACTGAAGAAACTGTAACGGTTGGTTGTGAGCATGGAGATAAGTCAGAATTGCCTACCGCAGAGCTGAATTTGGAGGTTAACAAGCAGTCATTTTTGATGAACATAGGTGTTACCACAAACCTGCCCTATCCGGTGTTGCTAGGAACTGATATGCCCATATTAGCAGACTTATTGCAGGAGACACCTTGGTGTGGGATAGTTACACGAGCACAGGCTCAAAAGTTGACATAGGTAGCACAAACTGAAGATTATGTAGATAGCACCCTTCACGAGATGCCATTTTCTCAGGAGGAAAGTCTAGATGAAGAACGGTTGTCTGAGGAAGATAGGTTGGACAGACGAAGGAAAAGAGTTGCAGATTTGATGGATAGCTCAGAAGAGACTGAGTTTGAGTGGGAAGAACCTGAGATTGAGGAGTCAGATTTTGTCATAACTGGTGAACTAGGACAGCTGCAGAAAGAGGATGCTACCTTGTCTGAATGTTTTGGGAAAGTTAGCAAAGATGCAACTGTGAGTTCATTGTAAGGTGGGACGTTCATAATAAAACAAGGTCTACTTTACAGACAGAGTGAAGAGAAAGGTTTGCAGTTAGTGGTACCCAAAGCTCAGCGCAGAAAGGTGTTAGAGCTCGCCCATTCGATTCCCTGGTCAGGTCACATCGGATTCATGAGGACATTGATGAGAATTTCCAAACGCTTTTATTGGCCTGGTATGTATACCGAAGTGAAAGAGTATTGCAAGACTTGTTCTGAGTGTCAGTTAGCAGTTGGTAGAACACCTGCAAAGGCACTTCTTATTCCGATACCTGTAGTGGATACACCTTTTGAGAGGATAGGGGTTGACATTGTTGGACCTGTGGAGAGAAGTCAGAAAGGGAACTGGTTTATTTTGGTAGTTTGTGATTATGCAACCAGATACCCAGAGGCCTACCCTTTGAGAGACGTCACTACAAAACAGATTGCAGCTGCACTTTTAAACTTTTTCTCACATGTAGGCATCCCTAAAGTAGTGTTGACTGACCAAGGCCCCAATTTTATGAGTCGCACCCTAAAACAGGTCTTTCAGCTACTGGGCATTAAGAGAGTTCGTACTACTCCATATCAACCCCAGACTGATGGTCTGGTAGAAAGATTTAATCAGACTTTAAAAGGCATGTTGAAGAAGTTTGTCTCTGAAAATGGAAATGACTGGGACAAATGGCTGCCTTACCTTTTGTTTGCTTACCGTGAAGTTCCTCAAGCCTCCACCGGGTTCTCTCCTTTTGAATTGTTGTTTGCTCACCAGATACGTGGTCCATTGGACGTTTTAAGAGACAGTTGGAAAACCAGTGACAAGCCTACCAAGCAGAACATTCCTCGTACATCCTCAAAATGAGAGAGAAGTTGCAACAAGCATCCACCCGGGCACGTGAGAGCGTGCAAGAGTCACAAGTGAAGCAGAAGACATGGTATGACCAGAAGGCCAGGTCCAGAACTTTCCAAGCAGGAGAACAAGTTTTATTGTTACTTCCAACATCAGAGAACAAACTGTTGGCCAAATGGCAAGGTCCGTACCAAGTGAGGAAGAAAGTTGGTCTGGTTACGTATGAAATTGAAATGCCATCTAGCAATAAACCTTTACAAATCTTTCATGTCAATATGTTGAAGAAGTGGTACAGTTCATCTGCACAGCCAGAACCAGCAAGAGCGGAGGTGAAAGAGCTCTTGGTGAGGGCAGTACAGGAAGAGGATGAAGTAGAGTAGCAATACATGCCTGTTCATGAAAGTGAGTACCATTTAATTCTTCAGCATTTGACAGCTGAACAAAGAATTCAGCTGAAAAATTGTATACATGAGCAACTGTTCCAGGATATACCTGGAAAGACAGACATGGTACAGCCTCACATTTATTTGAAGGATGTGAAACCGATCCGACAATCAGTGTACAGAGTTCCAGAAAGGCTGCTGCCCACCATGAAGCAAGAGCTGGAAATGATGCAGAAACTGGAGGTGATAGAACCGTCAGTCAGTGAGTGGAACAGCCCCATTGTGCTTGTGCCCAAGAAAGATGGGTCCCTCAGATTCTGTCTGGACTTCAGAAAACTCAACTCGGTGAGCAAATTTGACCCTTACCATATGCCCAGAGTAGACGATTTAATTGAAAAGCTTGGCAGTGCACAGTACCTTACAACTCTTGATCTGTGCAAAGGCTACTGGCAAGTACCCTTAAGTCCAGACAGTAAAGAGTTTACTGCATTCAAGACTCCGTTTGGGCACTATAAATTCCGCGTGCTGACTTTTCAGAGGATGATCGATCAAATCCTTAGGGGGACTGAGAGGTACGCAGCAGCATATTTTGATGACATTATTATTTACAGTAGGACATGGCAGGGTCATCTAATGCATCTCAAGGAGATGTTAACTCTAATAAAGAATGCTGGTCTTACTATTCGCTCAGACAAGTGCACGATAGTTAAGGCAGAGACCTGCTATCTTGGTCATGTGCTGGGGCATGGAGTCATACGCCCTCAGGTTGGGAAGGTTGAGGCCGTTAAACAGGCTGAGCGGCCTGTAACTAAGAAGCAGGTGAGGTCTTTCCTTGGCCTGGTGGGATGGTATAGACGCTTTATCCCAAACTTTTCTGAGAAAGCCGTGGCCCTTACTGAACTCACGAAGAAGAACAAACCCAACAAGCTTAACTGGACTGCAGACTGTGAGCGTGCTTTCATGGACTTGAAGGATGGTTTATGCAAAGAGTCAGTGTTACAGAGTCCAGAATTTGACAAAGTGTTTACAGTGCAGACTGATGCTTCACAGTTTGGACTTGGGGCTATGCTTTTGCAGGGAGAGCAAGGACATTTGATACCCATTGCTTTTATCAGCAGGAAACTCCTTCCACGAGAGACCCGGTATTCATCTGTAGAGAAGGAATGCCTGGCTGTCAAATGGGCCTTAGACTCTTTTAGGTACTACCTTATGGGTAGGAGGTTTAAATTAGAGACTGATCATCAGGCATTGGTTTGGCTTGGCCGAATGTAATGTGGCAGGTCGAATATATATATATATATATATATATATATATATATATATATATATATATATATATATATATATATATATATATATATATTAGCAGACTACGCCACCATGGGATTTACACCCAAAGAATTTGTTATCTTGTTCTAACCAGGCACTCAAGTTCGTTGATAGATCAGCCAGAGACAGTGGTCCAATACAAAAATATAATTTTTATTTTTACTTTAAAACTTAACCACACACACTCCAAAACTACGTAGGATTTCACTGAAACATAGAGGGAAATCTTCACAACAAACAAAATACACGGTACAATAAAAAAAAACACACATGCACACATACCCCCAAAAAGGGGGGAAACAGGGAGGAATCGTACCAGTGGGAGCCTAGTGGCTTGAGCAATGAGCATCAACAAAAAATAATACCCCAATCACACGTGTCGAATTCACACACGCACCGCAAGGGAAATGACCACACTTGGTGAACACGGCACACACCAAGGAACCCACCACCGCAAGGGGCACTGCTCCCACTGGCCGTTCTCAGCACCTGCACAAAAACGGAAACTTAAGTTAAACAAAACATACACAAATGAAAAATAAACAGTACAAAAAAAGGGAAAACATCATAAATCATCCACAACAATCATAAATAAGACAAAATTGCCCTCTGGATCGAGCACGTCCAAGGTTTAGTCAGTGTGGGCAAAATCACAAAAGAAAAGAAAAATCACAATTAGACTAGTCCTCTTGTGTATCAACAGCAGAAAAGGACCTCCATAGGAGTTTAAATAAATTAAACAACCAAAAAAAACTTATAAATGAGTTACAAAAATAATATAGACAAAAACAAAACAATCAAAGTGGTGCCTGCCAGCTAGCCCAGCAAAACACACTTTACACTCAACCACTGATTCACTAAAATAACCAGAAGAATCCAACGGAGTTAAGCAGGCAATGATTTCACACGCCAACCAGCCGCCTGTAAACTCGGGCTAAACACGAGTTCAATAGTCATAGGTCCCGGGTGAAAACAAGCCACCAGGTGTGACAGAAAAAATTCGTACACAACACGTAGCAGAAAAAGAACATAAGCAAAGCAGCAGATGTTCTGCGCCGATGTAGCCAAGTGACTGCTGCACCCCGGCTAGATAGCACTTCCTGAAATACACAGAATGTCTCCTTATAAACGTATCCCACAGTAACATTCCACCATCACTCGGTGTAGTCACCTACCTAGGATTGCCAGCGTTGAGTCTCGGGCCCCGGCTCTGACTGCCAATGACAGGGCGCACACTCAGCTGGAAAAAGAGCTACTGCAGCACAGGGGATTCTACAACACGAAACATTCCTATAAGCCCAAGTTATAAAGTCAAACGAGTGGAGAGAGGAACGTACTCGGTTACTCACGTAACCTCGGTTCCCTGAGAGAGGGAACGAGTATTGCGTATGGGAAAAACTCCTTTTCTCGAGAATATGAAGCAAAAACTTTATTCATAAAGTGTCTATGTAAAACGCAGTGCGGCTGCACAGCCGATAGACCAGCGAGCTGCGCTGATTGGCTGTGCAGCGGAACTGCATGAACCTATGGCGAGGCGGCAGAGAGAGAGCGAACCAATAGGGGTCGCTAAAATTCCCGCCGAACAAGGTCTCTAAAATTAGCATATCTGAGGCTATATAAGACCGTGTTTTGCCATAGGAAATCAGGTTAAAAATCGACTGAAGCGATACCCTGAGAAGCACAAGCACGGCGCGTTACGCAATACTCGTTCCTCTCTCAGGGAACCGAGGTTACGTGAGTAACCGAGCACGCTCCTTTCGAGAGGTCTCTCAGACATGATGGGAACCCAATTTGAAATGCCGTGCGTGCTTAACTGACCCAAGTGGCCTGAGGCACTAAGATGGGTAACAGTGAGTCACAGGAGACCAACAGAGTGGGTCCTATAGCGGACATAAGAGTATATAGGCCGGATAGCATCGGGCCATATGATAGAATTACGACCGGACATAGTCGGGCCTTAATATATAAGTGTAGACATATTATGAAAGCTCATGCTTGTGAGAGCCTATCATGTATGCATAACAGGAAGACCGGACGCATCGGGTCTATACCTATTAAATGGGGATAATCCCGGCTTGTAAAGCGGGACTTCCAGTTTATAAAATCTGATAAAAGTGGACGGAGAGGCCCAGCCTGCCGCACAGATATCTTGTAGCGGAATGCCTCGTGACCATGCCCATGACGAGGCCATGCCTCTAGTAGAATGGGCTTTAATGCCCAGGGGGCAGGTTAGGTCTTTAGACTTGTAAGCCATAGAGATGGCGTCCACTATCCAGTGTGACAGTCTCTGCTTCGTGACGGCATAGCCTTTAGTGCGGCCACCGAAGCACACAAAGAGCTGTTCCGATCGCCTGAAGGGGCGGAGCGCCTATATAAAGTCTCAGCGCCTGACTGGGCAGAGCAAATTGGCCCTTTTCGCCTCTTGCGACGCGGGCAGGGCCAAAAGAGAAATGACCTGTGCCCTAAAGGGAGTAGAAAGCACTTTAGGAACATAACCATGTCTAGGTTTGAGGACGACCCTGGAGTCGTAGGCCCAAACTTGAGACAGGAAGCACTCGTGGAGAGTGCGTGTAAATCGCCCACTCGCTTGACTGAGGCCAGTGCCAGCAGAAAAGCGGTTTTCAGCGAGAGGTGCTTTAGGCTCACAGACTGAAGCGGTTCAAAGGTAGAGCCCTTTAGAGCTTCCAACACTGTGGCAAGGTCCCATATAGGTACTGAGGGGGGGCGAGGCGGGTTCAGCCTTCTGGCCCCTTTAAGAAAGCGCACTATAAGCTCGCTTTTCCCCAGTGATTGTCCCGCGACCTGAGCGTGATAAGCTGCTATGGCGGCAACGTATACTTTGAGCGTGGAGGGGAACGACCGCCCATTAGCTCTTGGAGGAAGGTGAGCACTTCTGCCACCTCGCACGAGCGCGCCGAGGCTCCGTGCTGTACACCAGTTAGAGAATACCGACCATTTCAGTGCATAGAGCCGCCTGGTTGAGGGTGCTCTAGCTTCAGAAATAGTATTCAGAACTCTTTCAGAAAGGTTCATGGGTATTGGTTGATGGGCCAAACATGGAGAGCCCACAGTTCTGGGTGGGGATGCCAAATTTTCCCCTTGGCCTGCGTGAGGAGGTCTTTCCTCAGCGGAATCGGCCATGGGGCTGTGACTGACATGAGAGCCAGTTCGAGACCCATATTTGATTCTTCCACAACGGGCTATTAAGAGCACTGTGGAATTGGTTTCTGATCTTTTGATGGCCTGTGGCAACATCGCGATCGGAGGAAAAGCATACAGAGGAGACTGGGCCAGACATGGGCCAGCGCCTCTGTGCTTGGAGAAAAATATTGGGCAGTGAGCATTGTCTTTGAGGCGAAAAGGTCTACTTTCGCTTTGCCGAAGATGCTCCATATCAACTGAATCGTATGCGGTGAAGAGACCACTCGGGGAATACCGCCTCTGGATAACATATCCGGACCCTGATTCAGAATACCTGGCACGTGAGCCGCCCTTAGGGAGCTCAGGAAGTGCTCTGCCCATAAAAGGAGGTGATTCGCCATGGAATGTAGGGAGCGTGATTTCAGCCCGCCCTGGCGATTTATATAGGATACCACTGACATGTTGTCCGCTCGACCAGGACATGGTGGCCCTTTATGTACGGAAGGAAAGCTTTCAGCGATAGGATGACCGCTTTCATCTCTAGACAGTTTATGTGTAGCCTTTTCTCTGTAACTGCCCACTGGCCAGAGACTGGCATGCCCTCGTGTAGGGCGCCCCAACCTAGGTTGGAAGCGCCTGTCGAGACCACTTTCCGCTTCGTGACTGTACCCATCATAACACCTGTTTGATACCAGGTGGTCGCCTTCCAAGGAGCCAGAGCTTTGACACAGCTGTGGTTCACTTTGATGCGAAACTGGCCTGATCGCCATGCGTGAGCCGGAACGCGGGGTTTAGCCAGCGTTGGAGGGGACGCATGTGTAACAGACCCAGTTTGAGTACTGCTGATGCCGAGGCCATAAGACCCAGCATTCTTTGAAAACGTTTGAGGGGCACGTAAGCACCAGCTCTGAAAGACTTCGCCATGTTCTGAATAGAGAGGCGCGCTGTGACGTAAGCCGCGCCTCATCTGTATTGAGTCTATGACCGCACCCAGAAACGATATAGTTTGGCTGGGAGACATTGAACTCTTGGCGACATTGATCCTGAGGCCCAAACATTCTAGATGGTTGAGGAGCCAGGACTTGTGTGTCATCAACTGTGCCTCTGACTGAGCTATGACAAGCCAGTCGTCGAGGTAGTTGAGTATCCGCATGCCTTTCAGCCTCAGCGGGCTATGGCTGCGCCATGCACTTCGTAAAAGTGCGGGGTGACAGGGATCAGCCGAATGGCAGAACCGTGTATTGATAAGCCTGACCCTCGGGCGAATCTCAAGAATGGCCTGTGACGGGTGCTATCTGAATGTGAAAGTATGCATCTTTCAGATCGACCGTGAAAACCAGTCCCCGGGCGAATGTGCGCGAGGATTTGTTTCACTGTCAGCATCTTGAACGGGCGTGTCATAAGCGCTTTGTTCAGATGTTCGAGGTTCAGGATGGAGGCCGCCATCCTTTTTGGAACGAAAGTAACGACTGTAAAAGCCTGACTCGCTTTGAGTGGGGTGCACGGTTTCCACCGCTCCTTCTCCAACAGTTTCGATACCTCGGCGCGGAGCACGTGACTCGCGCTGCCTTTCACTGAGGTCTCGACCACGGCGCCGGGGGTCTGGCGAACTGTAGCGAGTAACCTCGTTTTTTATTATGTTCAACACCCAATTTGATATACCGGGATGGCCTGCCAGGCCTGGGCCCGTGAAGCCAGGGGCTGAATTTGGATGGGGGCGGGCCGCTTAGTGATAGGGACCCGTAACCCGAGTGTTTTGTGCTTGCAACACCGTGGGGATAGTGTTTATGTATGGCGGCGTGCACTGTGTAGTGGGCGCGCGATTACATTTTTGGCACAGGACAGCGTGTGAGCTGTGTGGGGGTGTTTGAACGTAGGTGTGCTGACTGTACAGTGGGCACATTGTCTACATAAAAAGCTCTTTTGAGATTTATTTGGGTCGCCGTGAGAACGCGCTTGTGTGCAGGCGAGCGCTTTTGATAGAGGGCTCGTTGACTGCAAAAACTGAGTCGGCAGTCACCTGATTGCAGGGAACTGTGAGACTGAGAGAGTGGGGTGGGGTCCAGCCGAGCGGGACCTGGCCACCTTCTTTTCCTCTTTGCGGCTAGGACGGCCGGTGGCTCGGTCTCAACGCGGCTTTGGGTCGAGGTCTCCGGGACTCGGGCTGCCTGCCGCGGCTTGCAGAGCGTGAGCGCTGCCGGATCCTGGATCCCGAGCGTGGCCGAGAGGACGGCGGCGCTGCTTTAGCGGGCTGGGTGTGCGCGCTTTGTGGCGGCCAGAGGAAGAGTTGGAGCGCTTGGGCAGAAAGTGTTTCATGGCCTGCGAGGCTTTCTGAGCTCGGTGAAACGCCGGCGAAGCCAACGACCGCCGGACCGAACAACCCAGAGGAGGTAATGGGAGCGCCCAGAAAGGAGGCTTTATCCACGCCCTTCATGTCGGTGAGGTTCAGCCACAAGTGGCGCCCAGAACAGTCAGGCTGGCCATGGTCCTACCGATAGCCTGTGCGTTAGCCTTGGCCACCGCAGGGCTAACTCGGTGGCGCTGCGCAGGTCCTTCAAGGCCTCAGAATCAGGAACAGACTCGTTCAGAGAGCGGAGAAGTTTGGCCTGATATACCTGGAGGACGGCCATGGTGTGGAGCGCTGAAGCAGCCTGGCCAGCGGAGGCGTATGCTCGACTGGCGAAAGCTGATGTAGAGCGACATGGCTTGGAAGGGTGCTGAGCCTTGGCCTGCCATCCTCTGGAGGAGGGCGGACAAAGGTGCGCGGCGACCGCTTCCTCGAGGGGAGGAAAACCCTCGTATCCTTTTTCCTTCGCGCCGTCAACCGAGGAGAGCGCTGAGGAAAAGGCGGATTTAGCGCAACGAAGGGGCTTTCCAAGCCTTCGTCATCTCGTCGTGTACCTCCGGGAAGAAGGGGGCGGGCTTGGGAGGAGAGGAAAGGCGACGACCTTGTAGGAACCACTCGTCCAGCCTACTCCGTGGCGCTTCAGTAGGGTGGGACCACTCGAGCCCGAGATCTTCCACGGCCTTAGTGAGCACCCGGACCATCTCCGTGTCAAAGCTGGCTTTGGCGGTAGTGGCAGTCTGCGTCGAAGCGGGCTCCGAGACAGAGTCTGACCACTCGCTGCCAGATGCAGCCAACGAAAGGCTGTCCCCCTCCTCTTCTTCCGCTATTGGTCCACCAAAAGCAACGGAACAGGCCACAGTAGGTGAGGGGCACTGTTCCTCCTGGATGAACTCGACCGGCGAGAGCGAGGCACGTGGAGAGTTACTCGGCGCGGCGGTCGCCGACGCCGGGAGGCCTCTGGTCGCGCGCTTCTTCTGCGCGTCCGAGGAGCGCGGTGGGAGCGGAGACATCGAAGCTGGCGAGGCGAGCCCGGCGGGTCGGCAGAGCCATTCGTCACACTCGGGCAGCCGCCCCTGTTGAGTGCAGTCTCCGCGTGGTCGCGTCGAGGCATGCCACACAGATGATGTGGCGGTCGCCGCCGAGGAGAGGTGCTCGGCATGAGGCGCAGGAAGGGCGAGGCATTTGCAACAACGCGCGCTTTTTAGAAATAGTTGCAACGGCAACACACAATAGCACAGACACAGAATAAAGGATATATGCCGGATGGCGCAGCTGGAACGGCAGGCGGCTGAAGGCGGAGACCAGCGGGAATCCGGCGTCCTCAGGGCTGCAGAGAAGTTCCGCTGAGTGCTTTTCGACGGCGGGCTTCACTCGCCGGATGGCGCAGCTGGAACGGCAGGCGGCTGAAGGCGGAGACCAAGGGAATCCGGCGTCCTCAGGGCTGCAGAGAAGTTCCGCTGAATGCTTGTTCGACGGCGGGGCTTCAATTCCGGAGGTCAACGAAGGTATCGCTGAAGGAGATTAAATCTGATTTCCTATGGCAAAACACAGTCTTATATAGCCTCAGATATGCTAATTTTAGAGACCTTGTGGCGGAATTTTAGCGACCCCTATTGGTTCGCTCTCTCTCTGCCGCCTCGCCATAGGTTCATGCAGTTCCCGCTGCACAGCCAATCAGCGCGCAGCTCGCGCTGGTCTATCGGCTGTGCAGCCGCACTGCGTTTTACATAGACACTTTATGAATAAAGTTTTTGCTTCATATTCTCGAGAAAAGGAGTTTTTCCCATACGCAATACGAGAGACCTCTCGAAAGGGAACGAAGCTAGTCATACCTGCGGCACTATGATAGAATAGATAACCGAAGCAGATCTCAGATCGCTAGGCAGGTAAACGGGAACAGACGCGTGCCGGTGACGTCACTTGTCAAAAGAAAAGTCCCGGTTTAAAAAGGGGCTTGGCCATCGTGGGTGGCTCCCTGTTAACTGCCCAGCACCACTCACAACACAGAACATTAATTACCACTCGGGGTGGCATGAGCCAGACAGCTGCATCCTGCTACAGTAAGACATGAATGCCCGTATAACACGGTGGTTCTTGGCTCTACAGCCCTTCGACTTTGAGGTGGTGTATCGGACTGGCTCTGAAAACTGCAACGCAGAATTCCTCTCAAAGACACCACAAGTGGTGTCTGGGGAAGGGGGAGGAAATGTCACAGGGTAAGCCTTCGACTAGGCATGGACTACACACACACATACACATGCACGTTGCGCGCACACACCGGCGTCATGTATTATGGACCTTTGTAATATTTGATGTAACTGTGTGTGGTAAACTGTTTGTAGGATGTCCTGTATGTATGTAGTGTTACCTGAATAATGAGAACTAGTAATCGAGTGCATATGATGATAGTATAATAAAACTGTTCTCATATAGAAATAAATCACCACCACAAGTATTTGCTTTACATATTTTATTGAATACAGTGTGAGAGATAGATTATGCTTACCAGATTTAAGTAGTCATTGGCCAAACCTGTTTAGTTCGACAGCCAATCTATTTATAGGTATTTGTGTCCGCCATCTTGTGGTGCGTTCCTGTGAGTGACGTCATTGGAGAGTCAACTCTCAGTGGTAGGAGAGAAAGGCTTCTAAAGTTATTTGTTTTCTTTCAATATGTATTTTTGTTATGTATATTTGCAGATATGATGCATGTTTATTTGAATTAATTATTCTTGTTATTGTTTTGGTTATTTTTGATTATGTATTCATGTGATGTATGTGCAACATGTCACCTTCTAAATGGTATGGTCCAAAGTAGGAGGAGTCAGGCCTATAAAATGGCTCCAGAAAGTTAGTTGGGCAGTGAAAATTTAAGTAGAGAAGATCAGGTTATTTTAACAAGACTTAGGATGGGACATACAAAACTTAATTCAACACTTCATATTATAGGAAAACATGGAACAGGATTATGCGAAATATGTCAAGTAAAGGAAACAGTTGAGCATGTGATGTTATTCTGTCCTAGGTATGAACAGGAAAGAAATGAGTTAATAAGGAAGATACATGAAATGGGATGCAAAGAATTTTCAATCAACAACATATTAAATACTACACTAGGATCTGGGGAAAGTTTAAGGTCAGTTTTAAAATTTATTAAGTATAGTGGTCTTCGAAATAGAATATAGACAGCTTTAACATACTACTAGACTGAAATCACTTCACACTCCAGCACAGGTGGTGGCGGTATGCACCTCAAGTTGGTATGCGACCCGCCAATAAATCCATTGAAGAAGAAGAAGTTGGGCAGTGATGAGGGGCTCGTTTTTCTTCCGACACGTCACGGTGTTTGGTGGAAGGCGGTAAATGCAGCGATCATGTCAAAATATAAGAAAAATTATAGTGGAAATGGACCAGAGATACTAGTTAGTGTAGATGATACGGATGTGGAAGATGAACAAATGGAATTAGGAAAGACAGGAGAAGAGAGGAATTTAGATATAAGGGAAGAGGTAGGTACAAAGAAAAGAAAGAAAAAACATCAGGTAGAGGTAAGAGGTTCAGGGAGAGTGGAAATGAACAGGAGGTGAGGAATGTAAATTTGGATGAGTTGAAGGTGATATTGAAATTTAAAGAGGATGGTGGAATACAAAAGGTAAGTCCAATTGTATTAACAAAAGAGTTGAGGAAAGTAGTTGGAGAAATTAAGATGGCAAAAGTGTTAAGTAATGGAGAATTGATGATTGTTTGTAATAGTGAAGAGCAAAGAAGGAAAGTGATGAAGATTAAAGTAATGTGTAAGCAGGAAGTGGTGAGTAGTAAGATTGTAGGACAGAGGCAGTGGGTAAGTGGAGTAATATCTGGAGTACCATTAGGAGTGTCTATGGAAGAGCTTAAAAGTAACATTGGCGGAGGTAAAATAGTTGGTGCTAGGAGACTGTTTATGAGTAGAGAAGGGAACAGAATGGAGAGTCTCTCTGTTGAGCTTAGGTTTGATGGAGTTATTCTGCCAGATAAGGTCAAGCTTGGATTTATCAGTTATTCAGTGAGGCCTTTTGTGCCTCCTCCTTTAAGATGTTATAACTGTCAAAAATACGGGCATGTGGCTATGGTGTGTAAAGCGGAAGAAACGATGTGCAAGATGTGGGGGGGGAACATGATTATGGCAAATGTGAAGGAGCAGGACCAAAATGCTGCAACTGTGGAGGGGAGCATAGTGTTGCGTTTGGAGGATGTGAGGTGAGGAAGAAAGCAATTGAAGTACAGAATGAGAGAGCCAAGAGGAATATAACGTATGCAGAGGTTGTTAAAGTGGTTGATACAAGGAATAGAGAGAAAGGAAAAGAGAGGGAAGTGCAAAAAGAGAGGAGAATTGAGGAAATATCAGAGAAGCAAGGTAGGATTACGGAAGAGACAATGATTGTAAGTAAAGTAAATTTCTTGTTGTTCATAGTTGAAGTAATTAATTGTACTGCACAGACTGAAAAGAAGACAACTAAGATTCAAATTATAGTCAAGGCAGCAGAGAGATTCTTGGGAGTAAAGGATATATCATGGGAAATGGTTAGGGATGGGCTAATTAGTGAGATACAGTCCAGCCAGGAAGCATGGTTTGGCTAGGAGGATGATTTTAATTTTACAATGGAATGCAAGAAGTCTTGTGGCTAATGGATTGGAGTTTAAAGGTGTTATTAATGAGATGGAAGTTAAACCGGATCTGATATGTATACAAGAGTCATGGCTTAAACCTAGATTTGATTTTGTTATTAAAGGATATGTGAGTGAGAGAAGAGATAGAGAGGAGGGAAATGGTGGAGGGTGTATTACTCTGATTAAGGAAGGCATGCAATATAGATCATTAGGCAAAGGTGTAACACAAGAATATGTTGTAGTAGAGGTATGGGTGAATGGAATAAAGTATGTAATAATAAACTTTTATAATCCTTGTAGGAAATTAGTGTTGAGTGAGTTAGAGCAAATAGAGGGTCTTAATGAAGATAATTTGGTAATTTGGTGTGGGGATTTTAATGCACAGAGCATGTTATGGGTAGGTTTAGTGACAGATTGTAATGGAATGGTGGTGGAAGATTTGATAGATCAGAGAAATTTGGTGTGTCTGAATGATGTGGGTAATACAAGAATAGATGTGGCTACAGGTAAAGAGTCTGTGTTAGATCTAACAATGGTGTCTGATTCAATTGCAGGGAGTGCAGAGTGGGAAATATTGCGACAAGATACTATTGGGAGTGATCATTATCCAATAATGATATATGTTAGTGTGAATGTGAGAGGAAGTAAGGCGAGTCAAGGAAATGTTGGTAGATGGAGGTTTGATAAAGCGAATTGGGAATAATTCATGAGTCTGAGTAAAGAGGGATTAAAGAGTATTATAGTAGAACCAGATAGACCAGTAGAAATGATTAGTGATGATGTTGTTTATGCCATTCAAGTAGCAGCAAATAAATATATACCAAAAGGGAAAGGAGGTAGGAAGAAGTGGAGTGTGGAAATTGGTTAGTGATATGAGACTGGAGGAGGTTGGATATGCTCCAATAATTCCTTTATCTCCAGTACCATTATGGATCATGCCCCAACCAGAAGTAGATTTAAGTAGATTTAATAGTTCCATGGTGGACGGAAGAATGTACTAGTGCAATAAGAAGGAAAAGGAAAGCATTTAGGATGGTTAAGAAAACACATAATATTCAAGATTTAATAATGTATAAACAAGCACAAGCTGAGGTAAGGAGGATAATAAGGAAAGTCAGAAAACAGTATTGGATGGCTTATTGTGATGAAATAGGGAAGAATACACCAGTAGAGGAAGTATGGGGTATGATTAAGAAAATGAAAGGGATTCAAAAGTGTAATGGGTATCCAGTTTTAAGTATGGAGGGAGAAATAGCTGTGGAGGATGGAGATAAAGTGGAAATGTTTTTAAAGGCATTTATAAAAGTAAATAGTTCAGACAATTTGACTGAACAGAGTAAGGAAATGAGGAAGGGTGTGATGAAGGAATATCCGGATATAGAGAAGAAAAAAGAGGCTGAAGATAATTTGTTAGATGTACCATTTTCTATGAGTGAGTTAAAGAATGCAGTAAGAAGAATGAAACAATCCACTCCAGGAGTGGATGGGATTTGTTACAGTATGATGAAGCATTTTAGTGAAACATCTATGGAAGTGATTTTAACATTTTATAATAGAATATGGATAGAGGGTATAATTCCTCAAAGTTGGAAGGAAGCATTAATTATACCTATTAAAAAGCCTGGGAAAGATCCAAGTAATCCTATAAATTATCGTCCAATAGCATTAACTTCTCATTTATGTAAGGTAATGGAGAGAATGATAGGTGATAGATTGACTTATCATTTGGAAAAAATGAATTGGTTTTTTTCTTATCAAAGTGGATTTAGGTGTGGCAGAGGGACTATGGATCCAATAGTATCTTTAGAGGATGAAATAAGAAAGGCATTTATAAATAAGGAAAGTGTTTTTGCTGTTTTCTTTGATATAGAAAAGGCTTATGATATGTTGTGGAAAGAGGGGTTATTAATAAAGTTACAGAAAATGAGTATAAAAGGAAGAATGTATAATTGGATAAAAGAGTTTTTAATTGGAAGAAGTATTCGAGTAAAGGTGGGTGGAGCTATATCATTAAGTGGAGCAATTGAAAATGGTACACCTCAGGGCAGTGTAATAAGTCCACTTTTATTTATTATCATGATTAACGATGTTTTCTCAAGGATTGATAGAAGTATGGGGAAATCATTGTTTGCTGATGATGGGGCTATCTGGTTTAGAGGAAAGAATATAGATTATAACACAAAGAAATTGCAAGGTGCGCTAAATGAAGTTGAAAAGTGGTCACGGGAACCACTTAATGGTTTTAAGTTTTCAGTGGAAAAGACAAAAATAATACTTTTTACTAAATTGAGAAGGAATGTGGATGTTAAGTTAAAATTATACAAAAAAGAATTAGAGCGTGTAAGTATAGTAAGATTTCTAGGAGTTTGGTTTGATAGTAGATTAACTTGGAGAGAGCATATTGAAAAAATGGTAGGAAGATGTAAGCGTGTAGTGAATGTAATGAGGTGTATTTCAGGTCAGGAATGGGGAGCAGATAGATTGGCTTTAAAACTATATATATATCTATGATAAGATCTATAATTGATTATGGTTGTATTGTATATGGTTCTGCAAATAAATCTCATTTAATTAAATTAGAGAGAATTCAGTCTCAAGCACTAAGAATTTGCTATGGAGCATATCTAACTTCTCCAGTTTCGGCTCTTCAGGTAGAGATGGGTGAAATGCCTTTGCAGATAAGAAGACAGCAATTAATGGCATCTTATTGGGCAAATTTAAAAGGTCAGAGTGAGGATCACCCGACAAGGAAAGTAATGAGTCCTAGTTGGGAATATGAGAAGAGAGAGTGTAATAGCTTTGGATGGAGTGTGAGGAAATTGGTTAGTGATATGAGATTGGAGGAGGTTGGATATGCTCCAATAATTCCTTTATCTCCAGTACCATTATGGGTCATGCCCCAACCAGAAGTAGATTTAAGTTTATTAGAAAAAGGCAAAAGGAGGGTTCATATGAAACAGAAGTATATAATGTAAGGGAGTATATTGGGTCAAGATATGGGGAGTATATGCACATTTTACAGATGCTTCAAAAGATTCAAAAACTGGTCATGTGGGTTCTGCATTCATTATTCCAAAGGTTAAAGTGTATAAGAGTAAAAGGATATCAGATTGTTTATCGGTGTATACTGGAGAGATGTTTGCATTAATTATGGCAATAAGGTGGATTAGGAAGTTAAAATATCCAAGGCAGTAATATGTTCAGATTGTAGTTCAGCTCTAATAAGTTTGAAGGAGATGAAGTCAGAAACAAGACAAGATATGGTAATAGAGATAGTTCAAGAATTATATTCAATTAAACAAGCTAATTTAGAGGTACAGTTTTTGTGGGTTCCAGCTCACATTGGGTTGAGAGGTAACGAGGAGGCGGATACATTAGCAAAAAAGGCAATAGAACGAGAAATAGTAGATATACAGATTTTATTTAGCAGGTCAGAAATTAAATCAATTATTAAAACCATATTTTGAAATTATGGCAGAAGTATTGGGACAATGAACTAAAAGGTAGACATATGCATCAAATACAGTCAACAGTGGGTAAGGGAAGAATATCAGGTAGGAGTAGGAGTGAAGAGAATATGATTACAAGACTGAGATTGGGACATACAAGATTGAATGGTACATTGCACTTAATAAGTAAGCATCCAACAGGTTTATGTGAGGTATGTGAGGTGAGTGAAACAGTTGAACATGTAATAATGCACTGTAGGAGATATAAGGTTGAAAGGAAAGAGTTGAAGGAGGAATTAAATAAAATAGGAGTAAAGTTGAGTGTTCAAAATTTATTAAAATCAGATAGGAGTACAATACATTTATTGGTAGAGTATTTGTTAAGCACTGGGTTAAATAAGCGTATTTAGAGTGGGTTTTATTTAATTAATTTATTTTCTATTTATCTATATATATATATATATATTTTTTTTTTCCTGTCATGGGGGCTGAGAGTGGACGGAGGAGCTGAACACGCAGCGCCGGATGAAATTCGATGATGTCTCCATGCGGGTAAATAAGAGGAATTTAGGTTGGGTATAGGAGGTGTCACTGGTCCATTTCAGCTATAGGTGGCGGTAATGCACATATTTGTTTGCGATCCGCCGTAAAATCTTAATAATAAGAAGAAGAAGTTGGGCAGTTCAGAGATAGGAAGTGTGGAGAGGTCTAGGCAGACCATGGACAGTCTGAGTCTACAGCTGGAGACTGTGAGAGAGTCTCTGGGGAATGTGCTGCTTATGTATAGTGATGGGCAGACCGAGGCTTCGTGAAGCACTGAAACAGTTGAAGAAAATGTTCCGGAGCTTCGAAACAACACCCGACACCCGTCTCGATTACGCCATCTAGTGGTCACTTGCATGTATTGATCTGAAATAACCTTGAAATGACACTTTTATGTTAAAAAAAAATTAGTTTTTAACATCTGCCTGACAACTACTTGGTTTTGTAACCTGTAGCCTCCTTGTTGTTTTTTGTCATGAAAAATTAAGATTAATAAAATAAATACAGCCACAATGTGTCACAGTTGCTACATTACATGTTTATTAAAAAAGGGCTTAACCGACTTCTTTTTTTTTAAATATAATTTCTCCAGCCGCCTTTGAAAAAATCCTCTCACAAGAGACACATGTTGCTTGCATGCACTAATATTTTTCAGCAAGTACATACAAATGAGTGAAATTTATTGCTCTCTCTTTCCAATAAATTAATGGATCATGCGTTCTGGGCAAAAATGCACTCTTGAGGTATCTTTTCACTTCTACTGTTGCAAATCATACATCTCACTTCATTTGGTATTTCTTCATTATATATATTCATGAATATAGACATATATTCATATATGTCTGTCACTATCTAACTTTGCCCATATGAATGTGTCACTATAGCCTATATCTATCCTAACTATCTGTCACTGTCTATACCTATCAGTAAATATATCTAATTTAAATCTAATTTAAAACAAAATGTAGGCTATCTCCTCTCACAAAACCCATGAGGTGAGGATGGATTAACTTTACTTTTAAACCGAGGGGAATGAGGTTCATACAGATGTGTGACTGTGTGGTTTGTTCCCGCCCCTTTCAATCGAAGCAGTTTCGACAGGCGCACCTGATGAAACACTTCGGCGCTTCATTTAGCGGTAGTCACGTGACATGGGTGTGTCGAATTACAGTTCGGAGCAGTGTTTCGAAACATCTGCGCTTCGGGATCTCGACACAGCGTCGAAACGTCAGTTTCGCGTCAGCCATCCCTAGTGTTTGGTGGATGGCGGTAAATGCAGCGAAATCGATCATGTCAAAATATAAGAAAAATTATAGTGGAAATGGACCAGAGACACTAGTTAGTGTTGATGATACGGATGTGGAAGATGAACAAATGGAATTAGGAAAGACAGGAGAAGAGAGGAATTTACCTGCGTGAAGTTGGCCCCCCACCCAACGCAAAACTTCGGCAAAATAGTCTCGATCGTTTGTGCTCCGTTTGTGCTGGTTTGTGCCATAAAAATTTTCGTTTGTGCTGCTTTGGTTTTTAAGATATTAAAAAAAACATTTTTAGGTCATTCTGAGCCCAGCAAACACGTTTACGTTGTGGCAACGTTTGTGGCACGTTGCATTTCTACTTTGGCAACGTTGCTGTCTACGTGCTCGCAACATTGTAACAACGTAGAATTGTAAGACGCGAGAGGGCTGTAGCAACGTTGTTGCGCGACATTCAGCAACTGCGAGACGACATGCTGACAACTTGTTTTTTATGCTAGATATAGATATTTTCAATTTAGCTTGTTTTGTGGTTCATTTTTAATGTCAGGCATTATATATATTTTTTTTATATAGGCCTATTATTTATCCTTTTTATTCATGGGTAAATTAATTATACTCCACATCTGCAACACATAAAGGTTTACATACTTTATTAAAACTGCACATGGTAATCTTCCAAAAGACATACATTTTGTAAAATTAAATAAATAAAATAGAATACAAACATATTTAGTTTAAGTATAATAAATCAAACATAAAAACAAAGATAGATCAGAACATTTAATGAACACATTTTTTTTTAATTTAATGTAGAAAATCGTAGTCAAAAGCCGGGTGATAAGGTCGGTAACCGGAATCAGTCCAGGAAACATTAACAAATCCTGGGGAGAAATGCAAGTCCAGAAACCAGTAGGCAGGCATGAGTCCGAAACCAGGTAGACAATCCGGGACCAGAGAGGGTAGCACTGCAGGCACAGGTAAACTGGACAGAGAACGAAGATAATCAGAGTGTCACATGACAGGAATAGACAGGGAGTGAGTTAGTGTGAGCAGACATGAGAAAATCTAAACAACTGCAACTAAATAGCAGACAAATCAAAGGAAAGAATAAACAGGCGTGCAGCGAATGAGTGGCAATCAGCTGAACACAATTGATAAAGAGACACAAAAACAAAAATGTTAAGGTCAAAAACCCTGTCAAAATCTACTAGTATCCCTTCGCAGTGCAGTTTGTTTAAGCTTGAGACATTTATAGTTCTATCAAATCTTAGTAAAAAAATAGTGTACAAATAATTTACCTGAGTGTCTATTTACACCTAGTGCACACTCCACCTAAAAATGCCTGGTTGGGCCAAACAAGCCAAATATTGGGCCAAATATTGTACGGTGCAGTCAGTAAAGTGTAAAGCTTCAGGATCATGGTTTTGACTCGCTTGACTTGGGTTCGAATCCGCCTTTTGCAGAGCTCGTTCTTCTCCCTTTTCTCATCACATATCACCTAATTTTTATTTTCCCATTAAGGCGGCATCCATTTAATAATTTTTATAAATATAAATAATCATTTACACTGTTATTATTGCATCCTGTTAATGTACAATACTGAGGTACAAATAGTATGTATCTGTCAAAAAAGTATAAATAGCATCTAATTACTATTTACACATATTGCAAATAACTATTTTTACATGGTGTATATAGAATATATCACTATTTTCACTTAGTATGCTATTTCACTTAATAAATAGCATCTCTCGTTATTTGCCCTTAGTGTAAATAGCATCTATTAGCATAATAGCATCGCTGCCTTATTTTTATTTTAGGTCTTTAATAGAACATTATTAGGCTACAGAATAGATCGAAAATGATGGGGAGAAAAGTGGAGAGAGACAGCATGTGCACTGCCCATCTCTGAATACTTACTTAAAATTATAATGAGAAGAGATCCAATGATACCTCCTGTAAATGTGGGGTAACTGGTCGCTGTAAAATAAAGTATCGAACTTACTGTCATATTGATAGCAGCTATACAGGGCAATAAATCAATATTAACATGTATTGCTTATAAATGTTGAACATATTCATTAATTCATTTATAGCTGGTCCTTGTAAAATGTAATTTAGTTATTAAAATCTAATTGGCCAAGAAGCCACATGTTTTGGAACAATCACATATAATACTGTCAAATCCTTACATTATCCCTTCTCCTAACCAGGCCTGGTGCGTGTTTAAGGGTCTCTGCAATATGGCTTTCAGCATCCATACTGGTGGACCCAGGCTGAGATTTCATTATTGCCTCTAAAATGTTTACAATACAAGTAAATATTTGATAATAAATTATATTAAATCTAAGATAATTAAAATTACATATATATATATATATATATATATATATATATATATATATATATATATATATATATATATATATATATATATATATATATGGAAAGATTTTAAATTACTTTTTTTACTTAGTAGAACTCGATATTTATTAAATATTATTAATATATATATAAATATTAATAATAAATATTATTAATATATATATAAATATTAATAATAAATTATATTAAATCTAAGATAATTAAAATTACAAATATATATATATATATATATATATATATATATATATATATATATATATATATATATATATGGAAAGACTTTAAATTATTTTTTTTACTTAGTAGAACTCGATAAACATAAAGTTCTTCAAGTTTCCTCTTCCCCTTCCTTCCTTTGACGCTGAACTGTGCCCACACCTCAGAGGGAGCAATTTGTCGCATCATTTCCCCATAGTTTGGTCCTCCAAGTGCCGAAAGATATTTAACCTGAATTTAAATTAAATGCTAATCATATGCATATACACATTACAGTTCAGCTGTATTTTGTAAAATAAAATGTCAGATTATTAACCATTTTTCTTTGAAGCTCCTCATCCACCCTCAGCTTCTCCTCAAATGAAAGAAAGTCAGATAACTGACCAATAGCTGGAATAGGGTTTTCTGGCCCTGTATCTTCCTCTCTTGCCTGCAGAAGTCGGCGAAACAGGAGAGAATGCTCTTCCTGCTTGGCGATTATTTTGTCCAGCTTCATGAGGACATTTAACTGGAAGTCTATTGTATAATTTTAGTTTGTAAGAACATCTGCAGATAAGGTTGATTTAAAATATAATACAATATTACTTACTGTTATTTGATGTACAGTTTTGCCCTTTTGCATTGAAGTCGTCTGAAAGGAAAGCTATTTTGTTTATATAATTATAAAACGTTACCCTAAATTAATGGTAATTTATATGACCCCAACTGATGAATCTGTATTTTCTGAAGGAAAATTATATGCGTATAAGAGTTTACTCGTGTAACGAGTTTGCTGCTCTTTTGCATAGTTTTGTATTTTTAGGTGGATTATCCGTTTAAACATTACTTACATGACTGATTTTGTCTTCCATTGTCTGGGCGATGTCCGTTGCCACTAACTGCCCAGGCTGCTGATTCTAGAGACACACACACACACACACACACACACACACACACACACACACACACACACACACACACACACACACACACACACACACACACACACACACTTTCATTTTTATTTGTGGGTGAACTATCCTAACATAGATGTGAAACCACCAGTGCTCCGTAATAATCAATTTGCAAAGTGGCATGCTTTTACATTTTACAAAGATGTAACATACTATATTGGTGTTGATCAGCATTCGAATGCTGTCCATGACTCCACTCTTGCATTCTTGGTGCTACAAAAAAATTTAATAAAAAAATAATTATAAAATAATGTTATGCTTCTCTTTCATTAACTTTTGCATATTTAAATACATATTTTCAATTTGTAAAAGATATTTGTTGTTTTCTCACAGTGATTTGCTGTAAATTACTAAAAATGCCAGAATGCCTTTTCCAGAAATTTCACCACATCTAATGTTCACACAAGCAACACATTTCCTTATTTTAACCATAGAGATATCATGTACACATCAGAACCAAACATTTAATCAGAAAGTTATGATTGGTCAACTTTAATTAGAGAGTGCTGATTTGTGATCAAATTGGTAATTTTATACCTTTGTTTACACAAGCAACAAAACACTTTTTGTAAAAGTAATGTTATACAGAAAATAACCAGAAATACAAAAATATTTCTCAAAATTTCCTGTAAACAGGATCTTAAATTGGTCAAATAAAATTTCCAGAACCTTCGAATTGATGAGCAATAACTGTATGTTCTCCACTCTGGCCATTCCAATTAGGTGTGTTGCATACATCTAAAAGGAATATTATAAAAACACAATTATTTAAAAAGGTTGCATTAAATTGATCAAAAGTGACAGTAAAGACATTTATAATGTTATAAAAATGCTGTTCACTTGAACTTTCTATTCATCAAAAAATCCTGATAAAAATTGAATATTAGAATGCTTTCTGAAGGATCATGACACTGAAGACTGAAGTAATGATCCTGGAAATTCAGCTTTGACAACAAAGGAATAAAATGTAAAATTTAAAATGTATAATAATTTGAAAAACAAATGTATTCCTCATTATAATTTATTTTAATACATAACTAATACATTAACTAATGTTAACAAACAAAACTTTATTGTACACTGGTACCATAAGAAGAAAAAAAGAAACATAGGAAACGTTACCTAAATGTTGTGGCATCATCGAAAGTGTGCTATCTGTATGTATAGTGGAACTGTAGCTCCCTGGCATCTCTGGATGAGTGACATACAGTATTAGTAAATTACGGGCCATTTTTGATAAGTGGTGAATTGTGTAAATCTGTTTATCTGTTTATGCTTACCAAAAAATCCAGCTCTTGGCAAGCTTTCAAGACCTTCCCACGTCTTTGATGGCTGCAAATAATATGCCAAATCATATTGGTAATGACACTATTGTCTGCTATCATAGACAAATGACAACTATGTTAGTGGTTTACAGTAAAAAAAAAATTTAAAAAAAGTTCTTACTTGGTTTCATTGTTCTTGGTGGAGAGGGCAGGGTTAGTCTTTTTACTGGTGGTATGGTGTTGATATTACCTAAAACATTTTTGTTGAATTTATTTGCATATGAGAATTATTTCTGAAGGATCATGACACTGAAGACTGACGTAATGATGGAGAAAATTCAGCTTTGACATCACAGGAAAAAAAATTATCATTTAAAATTTATACATTGACAATGTACATTTTTAAATAGAAAGCAGTTATTTTTTAATTTTAATGATAAAATATAATCATTATTAAATATTCACCACTTAAAAGTTCTTACTTGGTTTCATTGTTCTTGGTGGAGAGGGCAGACTTGGTCTTTTTGCTGGTGGTATGGTGTTGATATTACCTAAAAACAATTTTACTGAATATAAATCTGTGCTATTCTTATTACTTTATTAACTAAAAAGAAATGTGTACTAATACATACTGTCTTCAATATCTGTCTCAACATCACTATCTGACTCTAAAAGATGTAGCGGTGGTCTCTCCAGTCTGGTTGGTCTTTGCTCAATGATAGCGGAATCGGAGAGTTCAGGACATGAGGAGGTTTGAGCTTTTCTCATGAGCTTATGAGCTGTCATGTAGTCAACTAAATAAATAAATACATTTGTGAGTTGCTATGAAATTACAACGTTTTATAAAATAAAGGTTGCTAAATAGGCAAATGCTTGATGCTTTAAATGGATTGTTATTGCAGTGTTTGTTTTATGTTTCTAGCATGTTATATGTTTGGCAACAGTTCTGCGGAGGGTTAGTCAACAATTATTAGTTTATAGTTAAGTAATAGTTATTTTAATAGATATTTAATAGAAGTATTTAATAGAAGTAATAGATATTTACAAATCATTTGCAAATTGTTAGTTTATAGTTAAGTAATAGTTTTTAAATTGTAGTTAATACATTAATAGACTAAATACAAAAAAATTTTCTTCATTCATTTTAATTTTCTCTGTAATTAAGAGTTATTGTTTAATTGGCTTATTTTTGTTTTCACATTTTGCACATTTTAGAGTCTGTATTTCTTTTTGGTTTTACCAACTCCAAATACAGGAAACTATAAACCCACCATCACCATTTAAATTCAGTATTTCAAAAGGGTACGATTTAATGACATACCTGATGATTTAAACACTCTACAGATTTGTAGCCTATTCCACTTTTGCTTATCTGGTAAAGTCGTTTTTTTTTACTAGACTTTGTGCATTGTTGAGTGGCCAGTAACAATAGATATTCTGGGGAAAGAAAGAAAGAAAGAAAGAAAGAAAGAAAGAAAGAAAGAAAGAAAGAAAGAAAGAAAGAAAGAAAGAAAGAAAGAAAGAAAGAAAGAAAGAAAGAAAGAAAGTATACATAATGAATACATAATATACTTTTCCAGGGCAAGGACATCTTAGATGACAGAGACATGAGACAGGGACCTCGATACAAAATATGTCAAACACAACTACATATTAAGCATATTATAGACTTCTTATAGTTGCGCTAGACAAATCTAACAATACTTTCACACTGTGCTTTAAGTGTATACCCCTTACCTTGTCTAATTCTTCTTTCCATACATCAGGAATTACAGCTACACTGTGATCTGAGGTGAATTCCACAACTGAAAACATTCTGAAAGACAAGCCACATGAGTACTTAAAAAAAGTGGTATAATAATACAGTTTTTTGTTTGTTTTTTTTAAGTTACTTAACGTTACATATAATTGGTACACATAATACTTTCCGGAAATTTCTTGATGTCTACTTATGATTGTGAAGGATAGTCAAGTAGACTACTCTTTCCTTCTGATCAATCTTGATTGGTCTTTTACTTTGACTGACTTTTTCTTTTGGGTTCATTTGTATCACAGTAAAAAAACGTTTGCCTGCCTTTACAGAACAGGGTAACGTTAATCGACCGTCTTTCCCATAAAAGGGTTTTCTATGTTCGAGGTTACAAACGTTTGTTTCTTTTCAATGTGCGTTTCCAAAAAAAGGAAAAAAAATAAAACATTAACATGCAAAAACGCGCTCCGCTGTCTGTTCAAGGAGTGCTGAAATGTCAGGTAACGTTAACTTACTCATCATTTATATCATTATGACTAATAACTTTTGTTATAGTGTTAAAATATTTGTTTTTTACCTGACCAGAAGATAACACTTATCTTAACGCTAAGGATATCTGAGTAACGTTTCTAAAGCTAACGTTAGCATTTACACAAAATCGCAAACCAGCTAATCTGTCCGTTCAGTTTGTTGAAAGAACAAATGAATGTCACATTAGACACGGGAATTGTAGGTTATTTGAATATTTGGGTATCTTATTTAGCTGAGGTAAATTAAATGCAATACTCACGTATCCGCGTATCAAGATGAAGAATGAGACGGTTCAACTGTCAGTTGAAATTTAAAAGGCTGATATTCGCGCTTCAGACAGTGACGATCGTCTACAGTAGCCTACAGGTCGTCCAGTGGTTGTCCAGATACCCTTGGCACAACCTTAAGCAATGGTCCTGGACGGTGGTTAATAGTCAACGTTGGGACAACGCTGTAACAACCTTCACCACACAACGTCGTTATAGCAACCTTTTGGCCACGTTATTAAAACGTTGTTAGAAGGTTGTGTACGTTGTGTCAACGTTCTGTGTTTGCTGGGGAGACGGTTCAACTGTCAGTTGAAATTTAAAAGGCTGATATTTGCGCTTCAGACAGTGACGATCGTCTACAGTAGCCTACAGGTCGTCCAGTGGTTGTCCAGATACCCTTGGCACAACCTTAAGCAATGGTCCTGGACGGTGGTTAATAGTCAACGTTGGGACAACGCTGTAACAACCTTCACCACACAACGTCGTTATAGCAACCTTTTGGCCACGTTATTAAAACGTTGTTAGAAGGTTGTGTACGTTGTGTCAACGTTCTGTGTTTGCTGGGAGGTCACTCAGCCCCCCACATTCTCCAAATTCACCTCAAATAGCCTCGTTTGTTTGTGCTTCGTTTGTGCTGGTTTGTGCAGATAAAAGTGCCGTTTGTGCTGCTTTCGTTTTTAAAATATTGGCCTTTGAATTATAGCCGATGACGTCACCAGCCCCCCGACCTGCTCCAAATTCACCCAAAATAGTCTCACTCGTTTGTGCTTCGTTTGTGCTGGTTTGTGCTGATAAAAGTGTCGTTTGTGCTGCTGCTTTTAAAATATTATACATTGAATTATAGACGATGACGTCACCAGCCCCCCGACCTGCTCCAAGGTCAACTTAAATAGTCTTAATCGTTTGTGCTTCGTTTGTGCTGGTTTGTGCCGGTAAAAGCTGCGTTTGTGATGCTTCCGTTTTTTAGATATTAAAATAATATTAAGGTAGTCATTTTGAGGTCACTCAGCCCCCCGACCTGCTCCAAGGTCAACTTAAATAGTCTCAATCGTTTGTGCTGGTTTGTGCCGGTAAAAGCTGCGTTTGTGCTGCTTCCGTTTTTAAAATATTATACATTTAATTATAGCCGATGACGTCACCAGCCCCCGATCTGCTCCAAATTCACCTCAAATAGTCTCACTCGTTTGTGCTTCGTTTGTGCTGGTTTGTGCTGATAAAAGTGTTGTTTGTGCTGCTTTCGTTTTTAAAATATTATACATTGAATTATAGCCGATGACGTCACCAGCCCCCGATCTGCTCCAAGTTCACCTCAAATAGTCTCAATCGTTTGTGCTTCGTTTGTGCCGGTAAAAGGTTCGTTTTTGTGGCTTTCTTTTTTTAACAACACAGAAGTAAATTAGCCTGGTTAGATTCAAACGGCAAACCAAATTACATTAAACAGTAGCATTCACTTAATTGTTACTGTGTATTTTTCAACTAGCCTATTAACGGACAAAGCGGATCACAGGATGTGTGGAATATAAAACAAACTCCAAGGTAAATGTTTTTTACTTGCTACTGTATATGGTGTTACGTGAATAAAAGCCTTAAAATTAACATTGTCATTATGCACGCACCACAATCTGTTAATCTCATCTGTTTAGGCCACATGTAGCTATGTATAGACCTAAATTATACAGTAACGTTACCCTTGAAAGTCTCTTAAGCTCACCAAAGGAAGTATTAGGGAAATATTACACTTTAAATTAATAATTATTATTTCTGTGATGTCAACGCTCAATTTTCTGCATCATTGCAGTCTTCAATATCACGTGGTCCTTCAGAAATCATAGTAAAATGCTGTTTTGTGCTCAACTATGATAAACTATTATTGAAGCTTGATTATTAAGAATAGTTCTTAATTTTTTTTTGTAAAAACCATGATACAATTTGCTTTTTACCTTTCTATAAATCAAAGATAAAATAACAGCATTTATGTTAAATATAAATATTTTTTAACAATATAAATGTCTTCGTTGTCTCTTTTGATTAATTTATTGTGTCCTTTACCTAACCTTTGAATGATTGTGTATCATGGTTTCCACCAAAAAATAAAATACTAAGCAGCACAACATTGATATTGATAATAAGTAATGTTTCTTAAGCATCAACTCATTAGAATCACGTGACTCTGAAGACTGGAGTAATGATGATAAATTCAGCTTTGATCACAGGAATAAATTACACTTTACTATAAATTCACATAGAGAACAGCTGATTTACACTGGAGTAATAATCAATAATGTTACTGTTTTTACTTTTTACTTGTATTGTTTGATTTAATAAATACAGCCTTGGTGAGCAGAAGATACTTCTTTCAGAAACATTACAGCCTAATGTTTTGAAAATATAATGTATGTACTTACATTTGCCAAATTTGATTTAGTAACGACTTTTGTAGTTTGATATTACATCAATGTTTCCTCTACTAACTGCTAATTTCAACTAGAACACTCCTAGTGTGTCACTTGCACCTAGTGGTGGGAGTGAAGTGCAGCAGATTAAACTGCAAATAAATACAAAGTTAAATCAGGAGAGACCAGTGAATGAAGAAAAAATAAATATTTATTGAACAAATGATAGTGAGGAGAATTGAGAACAAATGAGAAAACACCACAGAAACTACAAAAACATTGAGACGGAGTTGCTGTTCTATTAATACGTCTTTACTGGCAACATTTTGATAAGAGATTTAGATTTGAGTACAAACCCAAAATAAAACGCTTCATGCTCATTAATCAAGGGCTGGTGACATCATTGTCTAACATTTTTGTGTCTAATATTTTAAAAAAGAAAGCCACAAAAACGAACCTTTTACCGGCACAAACAAAGCACAAACGATTGAGACTATTTGAGGTGAATTTGGAGCAGATCGGGGGCTGGTGACGTCATCGTCTATAATTCAATGTATAATATTTTAAAAACGGAAGCAGCACAAACGCAGCTTTTACCGGCACAAACCAGCACAAACGAAGCACAAACGAAGCACAAACGATTGAGACTATTTGAGGTGAACTTGGAGCAGGTCGGGGGGCTGAGTGACCTCAAAATAACTACCTTAATATTATTTTAATATCTAAAAAACGGAAGCATCACAAACGCAGCTTTTACCGGCACAAACCAGCACAAACGAAGCACAAACGATTAAGACTATTTAAATTGACCTTGGAGCAGGTCGGGGGGCTGGTGACGTCATCGGCTATAATTCAATGTATAATATTTTAAAAATGAAAGCAGCACAAACAACACTTTTATCAGCACAAACCAGCACAAACGAAGCACAAACGAGTGAGACTATTTTGGGTGAATTTGGAGCAGGTCGGGGCGCTGGTGATGTCATCGTCTATAATTCAAAGGCCAATATTTTGAAAACGAAAGCAGCACAAACGGCACTTTTATCTGCACAAACCAGCACAAACGAAGCACAAACAAACGAGGCTATTTGAGGTGAATTTGGAGAATGTGGGGGGCTGAGTGACCTCAGAATGACCTAAAAATGTTTTTTTTTAATATCTTAAAAACCAAAGCAGCACAAACGAAAATTTTTATGGCACAAACCAGCACAAACGGAGCACAAACGATCGAGACTATTTTGCCGAAGTTTTGCGTTGGGTGGGGGGCCAACTTCACGCAGGTGAGGAATTTAGATATAAGGGAAGATGTAGGTACAAAGAAAAGAAAGAAAAAACATCAGATAGAGGTAAGAGGTTCAGGGGAGAGTGGAAATGAACAGGAGGTGAGGAATGTACATTTGGATGAGTTTAAGGTAATATTGAAATTTAAAGAGGATGGTGGAATACAAAAGGTAAGTCCAATTGTATTAACAAAAGAGTTGAGGAAAGTAGTTGGAGAAATTAAGATGGCAAAAGTGTTAAGTAATGGAGATTTGATGATTGTTTGTAATAGTGAAGAGCAAAGAAGGAAAGTGATGAAGATTAAAGTAATGTGTAAGCAGGAAGTGGTGAGTAGTAAGATTGTAGGGCAGAGGCAGTGGGTAAGTGGAGTAATATCTGGAGTGTCTATGGAAGAGCTTAAAAGTAACATTGGCGGAGGGAAAATAGTTGGTGCTAGGCGACTGTTTATGAGTAGAGAAGGGAACAGAATGGAGAGTCTCTCTGTTGAGCTTAGGTTTGATGGAGTTATTTTGCCAGATAAGGTCAAGCTTGGATTTATCAGTTATTCAGTGAGGCCTTTTGTGCCTCCTCCTTTAAGATGTTATAATTGTCAAAAATACGGGCATGTGGCTATGGTGTGTAAAGCGAAGAAACGATGTGCAAGATGTGGGGGGGAACATGATTATGGCAAATGTGAAGGAGCAGGACCAAAATGCTGCAACTGTGGAGGGGAGCATAGTGTTGCGTTTGGAGGATGTGAGGTGAGGAAGAAAGCAATTGAAGTACAGAATGAGAGAGCCAAGAGGAATATAACGTATGCAGATGCTGTTAAAGTGGTTGATACAAGGAATAGAGAGAAAGGAAAAGAGAGGGATGTGCAAAAGAGAGGAGAATTGAGGAAATATCAGAGAAGGAAGGTAGGATTACGGAAGAGACAATGATTGTAAGTAAAGTAAATTTCTTGTTGTTCATAGCTGAAGTAATTAATTGTACTGCACAGACTGAAAAGAAGACAACTAAGATTCAAATTATAGTCAAGGCAGCAGAGAGATTCTTGGGAGTAAAGGACATAACATGGGAAATGGTTAGGGATGGGCTAATTAGTGAGATACAGTCCAGCCAGGAAGCATGGTTTGGCTAGGAGGATGATTTTAATTTTACAATGGAATGCGAGAATTCTTGTGGCTAATGGATTGGAGTTTAAAGGTGCTATTAATGAGATGGAAGTTAAACCGGATCTGATATGTATACAAGAGTCATGGCTTAAACCTAGATTTGATTTTGTTATTAAAGGATGTGTGAGTGAGAGAAGAGATAGAGAGGAGGGAAATGGTGGAGGGTGTATTACTCTGATTAAGGAAGGCATGCAATATAGATCATTAGGCAAAGGTGTAACACAAGAATATGTTGTAGTAGAGGTATGGGTGAATGGAATAAAGTATGTAATAATAAACTTTTATAATCCTTGTAGGAAATTAGTGTTGAGTGAGTTAGAGCAAATAGAGGGTCTTAATGAAGATAATTTGGTAATTTGGTGTGGGGATTTTAATGCACAGAGCATGTTATGGGTAGGTTTAGTGACAGATTGTAATGGAATGGTGGTGGAAGATTTGATAGATCAGAGAAATTTGGTGTGTCTGAATGATGTGGGTAATACAAGAATAGATGTGGCTACAGGTAAAGAGTCTGTGTTAGATCTAACAATGGTGTCTGATTCAATTGCAGGGAGTGCAGAGTGGGAAATATTGCGACAAGATACTATTGGGAGTGATCATTATCCAATAATGATATATGTTAGTGTGAATGTGAGAGGAAGTAAGGCGAGTCAAGGAAATGTTGGTAGATGGAGGTTTGATAAAGCGAATTGGGAATAATTCATGAGTCTGAGTAAAGAGGGATTAAAGAGTATTATAGTAGAACCAGATAGACCAGTAGAAATGATTAGTGATGATGTTGTTTATGCCATTCAAGTAGCAGCAAATAAATATATACCAAAAGGGAAAGGAGGTAGGAAGAAGTGGAGTGTGGGGAAATTGGTTAGTGATATGAGACTGGAGGAGGTTGGATATGCTCCAATAATTCCTTTATCTCCAGTACCATTATGGATCATACCCCAACCAGAAGTAGATTTAAGTAGATTTAATAGTTCCATGGTGGACGGAAGAATGTACTTGTGCAATAAGAAGGAAAAGGAAAGCATTTAGGATGGTTAAGAAAACACATAATATTCAAGATTTAATAATGTATAAACAAGCACAAGCTGAGGTAAGGAGGATAATAAGGAAAGTCAGAAAACAGTATTGGATGGCTTATTGTGATGAAATAGGGAAGAATACACCAGTAGAGGAAGTATGGGGTATGATTAAGAAAATGAAAGGGATTCAAAAGTGTAACGGGTATCCAGTTTTAAGTATGGAGGGAGAAATAGCTGTGGAGGATGGAGATAAAGTGGAAATGTTTTTAAAGGCATTTATAAAAGTAAATAGTTCAGAAAATTTGACTGAACAGAGTAAGGAAATGAGGAAGGGTGTGATGAAGGAATATCCGGATATAGAGAAGAAAAAAGAGGCTGAAGATAATTTGTTGGATGTACCATTTTCTATGAGTGAGTTAAAGAATGCAGTAAGAAGAATGAAACAATCTGCTCCAGTCAGGAGTAGATGGGATTAGTTACAGTATGATGAAGCATTTTAGTGAAACATCTATGGAAGTGATTTTAACATTTTATAATAGAATATGGATAGAGGGTATAATTCCTCAAAGTTGGAAGGAAGCATTAATTATACCTATTAAAAAGCCTGGGGAAGATCCAAGTAATCCTATAAATTATCGTCCAATAGTATTAACTTCTCATTTATGTAAGGTAATGGAGAGAATGATAGCTGATAGATTGACTTATCATTTGGAAAAAATGAATTGATTTTTTTCTTATCAAAGTGGGTTTAGGTGTGGTAGAGGGACTATGGATCCAATAGTATCTTTTGAGGATGAAATAAGAAAGGCATTTATAAATAAGGAAAGTGTCTTTGCTGTTTTCTTTGATATAGAAAAGGCTTATGATATGTTGTGGAAAGAGGGGTTATTAATAAAGTTACAGAAAATGAGTATAAAAGGAAGAATGTATAATTGGATAAAATAGTTTTTAATTGGAAGAAGTATTCGAGTAAAGGTGGGTGGAGCTATATCATTAAGTGGAGCAATTGAAAATGGTACACCTCAGGGCAGTGTAATAAGTCCACTTTTATTTATTATCATGATTAACAATGTTTTCTCAAGGATTGATAGAAGTATGGGGAAATCATTGTTTGCTGATGATGGGGCTATCTGGTTTAGAGGAAAGAATATAGATTATAACACAAAGAAATTGCAAGGTGCGCTAAATGAAGTTGAAAAGTGGTCAGGGGAAAATGGTTTTAAGTTTTCAGTGGAAAAGACAAAAATAATAATTTTTACTAAAATGAGGAGGAATGTGGATGTTAAGTTAAAATTATACAAAAAAGAATTAGAGCGTGTAAGTATAGTAAGATTTCTAGGAGTTTGGTTTGATAGTAGATTAACTTGGAGAGCATATTGAAAAAATGGTGGGAAGATGTAAGCGTGTAGTGAATGTAATGAAATGTATTTCAGTTCAGGAATGGGGAGCAGATAGATTGGCTTTAAAACTATATATATATATATATATATATATATATATATATATATATATATATATATATATATATATATATATATATATATATATGATAAGATCTATAATTGATTATGGTTGTATAGTATATGGTTCTGCAAATAAATCTCATTTAATTAAATTAGAGAGAATTCAGTCTCAAGCACTAAGAATTTGCTGCGGAGCATATCTAACTTCTCCAGTTTAGTCTTCAAGTAGAGATGGGTGAAATGCCTTTGCAGATAAGAAGACAGCAATTAATGGCATCTTATTGGGCAAATTTAAAAGGTCAGAGTGAGGATCACCCAACAAGGAAAGTAATGAGTCCTAGTTGGGAATATGAGAAGAGAGAGTGTAATAACTTTGGATGGAGTGTGAGGAAATTGGTTAGTGATATGAGACTGGAGGAGGTTGGATATGCTCCAATAATTCCTTTATCTCCAGTACCATTATGGATCATGCCCCAACCAGAAGTAGATTTAAGTTTATTAGAAAAAAGGCAAAAGGAGGGTTCATATGAAACAGAAGTATATAATATAAGGGAGTATATTGGGTCAAGATATGGGGAGTATACAGTCTATGGGCGCACCTGATGAAACACTTCGGCGCTTCATTTAGCGGTAGTCACGTAACATGGGTGTGTCAAATCACAGTTCGGAGCAGTGTTTCGAAACATCTGCGCTTCGGGATCTCGACACAGCGTCGGAACGTCAGTTTCGCGTCAGCCATCCCTACTTATGTAGTGCAGTTTGCACATACAGGTCAGGTTATGTTCCACTGCTATATATATTGTTTTGACTTTGTTTTGTGCAGTTTATATTCTGTTGCATCTAAGTTTTGTTTCTTTTGTTTTTGTTTTCTTCCCCCCTGAGTGACTGTCACCCTGTGCCACAATAAAAAAAACACTTAACCCAGACCAACTGTTTCCTCTGTCCATTGGAGTCTCCGACCGCTCAAGGCGTTCTTAACACTACTAGCCGGGACTTCTTACTGATGTGTACAGATGTGACGCAATGACGCAAAGATATGCTCGAATCTCCTGCGCAAATCCACCAGTACCACTGGAATTAAAAACATTATTACAAGCTTTTCGTTGTAAATCGAGCTAAGGTAAGCAGATAGTTTTGAACACTGGCTGGTTATGTACTTGCTCAAATTGATTTTGGATAATTTTTTACCCAAAAAAGTTACGGACCGCTGCTTTAAATAATGTTTAAGGTTATTTTTTCATGCTTAAGTGTTCAAATTAAGCATGAATAAATAAGTGTTAAATTATGACTAATGCACTAGTCATAATAACTAAAAGCCCATTTATATGCAGTGTATGCAATAAGCCCTACTTTAGATTTATAGATTTAAGTGTAAATATGTTTAATAAGTTTACAGTGGCAGAGAAGAATCGTGTTACAATAGTACACACATTTATATTAAACCAACAGCACACTTAAAATACAACGCAAGAAAATATTAGTTGAGTAATTGAGTCTTATCGGAATTCAAATGTCTCTTCATTTGGTCTGTGACCAATCAGATTGTGTTGCTCAATGCCTGCAGCCAATCAGAGGCAGAGCTGCTGACGATACTCGTCTGGCTGATGCTGGCTCACTCGCGGGAGGTTTGCAGCCTTGCAGGTGAAGTAGGCTACAATATTGCTTTACATTATTTATTTAATAAAACATTGAGAGCGGAAAGTACATGGCTCATCCTTCGACCAGTTCAATTACGTCACATCGCAGCCTGACCTTAATGGTGATGATAAACTGTTTTGGAATAAAATGGCCTTACGAGAACAGGAGAAAAAGTCCTGCTGTTTGGAGGTAAGTAGTAAGACTAATATATCTAAACGTGAATAAAAAGTTGTATGAACATGCACCCGACCTTATCTCTTGTATATTCTGTTAACAGATGCTGTTCTTCACGAGTGTTTGCTGTCAGCTGTCATCAGACGCAAGTGTAACAATCAGCAGCTCATCAGAAAATGGCATATAATGTGTAATTTATATTTATGTATAGAGATGGTCAGTGGAATTAGTTCAATATTATATTTTACCAACATCTTCCAGTGTTCATTTAATGAAAAACAGTAAGTTAATTTTGTTTAGCTTTGCTGAAACCATTGTGAAACCTTTAAAAAAAACCGTTGACATTAGAATGTGTGTTAGATTTATTTATATATATATATATATATATATATATATATATATATATATATATATATAGTATTGTTCAAAATAATAGCAGTACAATGTGACTAACCAGAATAATCAAGGTTTTAGTATATTTTATTGCTACGTGGTAAACAAGTTACCAGTAGGTTCAGTAGATTCTCAGAAAACAAACAAGACCCAGCATTCATGATATGCACGCTCTTAAGGCTGTGCAATTGGGGTATTTGTTGAAAGGGTGTGTTAAAAAAATAGCAGTGTCTACCTTTGACTGTACAAACTCAAAACTATTTTGTACAAACATTTTTTCTTTCTGGGATTTAGCAATCCTGTGAATCACTAAACTAATATTTAGTTGTATGACCACAGTTTTTAAAACTGCTTGACATCTGTGTGGCATGGAGTCAACCAACTTGTGGCACCTCTCAGCTGTTATTCCACTCCATGATTCTTTAACAACATTCCACAATTCATTCACATTTCTTGGTTTTGCTTCAGAAACAGCATTTTGATATCACCCCACAAGTTCTCAATTGGATTAAGGTCTGGAGATTGGGCTGGCCACTCCATAACATTAATTTTGTTGGTTTGGAACCAAGACTTTGCCCGTTTACTAGTGTGTTTTGGGTCATTGTCTTGTTGAAACAACCATTTCAAGGGCATGTCCTCTTCAGCATAGGGCAACATGACCTCTTCAAGTATTTTAACATATGCAAACTGATCCATGATCCCTGGTATGCGATAAATAGGCCCAACACCATAGTAGGAGAAACATGCCCATATCATGATGCTTGTACCTCCATGCTTCACTGTCTTCACTGTGTACTGTGGCTTGAATTCAGAGTTTGGGGGTCGTCTCACAAACTGCCTGTGGCCCTTGGACCCAAAAAGAACAATTTTACTCTCATCAGTCCACAAAATGTTCCTCCATTTCTCTTTAGGCCAGTTGATGTGTTCTTTGGCAAATTGTAACCTCTTCTGCACATGCCTTTTTTTAACAGAGGGACTTTGCGGGATTCTTGAAAATAGATTAGCTTCACACAGACGTCTTCTAACTGTCACAGTACTTACAGGTAACTCCAGACTGTCTTTGATCATCCTGGAGGTGATCATTGGCTGAGCCTTTGCCATTCTGGTTATTCTTCTATCCATTTTGATGGTTGTCTTCCGTTTTCTTCCACGTCTCTCTGGTTTTGCTCTCCATTTTAAGGCATTGGAGATCATTTTAGCTGAACAGCCTATCATTTTTTGCACCTCTTTATAGGTTTTCCCCTCTCCAATCAACTTTTTAATCAAAGTACGCTGTTCTTCTGAACAATGTCTTGAACGACCCATTTTCCTCAGCTTTCAAATGCATGTTCAACAAGTGTTGGCTTCATCCTTAAATAGGGGCCACCTGATTCACACCTGTTTCTTCACAAAATTGATGACATCTGTGATTGAATGCCACACTGCTATTTTTTTGAACACACCCCTTTCAACTAATTCAACTAATTGCCCAATTGCACAGCCTTAAGAGCGTGCATATCATGAATGCTGGGTCTCATTTGTTTTCTGAGAATCTACTGAACCTACTGGTAACTTGTTTCCACGTAGCAATAAAAAAATATACTAAAAACCTTGATTATTCTGGTTAGTCACATTGTACTGCTATTATTTTGAACAATACTGTAAATGTATAATAATATTGAACTGTATCTTGTTGAATAGACTTTAATAAATACTTTTATAATTAAAATGTGTGCTTGTGTGTGTAGTAATGTTGTCATTAATCTAAACTTGAAAGTCTATGGGGGTGTCAAACTCAGTTCCTGTGCTGCATCCAGGTCGTTTTTATTCTGACCTTCACTCATGAACTTCCCTCCGTCTTGTTCGATCGGATGTGCGTCATTGCTTACATTGCATGAGTGCCCACTACTGGCGGAACCTTTGCAATGGACTGAACTGGAACGCCCTAAGCCCTTTATCACTTGGAATCCACTATGGAGTTTTTTATTTATTAAATTGGTTTCCCCTTATGAAATTGTTTAAAGCGATAGTTAACTTTAACATGAAAATTCTGTCATCCTTTCCTCACCCTCAAGTTCTTTCAAACCTGTATGAATTTCTTTCTTCAGCTGAACACAAGGGAAGATATTTTGAAGAATGTCAGTAACAAAACAGTTAACTGGAGCCATTGATTTCCATAGTGTTTTTTTCCTACTATGGAAGTCAATGGCTCCAGTTAACTGTTTGGTTACTGACATTCTTCAAAATATCTTCCCTTGTGTTCAGCTGAAGAAAGAAATTCATACAGGTTTGAAAGAACTTGAGGGTGAGGAAAGGATGACAGAATATTCATGTTAAAGTTAACTATCCCTTTAATGCAGCATGTATATGGGTGTTTTTGGGTTGTTTTCAAAAATAATGAAAATATAGTGTTGTTTGTGGTGGGATGAATTAAACATGATATGCTTTGACGTCACAATCGTGTTGCATTGTGGTATATGGAGCTGCCTGAAGTGTACATATGAAGTAGACTCACTCCCTCAATTTTCACAGAGGGAGCAAGTCTACTTTATATGTACAATAGACATATAGAATGCTGCATTAAACAATTTAAGAATGTCTGTCCTATTAAACTTCACGAAGTGGAACGCCCTTATAAATGGCGGCAGGGATTCCCCCAAGGGGAAGTGCTTAGGGAAGTTCATAAGTGCATCTAAAAGTGAAGTGGAATGCAGCCCAGAGTTCTCCTCCAACCCTAATAAAATACACCTGTACCAGCTAATCAAGGCCTTCAGGAATTCCAGGCAGGTGTTTTACAGCTGATTGGAGCAAAAGTTTGCAGGACTGGAGTGGAGACACATTATATGACCATGATTGATTATAGGGCTCCACTTGGGACAAGATAAGAGCAGCGCCATTATTAAGTACAGTCTTATACTGATTGGTAAACTGCACATGTTTTATACATGTCCCAAGAAATATATGCTACACATATTAAATTAGCATTGTTTTCCTATGTTTTTACATAAAAATCTATAAGGCTTTACGTGTATGTAGGGTATATATTACATATATGATTCAAAATACATTAATATTATGCAATTTGTGTATGTGTTTTTTGCACCATATATGACCCTTACAAAATTCTGTTAGAACATAGAATCATAGGTGTTTTTAGCAAAACTTTTCCATATGGGCAGAAGACTGTTCTTCAGAGTTAATAGTTTTGGTGGGAGGTTTTTCTTTCCCAGTCCAAGCATCACAGTCTGAATGAAGTTGAGTGTATTTGTCATGCATTTTGGGTAATCCAAATGCAATGGATTACCCAAAATGGATTACCCAAAATCAACTTTTTAATCAAAGTACGCTGTTCTTCTGAACAATGTCTTGAACGTTTGTCTGTTGTTTGGGCTTACATGTAAGCCCAAACAACAGACAAACTGCCTGAGGCAAGTTTTTAATATGAGCCCAAACAACAGACAAACTGCCTGAGGCAAGTTTTTAATATGATCCATGACAATACCTCCCTCCAGAATGATGGCAGTGGAGATGGGCTGGAGGTCCACTGAGCTTTCTCATGAGGACTATCTTCACTGACAACTGTCAGCACAGCAACAGTGATGCATTCCAGGGCCTCGTCTCTTGCTGTATCCTACAAAGACACACATTCTTCAGCATTGCAATTTATGCTATTCTAAAACATAAATTTTTAGTGTTGTAATGTTATCATAAATTATGGCTTTAAATATGTTTTTACACTGGATTGTTACAATAAAGCAAACAAATATAAGGGAGTGCAGAATTATTAGGCAAATGAGTATTTTGACCACATCATCCTCGTTATGCATGTTGTCTTACTCCAAGCTGTATAGGCTGGAAAGCCTACTACCAATTAAGCATATTAGGTGATGTGCGTCTCTGTAATGAGAAGGGGTGTGGTCTAATGACATCAACACCCTATATCAGGTGTGCATAATTATTAGGCAACTTCCTTTCCTTTGGCAAAATGGGTCAAAAGAAGGACTTGACAGGCTCAGAAAAGTCAAAAATAGTGAGATATATTGCAGAGGGATGCAGCAGTCTTAAAATAGCCAAGCTTCTGAAGCGTGATCATCGAACAATCAAGTGTTTCATTCAAAATAGTCAACAGGGTCGCAAGAAGCGTGTGGAAAAACCAAGGCACAAAATAACTGCCAGTGAACTGAGAAAAGTCAAGCGTGCAGCTGCCAAGATGCCACTTGTCACCAGTTTGGCCATATTTCAGAGCTGCAACATCACTGGAGTGCCAAAAGCACAAGGTGTGCAATACTCAGAGACATGGCCAAGGTAAGAAAGGCAGAAAGTCGACCACCACTGAACAAGACACACAAGCTGAAACGTCAAGACTGGGCCAAGAAATATCTCAAGACTGATTTTTCTAAGGTTTTATGGACTGATGAAATGAGAGTGAGTCTTGATGGGCCAGATGGATGGGCCCGTGGCTGGATTGGTAAAGGGCAGAGAGCTCCAGTCCGACTCAGACGCCAGCAAGGTGGAGGTGGAGTACTGGTTTGGGCTGGTATCATCAAAGATGAGCTTGTGGGGCCTTTTCGGGTTGAGGATGAAGTCAAGGTCAACTCCCAGTCCTACTGCCAGTTTCTGGAAGACACCTTCTTCAAGCAGTGGTACAGGAAGAAGTCTGCATCCTTAAAATAAAACATGATTTTCATGCAGGACAATGCTCCATCACACGCGTCCAAGTACTCCACAGCGTGGCTGGCAAGAAAGGGTATAAAAGAAGAAAATCTAATGATATGGCCTCCTTGTTCACCTGATCTGAACCCCATTGAGAACCTGTGGTCCATCATCAAATGTGCGATTTACAAGGAGGAAAAACAGTACACCTCTCTGAACAGTGTCTGGGAGGCTGTGGTTGCTGCTGCACGCAATGTTGATGGTGAACAGATCAAAACACTCACAGAATCCATGGATGGCAGGCTTTTGAGTGTCCTTGCAAAGAAAGGTGGCTATATTGGTCACTGATTTGTTTTTGTTTGGTTTTTGAATGTCAGAAATGTATATTTGTGAATGTTGAGATGTTATATTGGTTTCACTGGTAAAAATAAATAATTGAAATGGGTATAAATTTGTTTTTTGTTAAGTTGCCTAATAATTATGCACATTAATAGTACCTGCACACACAGATATCCCCCTAAAATAGCTAAAACTAAAAACTACTTCCTAATAAACTACAAAAATATTCAGCTTTGATATTAATTCGTTTTTTGTGTTCATTGAGAACATGGTTGTTGTTCAATAATAAAATTAATCCTCAAAAATACAACTTGCCTAATAATTCTGCACTCCCTGTATTTGGTATGGTTATATTATAGCTATGGAGATACAACAAGGTCTATACATTCTTGAACAGTGACACTGACTTTTCAACCTAGACTCCTACTCCTTAGATTTGAAATTAATGAATGTGTATTACTACTGCAGAAGTCCCACCCTCGTGTTTACGAAGCGCTCGTGTGAAGACTAATACAAACGCCTTTTGTACAGTCTTCACACAAGCGCTTTGTAAACATTGATTTGGACCTTCAGCATTTTGGTTGCAATTGAAAATCATTTTATGATGAAAATGGAATGTTTTCATCAAAAAACTTCATTTCTTTTCGACTAAAGAAAGACATGAACATCTTGGATGAGATGGGCGTGAGTAAATTACCAGGAAGTTTTAATTTTGGGGTGAACTAATCTTTTAATAAAGACCTTCTGAAGAGAAGCCATGCATTTTTTGTTAAAAAAAAATCCATATTTTTTACTTTAAAATATCTAGCTTCCGGCAGTCGACCATAAGCATCTACTTATGTCACCTAGTGACCAACATTAGATAAAATGAAATAAATTAATCAGGTCCCAGCCAGAGAAACAAAACAGACAGTCAGTGTGTGGATACAACAAATAGTCTTTATTGGGACAGCAAGCACTACTAGGGATAGTGTTACTTAAGGGAAAAAAGTTAATCTAAAATGATGTCTCTGAAGCCATTTGGAAAGAGGTAAAAGTTCGGTGACTTCACAACAATTCTCCAACTATCCTCCCTCCAAAGAAAGTCAAGCAGACACGTCCAAAAGATCACTGCAGTCGTCCGACCCACAGGCGATAGTTATAATACTCTCAGCAGCAAACAGCAAAGCCGAGGGAGATCCTGGTGTAACCAAGGCAGTCTTCACAGGAACACTGGGCCCAGGAGCCCAAGATGGATAATCCAGAGGCTAGAAGAGAGCACCAAGAATGACCACTAACAATCACAGATAGCAGGTCACACTTACACTGTAGTACAATAAAATATAATTACGGCCCTTCAGGCAGCATTAGCGAGCGTTGAGGGAGGTTCGAGGATAGCCACAGTCTTCAGGACAATGCCAGCCACTGGAACCATAAGATAGGTATTGCTAAGGCTATAACAAATGACCACCATGAACACCAACACCACAGAAAATCAACACCCATTCACAAGGTGTGGTAATAAAATATAATTACGGCCCTTTAGGCAACATTAGAGAGCATTGAGAAAATCCAGCTGCAGTATACCGGTGGTCAGCCAAAGATGCCTGGGAATTTGGGCTTCATGGGCAGCGCAGGGAAGTGCAATGAACACAAAATGGCAGCAGATCAGCAGCCACCCCTAGGGATGGCTGTCGCGAAACTGACGTTTCGACGCTGTGTCGATACCCCGAAGCGCAGATGTTTCGAAACACTGCTCCGAACTGTGATTCAACACACCCATGTCACGTGACTACCGCTAAATGAAGCGCCGAAGTGTTTCATCAGGTGCGCCTGTCGAAACTGTTTTGATTGAAAGGGGCGGGAACAAACCACACAGTCACACATCTGTATGAACCTCATTCCCCTCGGTTTAAAAGTAAAGTTAATCCATCTTCACCTCATGGGTTTTGTGAGAGGAGATACATTTTGTGATATAAGTGAGATTTATAGTGTGCTTTGGTTAGTTATATTTAGGCTAGATTTAAATTAGATATATTTACTGATAGGTATAGACAGTGACATATAGTTAGGATAGATATAGGCTAGTGACACATTCATATAGGCAAAGTTAGATAGTGACAGACAGCACAGCATAAGATATTGTATGTACTTGCTAAAAAATATTTGTGCATGCCAGCAACATGTGTCTCCTGTGAGAGGATTTTTTCAAAGGCTGGAGAAATTATATGTAAAAAAAAGAAGTCGGTTAAGTCCTTCAACAACAGAGAAATGTATATATATTTTTTAATAAACATGTAATGTAGCAACTGTGACACATTGTGGCTGTATTTATTTTATTAATCTTCATTTTTCATGACTTTCATGACAAAAAACAACAAGGAGGCTACAGGTTACAAAAGTAGTTGTCAGACAGATGTTAAAAACTATTTTATTAACATAGATCACTGTCAAGGTTATTTCAGATCAATACATGCAAGTGACCACTAGATGGCGTAATGGAAACGGGTGTCGGGTGTTGTTTCGAAGCTCCGGCACATTTGCTTCAACTGTTTCAGTGCTTCACGAAGCCTCGGTCTGCCCATCACTAGCCACCACCGCACTCTGTTTCAGAGAACCAGTTTTTATCTCCTTCAAACTAGGCGTGGCGGCTGTTAGACAATTAGTCACTAATTGCCATTATCAGCAGCAATGCAGATGCAATAATAAAGTTACTCAATCACAGGAAGTGTCATCCAAATATGGGCAGAAAGGTGGAGCATGGTGACAAGTTCTAATGAATTAATTAAGTCACATTAACAGAGGAGGAAGCACAGTCCAAATATGGGCATAGTTATAAAACAGGAAGCGGGTTGCCAGGTTTGTCCATAAACAAGTGTCTATAAAGGATCAGGCAGGGCAAATTAAGGAATAACAAAACCCACTACAAATTTGATGCACATGCACAGTACATAACCACTACAATTCAGAGTGCCAATATATTAATGCACACAGTAAACACCATCACACAACGCTGCACACAGTAAGGCCCAAATGTCTCTGATCAAAAACAAACAAAAATACTAAGTCAACCTGTGACACTTACACCAAAAGAGTGACCACAGACCCGACTCATGATGTATTGACGAATGCGGATATGCTGAGAATAGTGGAAAACAAAACATTGGTCATAAATTTTAATTTAAAGAGGATTCAATATAAGAGAAGAGCTTGATTTTGTTGACGTCGAAACTTACGTTACTCCTACATCGCGTCACTCAGGTCACTCTTTTGTCGCAAGTCGTCCGCTGGGAGCTTGTTATTTTAGTCTATAAAGTTATAAATATGGATATCTACATCAATATCTATTTCTATTTCACATAGTAAAATAAGGCGTTTAAAGATGTAGTACACATATTAAAGCTTTATTCTGCATGATTTCATTCTACATCCCTTCCTTAATCCTACCCAATATCTAAGCTTAACAACCTTACTAACTAATGAGCAGTAATTAGGGGTTTATTGAGGCAAAGTCATAGTTAATTTAAAAAAGTCATAGTTAATAGTTAGTTAATAGTGAAAATTGGAGTGTGACCATATTTCCTATTGTACCGAACCTGTATCGAACCGTCACCCCAAAACCGAGGTACGTACAGGACCATGACTTCTGTGTGCCGTTACACACCAGCACACTTCAGAACAGTTGGACTAAATCGCTCAATTCATTTGGATTCATTTTAACGTCTCTTTATGAACTTTTGAAGCTTCAAAGTAGTAGTAGTTGCGTAGACTGTCATTGGATGGACAGAAACCACCACATTTCATTAAAAGATCTTCAGTTGTGTTCTGAAAATGAATGAATGTCTTAAGGGTTTGGAACGACATGAGGGTCATTTTAAGAACTTACATTTTTGGGTGAACTAAACGCTAAACATTAACACACTATAATAAATACTGTAATAATGTATTACTCATTGTTAGTTCATATTAGTAAATACATTACAATAAAATCTCATTTGTTAAAATTAGTTAAAGGAACACGCCACCGTTTTTAGAAATAGGGCTTATTCAACTTCTGGTACAAACACTGCTACATGGGTGCAGAGATATCACACAACACATAAAATGTAAGCTGTGGGATTTCATGTGTTAGGTGATATCTCTGCGCCCAAGTAGCAGTGCTTCGCCTGTGCTTCCCCATAGTATAGTCCCAAGTCAATATCTGCCTAGGAAATTGCCTAGTCTTAATCTGAATCGCTATTTGTACTCGTTGTGAATACGCGGGCCACAATAAGTAATTAGGTGGGGTTTTTTTGGGGTGTTACTTGGGACATGCTAGCTGGCAACATAGGATTCCATTCATTATGCTAAGCTAAGCTAGCGGCAACCCTTCTAAACAAAGACAAAAATGCATTTGCCCACATATCTAAATGTAGGAAAGAAGTTGAATAAGCTCTCTTTCTAAAAACGGTGGAGTGTTCCTTTAAGGTCTTACCACCTATGTTACATAACCTTCTTCAACACTTCCCATTGAAAACTGAACAAGTCCTCAAGGGATGAAACTGTCTGTGGCTGAACCTGTGGTACAATTCTTCTTGCGTGGTCTTCAAATGTTTTCATATAGGTCTTTCTGTGGAAGAAAAAGATTATTAGGCTTAACGTTACTTGTAGCTACCACCTCACACGGAGGGCCACACACCCTGTCCTCGCTCAGCCCAAATTTTGAGACCGCGCGCGACAGTCCGTGTGCCAGCAGTACAGAAGAGTGCACTAGGTGGCAATACGCACAGGAAATCGTTTAAATGTGAAAGCAAGAATAAATTGCATTCCCGCTGAAAAACAAGCGTTCTAGCGCCTATAAAATAGTGTTGCGCCCCTTCTTAACACATCACTATGAATGATCACGTCATAAATTATATGGGAAATCTGCAGAGCAATGATCAACTTCTCCATTTTGCTTAGGAACTAATGTGGTCGCAACCAAAGTTTACAGGACTGTGTTTTCTGGATTTCAATTAAAGGATTAGTTCACTTTTAAAAAAACTTTTGCTGATAATTTACTCACCACCATGTCATCCAAGATGTCCATGTCTTTCTTTCTGCAGTCGAAAAGAAATTAAGGTTTTTGATGCAAACATTTCTCCTTATAATGGAGGCAATGGACCCCAAAAGGTTACAGGTCCGAATGACCGCTTTAAACTATACCCTTTGAAGCCTTAAAGCCCTTTGAAGCTGTACTGAAACTGTCATTTGGACCTTGAACCGTTTGGAGCCCACTGAAGTCCATTATATGGAGAAAACCCCTGGAATGTTTTCATCAATAACCTTAATATCTTTTCGACTGAAGAAAGAAAGACCTGGACATCTTGGATGACATGGGGGTGAGTAAATTATCAGCAAAAGTTTTTTAAAAAGTGAACTAATCCTTTAAGCGGAGCACTTCTACATTCCAATTGGTCGCCGGCCACCGCCGAACCGCGTCAAAGCTCATTACCATAAAGTTGAGCTGATTTCAACTCTTCTCAATGGCCAAATCGTCCACGCCCCGCCGCTCTCGCCCGGAGCTCGCCGCTGACTCCCATTGAAAATGAATGACTTCCAGCCACCTTGACACTCTCGCCGCCTGCGTTGTGAACGCACAGTTAGGCTGTTTCACAAAAAAAAAAAACTTAGGCTGTGGCACCGACATGATAACGAGCAATTTACAAATCTTTTGGCAAATCTTGCCATCAAATAAGTTAACATTTTCATTGAGAATGACATGACAAACATAAATATTACCAGAAGCTCGACACTTCTCGGTCCCGCTGGAAGGCAATGAACTCAGAACTAAGGCTATTTGTGAATGTTTAATTATTTTTTTAAATATTGCTGATATTATTGTTAACAAATAGCTTTCTATATGCAAAATATAATGCAATTACATAATACATTTCTTCCATAAAGGAAACTGCCTTTTTTTAATATACTGCAATGTATGCATTGACCTTGTATGGCTATTTATTAACACATACAATATTTAGAAATTAAGACATAAATAGCATTACATGTAATATTCATAAAGTTTTATCCTTTATTGTGTAGCCTTACAATAACTACACTAACTACTCTTTATTGTGTAGCCTTAAAGGGCACCTATTATGCCCCTTTTTACAATATGTAATATAAGTCTCAGGTGTCCCCAGAGTGTGCCTGTGAAGTTTTAGATCAAAATTCCTAACAGATCATTTAATATACCATGTTGAAAATGCCAATTTTGGGGTTGAAGAAAAATGCGCTGTTCAGTGTGTGTTTCCCCTTAAATGCAAATGAGCTGCTGCTCCCCACCCAGAAGGCAGAGCCTTCACAGCTCCTCAACACCAGAACACGCGAATGAAAACTGAAAATGAAAAACGCCTCGGTTACGACTGTAACCTCGGTTCCCTGAAGAGGGAACGAGCGTTGCATCGTCCTGCCATATCTCCTACATGCCTGTCAAAGCGACTACTTCAGACTTTCGAAGCTAGCGCGGCTTTGTTTTGGCAGGCTTTATACTTCCTGGTTCATGACGTCATCCGCCTCTGACGTTCCCTCACACTATTGGACTGATTTCACATGTGCTTCATGACTTCATCACGCAAGCGTTCCCCATAGCGTCATTCGATGCAACGCTCGTTCCCTCTTCAGGGAACCGAGGTTACAGTCGTAACCGAGGCGTTCCCTTTCAAGGGAACTCCCGTTGCATCGAATGACGCTATGGGGAACGTTAATACCAACGCCACCATAACGAGACGTGCCTGTCCAGTGTGAAAAAGCAGCACTAGGACGACAAAACCCCAGACCCTGGTGTAGAGTCCAAAGAGTAGAACCTGACGAATGTATGCGGTGAGGACCAACCCGCCGCATCACAAACGTCCTGCAGAGCCACTCCTGAAATAAGGGCCTTAGAGGCCGCCATACTCCTAGTAGAGTGGGACCGGACGGCCAAGGGAGAAGGCCGTCCGACCGACTCATAAGCCAGTGAGATAGTCTCAACCACCCACTTGCTCATTCTTTGCTTAGATGCTGGGGACCCCTTGTTAGGGGGCCCGAAGCACACGAACAGTTGTTCTGTTTTACGCCACAGGGCAGCTCTGTGGACATATGCATCTAACGCCCTCACAGGGCAAAGCTAATTATTTTTCTCCTGGTCCGGATTGAGGAAAGGTGGAGGACAGAAGGCCTGAAGAATAATCGATCTAGCTACGTTAGTAGGGACCTTAGGAATATAACCTGGCCTAGGATGAAGGAAAGCCTTGACCATGCCAGGTGCAAACTCCAAGCACGAGGGTGCAACAGAAAGAGCCTGAAGATCTCCTATCATCTTAAGAGATGAAATAGCAAGGATGAACAGAGTTTTTAAAGTCAGAAACTTAGCCTGAACCTCCTCCAGCGGCTCAAGGGGAGCCTGGGACAGGCCCTGGAGGACCGTAGCCAGGTCCCACGCCAGCACCCTAGTGCGAACTACAGGCCTCAGCCTCAAAGTACCACGAAGGAAACGAGACACCAACGGATCTTTACCCACAGATAACCCACCCAGAAGAGTGTGGTAAGCACCAATGGCCGCCACATACACTTTCAATGTGGAGGGGGATAGACCTGCATTAAACCGTTCCTGCAGGAACTCCAGCACTGCACCAACCGGGCAGTTAACTGGGTCCTGGTGACGGCTACTACACCAAGAAGTGAACACTGTCCATTTCAGAGCGTAAAGCTTCCTCGTGGATGGAGCTCTGGAGTGAAGAATGGTATCTACAACCTCGGTTGAAAGACCCGACCTTATGAGCTGGGCCCTCTCAGAGGCCACGCCCATAGATTCCATAGTTCTGGACGGGGGTGGAATATTGACCCCTCTGCTTGGGACAGAAGGTCCCTCCTGACCGGCAACTGGAGTGGATGCCCGTCGAGGAGCGACACTACATTGGGAAACCATACCCTGCCCGGCCAACGCGGGGCTATCAGAATAAGGCGCACTTGGTCCCTGCGAACTATATCCAGAATTTTCCGGGAGCAGAGCGATCGGGGGAAAAGCATACAGGCGCAGCCTCGGCGACGCCTGTACCATAGCATCCAGCCCCAGCGGAGCTGGATGCGTGAGGGAGAACCAGAGTGGACAGTGAGACGTCTCTCGAGACGCAAACAGATCCACTTGAGCCTGGCCGAACACCCTCCAAATCTGTTCCACCACCTCGGGGTGGAGCCTCCATTCCCCGGGCCTCAGCCCCTGCCTCGACAGGAGGTCTGCTCCTATATTCTGGGCCCCAGGGATATAAGCCGCTCTGAGGGAGAGAAAATTCCCCTGAGACCACAGGAGGATCTGGCGTGCCAACTTGCATAGCGGACGTGAACGCAGACCCCCCTGGTGATTCAAATGAGAATGAGAGATGTCTCTCAGTAGCCACCAAGGCTGCCATAGAGCGGCCGATCGATTTAGCCCTCTCCTTGGTAGCCCTAAGAGACAAATCTGTGGCCCGACGTAGCTCACACACTACTTCGGGCCCAATACCCCCACCCTCATCAATATCACTTAATAATTCAGCCTGGTAGGCCTGCAACAGCGACATGAGGTGTAAACATGCTGCAGCCTGACCAGAAGCTGAATAAGCCTTACCCACTAGAGCAGATGTTGTGCGCACAGGCTTAGTGGGTAATGCCGGGGCCTTTAGGGAAGATGCCGAATCAGGGGATAAATAGCTCGCTAAATTATCTTCTATTTTGGGCATCTCCCCATAACCGTGCTCTTTATAGTTCAATATAGTGGAATAGTTTGATGTTTGTGTACTATACACCCTATATGAAACTGGTTTCTCCCATGATCTCGACACCTCAGTGAGATCAGGGAAAAACGGCAGACGCCGGCGTTGAGGTTGTGATCGAGTCGGCAGATAACGTTCGTCTAACTTGCTCTTTGAACGAACGTCCTGCTTGTCAGCGGGCCAATCAATGTTTAATCGCTCTACAGCCCGAGTCACAACCTCAACTAGCTCTTCAAATGCTTGTGGCTTGTGACTGAGGTGGCGAATCCTCTATTTCTCTGACACTAACACTTTCCAGATCCTCAGAACTGGACAGCTGCATCAGAGGTGCCTCAACCGGGGCGGAAGAAACCGCAGCGCGTGCTTCCAACCCCAGAGAGAAGGCACTGGATCTATCAGGTGAAGGAAGAGATAAGGCTGGGCCCGTCTCTATCCTCGCTGATAAATCCATTTGCGAACCCCAGGACTGTGATCGCCGCTGTGCCTCAGCAGCAGCGGGACCAGAGCCCTGAGGAACGCGAGCCTGAACGTCCTCGCGAAAGAACGCCAGGCGGGATCGAGCGCTGACCGTGCATGCTCCTCTCCCAAACAAGCAACACAAAGAATGTGTGTGTCCCCACCCGTAATGAAACGAGGGCAAGGGTGAACACACACTCTAAACTGCTGCTTATCCGCCATAGTGTTGTTTTAAAGTTATTTTACTGAACTAGAAAAACACTGAATCACTGATCACACAAAGTGCTACTGAAGACAACAGAAGCTAGCGCGGCTTTGTTTTGGCAGGCTTTATACTTCCTGGTTCATGACGTCATCCGCCTCTGACGTTCCCTCACACTATTGGACTGATTTCACATGTGCTTCATGACTTCATCACGCAAGCGTTCCCCATAGCGTCATTCGATGCAACGGGAGTTCCCTTGAAAGGAACATGATATCTGTGTGTTTTGATGACCATATCTATTGCAGACATGTTCATGTGACATAGCAGTTCTTCATCATCATGAAATATTATCATCTGCATGCATTTTAAAGCCTTTACGCTATCAACTTAAACACACACATGCTCCTGTCATATGCGCACAGAGCTGGATGCCATCACATTAGTGAGTAGTCATTTAACTACTTCTCTTGCATATGTTATTGCGATTAAACTGCCAAATGCTCACAAGGTAATGAAAACAGTTGGTTGTGCCTGTGCACGTACAGAAGTTACAGAAATCTTGTGTGTATATTAGATACATCTGTCGTTACTAAAGTGAAAGCAGTTTAATACAGTATGTATTGCTCTATCTGCTGTTATATGAACCGAACAACAGAAAATCACTCACTGCTCTTGACTGACTGAACTTTAGTAGCTTTAATAAGAACACATCTCTTACTTGATTGCTGCTGTTAATGCTCTGGTGAGGAGATAAACATGGATGACTGTGTACAGCTCTCTGAGGGCGGGGTCTACGCGAGGGCTGGACTGGGGCTAAAATTCGGCCCTGGCAAACCCAGCCCATCAGGCCCATGAGTTCCCTGTTAATGTTTTTGCTGGGGTTAGGGCCTTAAATTGGAGTAAATAAATAAAACTAGGACAGGGACAAATAATGACATATATTATTGAATTTACTGCAAATGCAGATAAACTTAATATTGCACCTTTGTCACACAGAAATGCACTTGACAGTAAAGCATTGATTTAGAGCTAGGATGCAGTAAAGTAAATGTACTGCTTTTAAATGCTGTCAACATGTACTTACTCTCATGTCATTCCAAACCTGTATGACTTTCTTTCTTCCGTGAAACACAAAAGAAGATATTTTGAAGAATGTTGGCAACCAAGCCCTTTTAGGCTACCATTGAATATTGTTTGAACAAAAAAACAGACTCAAATTACACAGAAATAAATTCATTTAGGTTTGGAATGACATTGGGGTGAGTAAACAATCACATTTTTGGGTTGAACTATCCCTTTAAAAACAATAAAAAATGTCATGTGTTGACACCTAATTTATGCAAGACACTGATATCTATCTTTCATGAGGTTCTCAATGAAATAACATTTAGTTAAATTTAATTAGTTCTATTACAAAGTTGATAAAACATTTAAAGAGAAAAAAGGTTTTTCCTTAATTCATGGGATCCAAGCTTTAAAGCTGTTTTGTTGAATTATAATGGCATTTTAACTGAGTTTAACTGTAGGCCAGTTTCATTTAACTGTAAGATCATGGTAGTCACAGGTAAAACCATGCTCCTCATTACCATGGGTATGGTTTTAAAATATATAAACCATATATAATAAACTATTGAATTTGTAATAAAAAAAATATTGTAAACATGAGGAAAATACGAAAACAGCCTCTATAAAAGTGATTTATATTTCGAAATATTTAATGTAAGTAATAATAGCAACATTTTTAATACATCCATCCATCCATTATCTTCCGCTTATCCGGGGCCGGGTCGCGGGGGCAACAGTCTAAGCAGAGACGCCCAGACTTCCCTCTCCCTAGCCACTTCCTCTAGCTCTTCCGGGGGAACCCCGAGGCGTTCCCAGACCAGCCGGGAGACATAATCCCTCCAGCGTGTCCTAGGTCTTCCCCGGGGCCTCCTCCCGGTGGGACGTGCCTGGAACACCTCCCTGGGAAGGCGTCCAGGAGGCATCCGAAATAGATGCCCTAGCCACCTCAGCTGGCTCCTCTCGATGTGGAGGAGCAACGGCTCTACTCTGAGCTCCTCCCGAGTGACCGAGCTTCTCACCCTATCTCTAAGGGAGCGCCCAGCCACCCTACGGAGAAAGCTCATTTCGGCCGCCTGTATCCGGGATCTTGTCCTTTCGGTCATGACCCACAGCTCATGACCATAGGTGAGAGTAGGAACGTAGATCGACCGGTAAATCGAGAGCTTTGCCTTACAGCTCAGCTCCTTCTTTACCACGACAGACCGGTACATCGACTGCATTACTGCAGAAGCTGCACCGATCCGCCTGTCGATCTCTCGTTCCATCCTTCCCTCACTCGTGAACAAGACCCCAAGATATCTGAACTCCTCCACTTGGGGCAGGAACTCTCCACCAACCTGAAGTGGGCAATCCACCCTTTTCCAACTGAGAACCATGGCCTCGGACTTGGAGGTGCTGATTCTCATCCCAGCCGCTTCACACTCGGCTGCAAACCGCCCCAGTGCACGCTGAAGGTCCTGGTTTGAGGAGGCCAACACGACAACATCATCCGCAAAAAGCAGCGACGAAATCTTATGGTCCTCAAACCGGACACTCTCCGGCCCTTGGCTGCGTCTAGAAATTCTGTCCATAAAAATTATGAACAGAACCGGTGACAAAGGGCAGCCCTGCGGGAGTCCAACATCCACCGGGAACAGGTCTGATTTACTGCTGGCAATGCGAACCAAGCTCTTGCTCCGGTCATACAGGGAACGAACAGCCCTGAGCAGGGGGCCGCCAACCCCATACTCCCAGAGCACCCTCCACAGGATGCCACGAGGAACACGGTCGAATGCCTTCTCCAAATCCACAAAACACATGTGGACTGGTTGGGCAAACTCCCATGAACACTCCAGCACCCTGAAAAGGGTATAGAGCTGGTCCAGTGCTCCACGACCGGGTCGAAAACCACACTGTTCCTCCTGAATCCGAGGTTCCACTATCGGCCGAATTCTCCTCTCCAGTACCCTGGCATAGACTTTCCCGGGGAGGCTGAGAAGTGTGATCCCCCTATAGTTGGAACACACTCTCCGGTCCCCTTCTTGAAAAGAGGGACCACCACCCGGTCTGCCAGTCCAGAGGTACTGTCCCCAACCGCCATGCGATGTTGCAGAGGCGTGTCAGCCAAGACAGCCCCACAACATCCAGAGACTTGAGGTACTCAGGGCGGATCTCATCCACCCCCGGTGCCTTGCCACCGAGGAGCTTTTTAACCACCTCGATGACTTCAGCCCGGGTGATGGGCGAGTCCACTTCCGAGTCCCCAGCCACTGCTTCCTCAATGGAAGACATGTCGGTGGGATTGAGGAGATCCTCAAAGTATTCCTTCCACCGCCCGATGATATCCCCAGTTGAGGTCAACAGGTGCCCATCTCGACTGTAAACAGTGTTGGCAGGGCACTGCTTCCCCCTCCTGAGGCGTCGAACGGTTTGCCATAATCTCTTCGAGGCCAACCAATAGTCTTTCTCCATGGCCTCACCGAACTCCTCCCAGGCCTGATTTTTTGCCTCCACGACTACCCGGGCTGCAGCCCGCCAGCTGCCGGTACCCGTCAGCTGCCTCAGGAGTCCCACAAGCCAGCCAGGCCCGATAGGACTCCTTCTTCAGCTTGACGGCATCCCTTACTTCCGGTGTCCACCACCGGGTTCAGGGATTGCCGCCTCGACAGGCACCGGAGACCTTACGGCCACAGCTCTGAACAGCCGCATCGACAATGGAGGTGAAGAACATGGTCCACTCGGACTCAATATCTCCAGACTCCCTCGGGATCCGGTCGAAGTTCTGCCGGAGGTGGGAGTTGAAGATCTCTCTGACTTTTTTAATACATGTTTCTTCCAAAACACCAATATTTCTTCACTTTTAGTAGCTGCCAGGTGAATTGTGGTTGTGCTAAAGTGACAAGTTTGTATTTGTGTGTATTGCCGTTTTTCACTTAACCTCGTCATGTATTTACATGATTGTGTCTGTTTTTAGCTAGATTCACCACAGAACCTGTAATGTTCCCATATAGCACACGATTGCATAAAACAAAATTCAGAGTCAAAGTGCCACCCATCACTTCATAGAGCAGCAGTGAAAGGTTCTTAGTCCTTTGTATAATGCCTCATCGCAATCCTGAATTGGCAGTTGAATAAACAAGTCTCAGCGCTGAGGGAGAGTATCTCAAAGAATCTCATAGAATCTCAAAGAGTCTCATTTTATTAAGGCCAGTGATGCAGAATATATACATAGGATGTAAAGGGGGGTAGAAAAGTTTTAACCAATCACAGAGAGAATACATCATCTAGCTCATGGTAAAGGAATGTGAGATCTTTACAATAACAAGGCTAATATGGTTGCCATCTGGTCAGCTATCCATTTGACCTAGAGGCCCTGCAAGACTTCTTCATACGTTTAACAGAAAAACCAGGGACCTTTTCTCCATCCAATCCCAGCAGAACCTGTTGCCATAGGTGGGGGTGCTTTCATACTGAAAACCATATGTTGGACTGCAGCCTCACAGAGAACAACAAATACCTATGTCCATTTTTTACTCTATGCTGAGATCAACACAAAATCTATCAAGCAGGAACGCAGCGTACGTTTGTCAACGGCAGCGCTGTCCGGATATTCGCCTTTTGCAGTTCCATGCGCTATGCGCTCAAATAATTTTTAATAAAAATTTTAAAAAGCACCTAATATGAAGGGGAGGTCTCTCTCGCTTTGGCCTGTCAATTCAGAAGACAAACCAATGGGCCGCTGTCCCTGCATGATGGGCCAGTCAGTGGCAAAAAGAAATAAAAAATAATAACCTTGTATCGGCACTAAAGTGCGTCGGCCCACCGGGAAAATGCCCGGTATGCCAGATTACCAGTCCAGCCCTGTTCTACGCTAAAACGGCAGGTGTCCATCAACACTCACGGGCGGGGCCACTGCAGTGTGACGTCACACTGCAGGAATCTGAAAACAGCTTGTGCTGAGACACTGCTTATGATTTATGGGGATTTTAAAAAAATGACTGGGTAGATTTTTACCATTATAGGGTGGTTGTGTACACACAATGCCAACACACATTTATGTTCAAACACCTTAAAAAAGTGAATTTTTCATAATAGGTGCCCTTTAAGGGAATTGCATGTTCCCTTATTAATGTAAATGTATTTACACACATACTTTTAAAGAATGAAATTTCTACTTCCCATCATGCTTCGCTTCTGACCGTTAAAGGAGGTTACATGTTGAAATTAAATGTTATTTCATGTGTTTTTTCTCAATTTAATAGGGGAGATAGAGCCTGTGTGATGTTGACTTTTGGCCAAACACCAATGAAACTATGTTACTTTTATTATCTGTGCGCTTTTCAGTACAGTAATAGTCTCTTTGCTAAATATTTAGGAACATGCCGGTGTGTTTGACTTGTGTTAATTGTTAACTTTATTTACAGGTCCTTCTAAAATAATTAGTATATTGTGATAAAAGTTCATTATTTTCAATAATGTAATGATAAAATTAAAATTTCATATATTTTAGATTCATTGCACACCAACTGAAATATTTCAGGTCTTTTATTGTTTTAATACTGATGATTTTGGCATACAGCTCATGAAAACCCCAAATTCCTATCTCAAAAAATTAGCATATCATGAAAAGGTTCGCTAAACGAGCTTTTAACCTAATCATCTGAATCAACTAATTAACTCTAAACACCTGCAAAAGATTCCTGAGGCTTTTAAAAACTCCCAGCCTGGTTCATTACTCAAAACCGCAATCATGGGTAAGACTGCCGACCTGACTGCAGTCCAGAAGGCCATCATTGACACCCTCAAGCAGGGGGCTAAGACACAGAAAGAAATTTCTGAACGAATGGGCTGTTCCCAGAGTGCTGTATCAAGGTACCTCAGTGAAAAGTCTGTGTGAAAGGAAAAAGTGTGGCAAAAAACGCTGCACAACGAGAAGAGGTGACCCTGAGGAGGATTGTGAAGAAAGACCGTTTCCAGACCTTGGGGAACCTGCGGAAGCAGTGGACTGAGTCTGGAGTAGAAACATCCAGAGCCACCGTGTGCAGCAAATGGGCTACAGGTGCCGCATTCCCCAGGTCAAGCCACTTTTGAAACAGAAACAGCGGCAGAAGCGCCTGACCTGGGCTAAAGAGAAGCAGCACTGGACTGTCGCTCAAATCTTGCATGTCATTCGGAAATCAAGGTGCCAGAGTCTGGAGGAAGACTGGGGAGAAGGAAATGCCAAAATGCCTGAAGTCCAGTGTCAAGTACCCACAGTAAGTGATGGTCTGGGGTGCCATGTCAGCTGCTGGTGTTGGTCCACTGTGTTTTATCAAGGGCAGGGTCAATGCAGCTAGCTATCAGGAGATTTTGGAGCACTTCATGCTTCCATCTGCTGAAAAGCTTTATGGAGATGAAGATTTCGTTTTTCAGCACGACCTTGCACCTGCTCACTGTGCCAAAACCACTGGTAAATGGTTAACTGACCATGGTATTACTGTGCTCAATTGGCCTGCCAACTCACCTGACCTGAACCCCATAGAGAATCTGTGGGATATTTGAAGAGAAAGTTGAGAGACGCAAGACCCAACACTCTGGATGAGCTTAAGGCCGCTATCGAAGCATCCTGGGCCTCCATAACACCTCAGCAGCGCCACAGGCTGATTGCCTCATTTCTGCAAAAGGATTCCCAACCAAGTATTGAGTGCATAACTGAACATAATTATATCTTTTATTGGTTGGATGGAATATGCAATTTTTTTGAGATAGGAATTTTGGGTTTTTATGAGCTGTATGCCATAATCATCAGTATTAAAACAATAAAAGACCTGGGGGCGTATTACAGAAATATCTTAACTTTAGAATCCTATCTTATCTGTTTGGTAACCATGGCAATTTCAGTTAGGACCGCATTTAGGACAAACGCTATTACAGAATGACATTTCGTAAGTGCATAATCTTATCTTAACTATAGATAGGAAATGGGTATTACAGAAGCATCCTAACTCGACAAAAAATCCTAAAAGCTGCCTTAACTTTAGGACAACCCCACTGGTGTCCTAACTTCAAACCTTTTTGAAATCCAACGGAAAATTCACAGTACAAAACACTTGTTCGATAATGGCGTTACATTTATTAATTATACAAGAAGAAGAGCAGCGACATATGATGGTGGAGAGACTTTTGGAGGACCCAGAGGACGTGCTGCGCTTTGATGATAAAACACTCGTAAATAATTACAGACTCCCACGACACATGATTCTGCAGTTAGTTGACGAATTGCGACCAACATTACAGAGGCCAAGCGAGCCGTCCACGGAGCATTACGGTCATTCTTCAAGTGACTAATGCCTTACGTTTTTTTGCAAAAGGCGATTTTCAAAGTGAGGTCGCTTCTATAGCAAAAATGTCACAACCTGGCATATCTAAAAATCTTACAGAAGTGGTCAGGGCAATCAGTGCTTTAGCACCTACATACATTCGGTTTCCAAAGGGAGAGGAGCTGTCGACCATCAAAACTGAGTTTTTCCGGACAAGTAGGATGCGGGGGGTAATAGGACTAGTGGATGGCTCACTCTTTCCAACGAAGGCCCCTAGTGGAGAGAATGAGGTGGCGCATGTGTGCCGAAAAGGGTATCATGCTCTCAATGTCCAGGCCATAGGAGATCACAATATGATGATAAGACATTTGGTGGCAAAGTGGCCTGGGTCAACGCACGATGCCTTCATTTTTAATACAAGGTAGGTTAGGGTTTGATTGCAGATTTCATTACACTAATATAAAAGTATAATCTAACCATTAATTTAGTGGTGAGAGGGCACTCATTTATTGCCAATTGAAATGAATAATCACAGGTTTACATTTTTTTTTTTTTACAATTATGCTCAATATACAATATCAACTCATTACTAAATTAATTACAATTATTGAAATATTTAACTTTTTTTTAGTTGTTCCTGGCAATACACTATTATGATCATCTGATAAACGTATATGTTAACTGCATAGTCCTTAATACAAAATTGCAGTGACATCAATGCATATCTGGAGGAAAGTGGACAAAATGGTTGGCTGCTAGGTGATTCAGGATATCCTTTAAAGCCATTCCTGATGACTCCTGTGATCAATGAGCAAACACCAGCAGAAATGCGGTATGGCATACAGATAGAGATCTTTAATCTACTATATAGTGTACTATACTACACTGTACTGCAATAATAATGTAATGGTTAAGCAGTGTTGCCTGTTATATTATATTTTGTTTATAATACAGATATAACCAGGCACATAAAAGATGCAGGTCTAGACAGGAGCGTCTCTTTGGACTTTGGAAGAGCAGGTATTCCAAAACAAAAAATATTTAACTCTTATATGCTGTTTGGTACTGGGGCGACCACATTTTCGCATTTGCTGAAATAATAATAATAATTATAATAATTTGTAGCTTTTAGATGGAGATGTCATGACACTAGTGGAGGTTACCTCCAGTATTCCCCAGAGAAAGTTGCTCTGTTCATCAAAGCCACGGCTGTCTTGCACAACATATGCAGACTAGCAAAACTGCCAGACCCCGACGTAGATGCAGCAGAGGAGGATGAAGCAAGACCTCAACCAGAAGGACACAACCCAGGCCTTTACATAAGGAATCAGCTTATTCAAAGATTTTTTGCAAATTAGACGTAGTTGTAGAATAACTAATAGCATGAAAAAACTTCTTTAATTGATATACATTTTATTTAGTTCAATGAACATTGCAGAGAAAAACAAAAACAATAAATGGCATGAAATCACTTTTTGATTTATGTTTTTTAATTTATTAAATAAACATTATGTGCATAAAAAGAAAGGAAATAGGTGACAATCAAGAAAAACTCAAATCCAAGAAGCCTAAAACATTAAGGATCTACAGTTCCTGCCTGCACCTTTTACAAAGCTGTGACCTTTCCAGCTGAAGTCTTTCTTTCTCTAACTCCAACCTCTCCTTCTCAATGGCCACACGCTCTCAGAACAACTCCAGTTTCTCCCTCTCTATCTCTAGCAACTGTGTTGCATGGCTTGAAGAGGTGACTTTCGGTCTTTTTGCTGTAAAGCAACATAAGCTAAATTAAATGCACAGAATTCAACATAGAGACAATGTGAGAATTATTACATAACATCGTACATGGGGGTAACTGACGAGGCACTGATATTCCCTCCTCCAGATCTGACAGCTGTATTGTTGACATTTCATGCTGCTCCATCTGCAGTCCTACCTCGTAACCACCAGGGATGCCTGAGTCAATAACCAAATTATAGCTTCATATTAGCACTAACGTTTATTTGCTACCTCAAACTCCAAACGTTACAAAACAACTTGCTCTGTGTTGTCTTACCTTCATAATGCACCTTGTCAAGGACACCCAACATTCGTGTGTCCGAAGGGGTGAGTGATGGAGCGTTGCTCGTTCCCCCTCCCGTTTTCTTTATCTCCTTTGACTGTATAGCAGCTTTCTTTTTTGTTTCACTTGCAAGAGTGGTGAATTTTTTCTTCACAGACTCTGCACTACGAAAAACGCCAGATACCGCAGACACATTTTCGGCAACTCTTGCCCACTCTCTTTCTTTATCTTCATGAGAGAGCGAAGGTGAAAACTTGCAGAATAAAACAGGCTTTACCTTTTCAACGGAGCTTATCAAAATTTCAATCTCTGCCGCACTGAAATTAAAAGCACGCCGCTGTTTCTCCATTTTGATTGTAGGTTTAATTTTACCTCAGAAGCAGTTTGCGTGTGGTTCGTTGCTTGGTAACAGACCTGACTGTTGATTACCGAACTCAATGGAGCAGTTTAAGATTTCCTAACTACAATTAAGATGAGTTTTTGTAAGATAGGATAAGAATCCTAAATCAAGTTACAGGGTTTCCGCGGGGTCTTAAAAAGTCTAAAAAAGTCTAAAATTTCAAAATCACAATTTAAGGCCTTAAAAAGTCTTAAATTTGCTGAAGTATTGTGTTCTAGGTCTTAAATCATTTTAAACAGGTCTTAATTTTCCTATGTCCATGTAAATCTCATTGAAACGCTCCCGCAGCGCTTTGGAGTTGCGCTCCGCGGTGTTGTAGTTCCTTATTTCGCTAGTCCAAATATAATTGGCTGTATTACGAATACAAAATAGACCAATATGCAACAACCAATCAGCTTTGAGCTTTCATGTTATTGGCGCGAGTCTCTTGGATACCCCAGACAGATGTAAAACGGATTTTATTCAGCTATGGGGAAGTGCAAGTTTAGCGATACTTGGCTTGAAAAATCTGAATTTAGTATTGGTTAAAGTCAGTTGCAAACAATGTATTTGAAGCCTACTGCATCTTATGCAAGAAAGCAATTAAATTGGGAACGCTGGTTGTACGGGCGCTGGAGTCTCATGCAAAAAGTGATAAACATCTAACTGCTGTGAAGGGTCTCCAGCAAACGAAAGCCATCAGCCAGTTCTTGCAAGTATCTGACGGCTCCAGCACTACTTCTACACTGTCTAGGCGAGGCCCACACAGTAGCTCCGCAACTCCCGCAATCGACCTCCGTGTCGCTTTTGGATCAGAGCCAACACTAAAAGCGGAGGTGCTCTGGGTTCTCCACACGGTGACTAGACATCAGTCCTACAGTGCGAATGAGGAAATCGGGGAATTGTTTCAAACAATGTTTCCGGAGATCGCTAAATCCTTCAGGTGCGGAAAAGATAAAACGTCCTACGTTATGCGCTTTGGAATAGCGGATTTTAAAAAGAGAACTAATTTCCAAAATCACTGGACCGTTCGTGCTGATGTTCGACGAAAGTCTGAATCGCACCACCAAAACGAAACAGCTGGACCTGCACATACGTTTTTGGGAGGGCGGGCAGGTGCAGTCAAGATACCTGGGATCCCAGTTCATGGGGCATGCATCAGCCGAGGTAATAACCAAGTCAAATGCTCTGAGGAGGGCAAGCAAGGAAAAATCAGCTGAGCTCAAGAACATTGATGAGGAGATTCTGGCCAAGGGAGAAGAGCTGAGATCAATGTAGTGCACACTCACGCTTCCGCAAACTTACGTCAAGATGTTTGTTTTTCTTTTTCTGTAGTTCAACAATGCATCTAAGCTGTCTTCAGTACTATGTTCAGTTTGAATAAATTAATTTAGTTTGCAAGTCATTTTGAGACTCTGCGTTTCCTTTGTACATTTTTTATGTCGTGATATAGGTCTTAAATTTCATTCATAATGGTCTTAAAAAGGTCTTAACAAGTCTTAAATTTGACTTTGTGAAACCTGCAGAAACCCTGAGTTAAGATTTGCTTCTGTAATACGAATTTGTGAAAAATCCTAAATTAACTTATCATATCTTAAGTTAAGACCTAAGATAGAAAGTTTCTGCAATACGCCCCCTGAAATATTTCAGTTGGTGTGCAATGAATCTAAAATATATGAAAGTTTAATTTGTATCATTACATTATGGAAAATAATGAACTTGTATCACAATATGCTTTTTTTGTGATAAAAGTACACATGAGTCTGTGTGCAATCAGGTTTAAGTCCCCACCAGGATAGAAAAACATGAACACACACACACACACACACACACACACACACACACACACACACATGTTGTGTTTCCATGTTTTATGGGGACATTCCATAGGCGTAATGCATTTTATACTGTACAAACCGTATTTTCTATCCCCCTACACTGCCCCTGCCCCTAAACCTACCCATCACAGGAGACATGCTGCATTTTTACTTTTTCAAAAAACATCACTTAGTGTGATTTATAAGATGTTTTCCTCATGGGGACCAAAAAAATGTCCCCACAAGGACAAAAATTTGGATATTGCCATCTTTGTGGGGACATTTTGTCCCCATACCGTAGGGATTACCAGTCCACACACACATACACACACACACACACACACACACACACACACACACACACACACTTTTCCTTATTGCATATATTTTTCTAAGCAATTCATATTCCAGTTTTTTATCAAATTTATAGCATTATTGGTCACCATATGTCACCAAAGTCACCACATTTTTATGTTTTAGTTGTGAGAACATACCAAAATGTTTTTTTTAAACTTTTTTTAAAGAATATTAAATATAACATAAAATAGGTATATTTTACATAAAAAAATATGGTACTTTTAGAGGTAAAAAAATGCAAAAATACCACAAAAAACCCCCAGCATAAATGGATAGTTTTTATATTTTCGAAGATAGTGATATAACATTTATTTGAAAATTGTTTTTGGATCACACATTAGACCCTCGTGCCCAAATTTGTCCACGAAGGGTCTCTTTAAAGAGGCCCGGTCCCAAATGGTACACTTCATGTGCACTTTCGGTTTTGTGGACTTAAAATGGCCGCTGTGTGCGTGTGTCCGTTAAGCCCACATGACCGTAGGCCAGGGTGTCCCATTTGTCATTTAATCTTAAAGAAGAGTGCTCAAATGGCACCCTAAACCCTCAAGGTCTTCCTTTGAGTCCGCACTTCCACGATGCCTGGTAGAAGTCCTCTGCGTAGCTCGTGAACTTGCGGGCTCAGCTGAAGTGCGCATCGAGGGCGCATAGCAGCCGCAAAGGGGGCGCTCATTTCATGTAATTTCGAAGGCTGTGTCCTCCAGAGGATACATCCTGTGAAGGATACGGTATACTGAGTGTCCTCAAACAGAATTAACGTAAACGAGACGTCCTTTGTAGGACACACAGACAGGAAGTATCACGTTGCTATGCCAACACATTCAGCCTTGTTGCGCTCTCACGCCAGTTATATGAATGAAAATTATTTATAACTTGAAAATGACTATGAAATGTTTCTTGCCTTGACAGCAATGTACTGTTCTAAACATTAAAAAATCACTAAACACTTGTAATCTTGTTTACCACAACTATCTGTTTGAGGTAATACAGCTTAAAAAACAAAAACAAGCTTGAAACTACTTAAATTTAAACACCACATCTTCGCTTGCATGTATATCGTCTCTGGTTACTCAACGTAACCTTAGTTCCCTGAGAGGAGGGAACGAGACATTACGTATGGGGAAAACCCTTTTCCTCGAAATGCTGAAGCCTGATTGAATCACTCTATTGCTTTGCAATAGCCAATGGCGTCCTGGCAATCGCCTGATTGGCTGGCCCAGGGGAGGCGCCCAGGGGAGGGGGAGTGAACCGGACCCCCTTCCATCCATTCATCCCCGGCACTCTCTCCACGGCAATTCGCGGACCCGCTACCAGCCACTAGGGCGGCGGGGAGGCCTGGGCCGGCTTGTTGGCGTTGCGGGGACCCCGGGCATTTCATGGACCGGTGTCCAGTGATGGAGGTGGGGACACTGGTCAGGGTCCCTGATACGCCGCAAGCCGTCCTCGATCAAGCGACTAATGGCCCGTTTTTTTTGGCTGGGCATTCACGAGAATGTACGCAGGTGGTGTGCGTCTTGTCGTGAATGTCAGCTGGTGAACCCGCCGGCCACCCCAAAAGCACCATTGTGCCCCCTTCCGTTGATGCAGGTCCACTTCGAAAGAATTGGTATGGACCTCATCGGGCCATTAGAATGGTCAGCAAGAGGGCATCGTTTTGCGTTGGTACTAGTGGACTACGCAACACGATATCCTGGAGCAGTCCCGCTCCGCACGATCCCGGCGAAGAGTGTCGCGAGCGCGCTGTTTTCGTTAATCTCCAGGGTGGGAATCCCCAAAGAGATTCTCACTGATCAAGGCACGGCGTTTATGTCACGGACCATCCGCGAACTTTACGAATTATTGGGCATTAAAGCGATACGGACCAGCGTCTATAACCCACAAACAGACGGGCTGGTCGAACGCTTTAATCGCACTTTGAAAGCCATGATTCGAAAGTTTGTTCACGAGGATGCCAAAAATTGGGATAAATGGCTAGAACCTCTGTTGTTCGCTATCCGCGTGGTCCCCCAAGCTTCCACAGGGTTTTCCCCCTTCGAGCTGCTCTATGGACGCCAGCCACGGGGGGTGCTGGATGTCCTTAGAGAGGCTTGGGAGGACAGGCCTTCCGCAAGCAAGAACGAAAATTAAGTATGTCTTGGATCTGGATGCTGGCGACGGTAGTGAGTGGGGAGGAGGGACCTCTCGCCCTCGCAGCTCACCAACGTGAAACATTTACAATAGTTCAGACAGAATTAGAGGCAATGCTAGACATGGGAGTGATAGAAGAGTCCAACAGTGACTGGGCGAGCCCGATAGTTTTGGTTCCCAAACCTGACGGCTCGGTCTGCTTCTGTGTGGATTATCGAAAAGTCAACGTAGTGTCGAAGTTTGATGCTTATCCGATGCCAAGGGCCGACGAATTGCTTGATCGGCTAGGGACCGCTCGATTTTATTTGACACTGGACTTGACAAAAGGTTATTGGCAGATCCCCTTAACTCCAATGACCAAAGAAAAAAACGCTTTCACCATGCCGTTTGGGTTACACCAATTCGTTACTCTTCTGTTCGGGTTGTTCGGGGCCCCTGCAACCTTCCAGCGACTGATGGACAGGATTCTCTGGCCGCATGCTGCATATGCCGCTGCCTATCTGGATGATATCATCATCTACAGCGCGGACTGGCATCGTCATATGCAGCATTTGCGAGCTGTCCTAAAGTCGCTGCGAAGGGCGGGGCTCACGGCCAACACAAAGAAGTGTGCAATTGGGCGGGTGGAAGTAAGATATCTGGGCTTCCACTTGGGTCATGGGCAGGTGCGTCCCCAAATTGACAAGACCGCCGCAGTTGCAACCTGCCCCAGACCCAAGACCAAAAAGGAGGTTAGACAGTTCCTGGGGCTAGCAGGATACTACAGAAGGTTTGTGCCTAATTATTTGGACCTTGCTAGCCTGCTGACTGATCTAACTAAAAAGGAAGTGCCAGATACAGTTCAGTGGACGGAGCAGTGCCAGCAGGCTTTCACCCCGATAAAGGCTGCTCTGCGTGGTGGCCCACTCTTACAGGCTCCAAACTTTTCTCTGTACATCAGTGCAGTAAATCAGTTGGAAGCTCTTGAAGAGAGAGACGATGTACAGCACCATAGAGAAGGAGTGTCTGGCCATCAGGTGGGCCGTCCTCAACCTTCGCTACTACCTCCTGGGGCAGGAGTTCACCCTCTGTTCGGACCATGCCACGGGGATGGCTCCCCGGCCTGAGTCGGGCGGTGGGGAAATGTGGCGGAGAGGGCGTGGCCCCGCGAAGTCAAGTCAAGTCAAGTCAACTTTATTTATATAGCGCTTTTAACAATGCAGATTGTTTCAAAGCAGCTTCACAGTGTTAAACAGAAAAATAATGCAACAGAATATATTTTGATTATCATACAGTTACAATGTGGGCTTTAGATCAGTAATTAGATAAGTAATTTAGTCTATATGGTTAATTTAGTTTAATAATTAGATTTATTTTGAAATATATTTGAAAAATAGTTTTTTTCCCCAACTGAGCAAGCCAAGCCAGAGGCGACAGTGGCAAGGAAACCAAAACCCCATCAGGAGACCTAATGGAGAAAAATAAACCTTGGGAGAAACCAGGCTCAGTCGGGTTGCCAGTTCTCCTCTGGCCAATTAAAAAACAGCGTATTATTATTATTAAAGTTATTATTTTAAAGGTCAGAGGTCATAATCGATCTGAATATTCGAAAGATCTGAGGCAACACGCCAGAGACGGGTTTATTGAGGATGATGTATCGATTAAATAATAATAAAAAATAAAAAATTTGAAATATCAGGATCATTACGCCGGAGACAGGTTTTTATTGAGGATGCCGTATTGATTAAACAATTACTAAAGTGTAATATTCGAAAGATCGGCGGCAACACGCTGGAGACGGGTTGTTTTGAGGATGACATCGATTTGAAGAATTGTTAACTAGGAATATTCAAACAATCTGAGTCATCCCGCCGGAGACAGGTTTATTGAGGATGCCGTGTCGATGAGGCAGCTTAAGGGGGAGTCTAAATGACATGGTCTCTGCAGACACTTCAGGGTCATGTGTTTGTCACATCTGGGTGCAGGTCCACCGTCTGATCTGGATACAGCCTGGATCCGGCTGACTTCAGTAGACCTCGGGATAAAACAGAGACACTAACATTAGCGTAGATGCCATTCTTCTGATGATGTAAAGAGTACATCAGGTGTTATGGGAAGTGTTCCCGGTTCCGGCTGACCTAGATAATGCAGCCTAATAATCATTTAATTGAAAAAAGTGTTTTATGTGTATGCCATAGAAAAGAGATGTCTAGATTTAAGTCTAGATTTAAACTGACAGAGTGTGTCTGCTTCCCGAACAATGCTAGGAAGACTGTTCCAGAGTTTAGGAGCTAAATAGGAAAAGGATCGACCACCTGCAGTTGATTTTGATATTCTAGGTATTATCAGCAGGTCAGAGTTTAGAGACCGCAGTAGACGTGATGGAGTATAATGTGTTAAGAGCTCACTCAAGTACTGGGCAGATAAACCATTTAGTGCTTTGTAAGTAATAAGCAAGATTTTAAAATGAATGCAATGTTTAATAGGGAGCCAGTGCAGTGTTGACAGAACCGGGCTAATGTGTTCATACTTTTTGGTTCTAGTAAGAATTTGAGCTGCTGCGTTTTGGACCAGCTGGAGTTTGTTTATTAAGCGAGCAGGGCAACCACCCAGTAGAGCATTACAATAATCTAGCCTTGAGCTCATGAACGCATGTATTAACTGTTCAGCATTTTGCATTGAGAGCATGTGCCGTAATTTAGATATTTTTTTAAGATAGTAGAATGCAGTTTTACAGATGCTAGAAACATGGCTTTCAAACGAAAGATTGGTATCAAAGAGCACACCCAGGTTCCTAACTGGCGAGGACTTGACAGAGCAGCCATCGAGGATTAGACAGTATTCTAGGTTACTACTTGTGGAGCTTTTTTGTCAAATGATTAAAAATTCATTTTTTTCTGAATTAAGTTGCAGGAAATTACTGATCATCCAATTTTTTATATCATCTATACATTCCGTTAATCTTGTGAATTGGTTAGTTTCTTCTGGGTGTGAAGAAATATAGAGCTGAGTATCATCAGCATAACAATGAAATCTAACACCATGCTTCCTAATAATATCTCCCAGTGGTAGCATGTACAGGGTGAAGAGCAATGGCCCTAGCACTGAGCCCTGCGGTACTCCATACTGAACTTGTGATCGGTGTGACATCTCTTCATTTACTGCTACAAATTGATAACGGTCAGATAGGTATGATTTAAACCATGCCAATGCAGGTCCACTAATGCCTACATAATTTTCGAGTCTATTCAAAAGAATGTTGTGGTCGATAGTGTCGAATGCAGCGCTAAGATCGAGTAACACTAACAAAGAGATTCAACCACGATCGGATGATAAGAGTAAATCATTTGTAACTCTGATGAGAGGAGTCTCAGTACTATGATACGGTCTAAATCCTGACTGAAAATCCTCACAGATGCCATTTCTTTCTAAAAAGGAACATAATTGTAAAGACAGCCTTTTCAAGTATTTTTGAAAGAAAGGGTAGATTTGAGATTGGCCTGTAATTGACTAATTCTGTAGGATCAAGTTGCATTTTTTTAATAAGTGGTTTAATAATAGCCAACTTAAAAGTTTTCGGTACATATCCTAATGACAAAGATGAATTAATGATATTAAGAAGAGGATCCATGACCTCTGGTAGCATCTCTTTTAATAGCCTAGTCGGTATAGGGTCAAGCATACATGTTGTTGATATAGATGAATTAAAGAGTTTAGCCAATTCTTCCTCTCCTATAGCAGTGAATGAGTGTAATTTTTCCTCAGTGACACTACGATGCTCTGTCTGATGTGATACTGTAGTAGACAGCTGCATGGTTATAATTTTCTTCCTAATATTGTCAATCTTACATGTAAAGAAGTTCATAAAGTTATTACTGCTGTGCTGTTTACAAACATCAGAAGTTGAAGCTTTATTCTTGGTTAATGATATTGCGAAGTCTGCAGCGGGAGAGAGAGAACGGAGCCGAGCGGGGAGTAAGTAGGTCAAGTGCAGACGAGTAACACCTGTGTCTGATTGCAGTAATTGGCGTGGAGAGACTGCATTTAAGCAGCAGCAGACTGAGGAGAGGGGGAGAGAGAGACCGGGACTGGGACTATGCGGCTGTTGAGAGAACTGAGGGTTCAACGAAGAGATCGAGTGATACTGTTCTGAGAGTTTATGAGTGTGAAGTTATACGCCCACGAGCATCCTTTGTGTTTACTATTGTGTATGAGAAATAAAACCGCAAGTCCCAGTCACGCCGACCCCGCCTTCTTCCTTCCCCACCCACACAGCAAAGCCGAACCGAACCACACCCGCCGTGTGAAAAGAAAATAGTTGGCCCGGTACAACAGAGCCATTGGTGCTTTCGGCTGTAACCACTGGTATCAGCGCATTTGCCCTTCCCCCACCAGGTCGGGTATCGGACCTGGTTGAAAAACTTGGCAGAGAGCCAACTCGTTGTTGACACTGTCAGCGTCTCCCCTATACACAATCGAACGTCGTTGGACTAGTGAAATATAGGGGGTGAATAAAGGCAACAAGATGTTGGTGCTCGAATATACAGCCGGCGTGAATAAGTGGGCATAGATAATGGGGATAGCATTGAAAGTGTGATTATGACTTAAAAGGCACTATAAAGTTAACTTGACTCTTGTATCGTCCCGTGCTGCTTAGACGACCTAGTTGAAACCACAGTTGAAACACGCGCTGGGGTGGGGCGTGTCTTCAGGTGACTCAGTCGTCAGCCTTCTCCTCCTGCACTGACAGAACGTATGGTGCAAACGAGGGAAAATCTAAATTATAAAATCTTGCAAAAGTGTTGTGAGATGACCAGCCTGCCGCAACGCAAATGTCTTGAATAGACATACCTTTAGCCCAGGCCCATGAAGATGCCAGACTCCTAGTAGAGTGGGCACGCACCCCTATCAGGCAGTCAAGTCCCTGGGAATGATAAGCTAGGCGCACAGCCTCCACAATCCAGTGCGACAGCCTCTGCTTCGACAGCGGGCCACCCTTCTTGGCGCCTGCGAAGCAGACGAAGAGCTGTTCTGAAGTTCGAATCTGACTAGTTCTGTCTACATAAGCACGCAGCGCACGCACGGGACACAAGGCGCACTTCTGTGACGCTGGATCGGAGGTTGGCTCTGTGGAGCAAAAAGCTTGTATTGTGACAACATGGGCCCTGAACGGGGTTGAGAGCACCTTAGGCGTCTAGCTGTGTCTGGGTGTGAGTCTGACCATACAACCATCTGGACCAAACTGCATACAAGCACTGTTAACTGAGAGGGCATGTAGATCACCTACCCGCTTCCACACGCTAGCGCGAGCAGCAGCGCCGTCTTAAATGAGAGCACCTTCAGGTCGATTGACTCAGCTGGTTCGAACGGTGTGTCCGATAGCGCTCTGAGCATTAAAGAGAGGTCCCATACTGGCATTTGGCGAGGCCGGGGAGGATTCAGTCGCCTCGCTTCCCGAAGAAAGCTCGTTATTAAGGGGTGTTTACCCACTGAACGGCCATCCAGTATACTATGAGAGGCTGTGATAGCGGCCACATAGACCTTCAGCGTAGACAGAGAGCTGCCATTATCCAGACGTTCCTGTAGGAAGGTTAAAATTACGGGAATAGCACAGTCCATACGGTCTTCATGTTTGCTATCACACCAGTTCGCAAACACTCTCCATTTCAGTGCGTATAAGCGCCTCGTTGACGGTGCTCTGGACTCGGTGTGAAGCATCCAACTGGTTCACTCTACACTGATTTGCCACACGTGTAGGTCCCACAATTCCGGCCTGGGGTGCCATATGGAGCCCCTCGCCTGGGACAACAGATCCCTCCTCAGTGGGATTCGCCACGGAGGAGTTGACGACATGTTCATCAACTCCGGAAACCACGGCTGGTTGGGCCACTTTGGAGCTACCAAAAGCAGAGTGTTCCTCTCCTCCCTTATCTTTTGCAGCACTAGCGGCATTATTTTGACTGGGGGAACGCGTATTTCTGACCCGTGGGCCAACGGCTTGACAGCGTGTCCCCTTTTAGGGGAGCAATCGTCAGCGAGAAGTATAGAGGGCAGTGAGTGTTCTCTTCCGACGCGAAGAGGTCTATTTCCGCTTTGCCAAAGATGCTCCAGATCATCTTTACTGTTTGGGGATGCAATCTCCACTCCCCATGAACAATGCCCTCCCTGGACAGCATGTCGGCTCCGCGGTTCAAGCAGCCCGGTATATGTACTGCCCGGATCGAGAGGAGTACCCGATCCGTCCACAACAGAAGGCGTCTCTCCAAGCCGTGTAGGGCGCCGGACCGCATTCCTCCCTGGCGATTGATGTACGCAATCACCGCCGTGTTGTCTGTTCTAGCTCCATAACCGCCACTGCCTCTGCAAGAATATTCATTAGCTCCGTATCCAGAGAGGTTGAGGTACAGCCAGCCTCTGAAGGAACTTCCGACCAGGCACCCGGGTTGGAAGCACTCGTGGACATGGCGTCGTCCTCTCCGTATCCGAATGAGACCATTTCCCAAAGAATTGTGGGTTATCTGCAGTAGTAGACAGGTATTACCAGACAGGTGTGGTAAACAGGATTACAAGTGTTTAGTGATTTTTAAACGTTTAGAACAGTACATTGCTGTCAAGGCAAGAAACATTTCATAGTCATTTTCAAGTTATAAATAATTTTAATTCATATAACTGGCGTGAGAGTGCAATGAGGCTGAATGTGTTGGCATAACAACGTGATACTTCCTGCCTGTGTGTCCTACAAAGGACGTCTCGTTTCATTCTGATTGAGGACACTCCGTATACCGCATCCTTTCTCAGGATGTATCCTCTAAAGGACGCAGTCTTCGAAATTACATGAAATGAGACACAGCCAGTGTTTCCACAGTTCAGTGCAGAATAACAGTCCTCCGCTTGCTATACGGATTCTTAAAGTGTTTAATAAACTCTCTCTCATCAAACAACCGGACTAATGCTTTGACACAGATCGTGCTGGGCAGGGACTAGAAAAGGCTCTCTTCTATAGGCATGGATTCGAAAACCAACGTGCTCAAATTTTTTTAGCTGATTATTTAAGAAATATTAAGCTGCGTGACCCATTGGACAGCGACAGATAGGCTATATATGTTCCTGCAAAATGTTCGCTGTGGCAAGACGGATGGCGGAGTAGCCACTATATTTTTGCAGTTACTGGTCTGTAAATAGATTGTTTTTCGTTGATTTTACTACTTTTGAGTATCTAACAAAATAAATATTTGAAAGTAAATGTTTAGTAGGCTACTTATAAAATATCGACCTCCTAAGCAAAACCCGTGCTTTATATCAGAGTTTTCTGAACTTTTAGCTCTTTGTGTTTACCAACTATGATAAAATCCTGATTGTTGGTGATTTTAGAGGTTTTAAATTCAATTAATTTTACACAACATGCCAATGGACCTACACATTATAAAGGACATACACTTTATCTCATCATTTCACATAGCATTAATGTTAATGTAGATTAAATAAATGATTTAACAATCAAAGATAATTTTGTTTATTTTTTGATTATGAAATGAATACTATACTACTTCATCCCCAAGAAAAATGAATTAGAAAGCATTATTTTAATACATTGACACTGAATCTTTTATTAATGAGATTCAACAAACGCCTTTAATTTGGGTGAAAAGCAGGGTGAAAAGCAACTGTTCTAGCACTGAGCCTTGTGGTACTCCATACTGAGCTTGTGATCGATATGATATCTCTTCATTTACTGCTACAAACTGATAACGGTCAGGTAAGATTTAAACCATGCTAATGCAATTCCACTAATGGCAACATAATTTTGCCATTAGTGGAACATACTAACATACTTGTGCACTGTCTGCATGTTATCAGCGCATAGTTTAGAATGACAATTAAACAGGGCTAAAGGCATACCTTAAGAAAAATTCATCCATAATGTATGATTGCAGAAAAATATGTGTTTTTATTGAACATTGATAGACTAAGAGAGATTTTGTGTGAAAATAAATCAATAGTGGCTTGTTGGTTTAAAAATCTTAGATGATCTGGCTCACCAGCATAGGGCAAATGGCAAGTATTGATACAAATAATAGTAATGTTTTTAATAATGTCTAAATTAATACAGGTCCTTCTCAAAAAATTAGCACATTGTGATACAAGTTCATTATTTTCCATAATGTAATGATAAAATTAAAATTTCATATATTTTAGATTCATTGCACACCAACTATAATATTTCAGGTCTTTTATTGTTTTAATACTGATGATTTTGGCATACAGCTCATGAAAACCCCAAATTCCTATCTAAAAAAATTAGCATATTTCATCAGACCAATAAAAGAAAAGTGTTTTTAATACAAAAAAAAAGTCAACCTTCAAATAATTATGTTCAGTTATGCACTCAATACTTGGTCGGGAATCCTTTTGCAGAAATGACTGCTTGAATGCGGCGTGGCATGGAGGCAATCAGCCTGTGGCACTGCTGAGGTGTTATGGAGGCCCAAGATGCTTTGATAGCGGCCATAAGCTCAACCAGAGTGTTGGGTCTTGCGTCTCTCAACTTTCTCTTCACAATATCCCACAGATTCTCTATGGGGTTCAGGTCAGGAGAGTCGGCAAGCCAGTTGAGCACAGTAATACCATCGTCAGTAAACCATTTACCAGTGGTTTTGGCACTGTGAGCAGGTGCCAGGTCGTGCTGAAAAAACGAAATCTTTATCTCCATAAAGCTTTTCAGCAGATGGAAGCATGAAGTGCTCCAAAATCTCCTGATAGCTAGCTGCATTGACCCTGCCCTTGATAAAACACAGTGGACCAACACCAGCAGCTGACATGGCACCCCAGACCATCACTGACTGTGGGTACTTGACACTGGACTTCAGGCATTTTGGCATTTCCTTCTCCCCAGTCTTCCTCCAGACTCTGGCACCTTGATTTCCAAATGACATGCAAAATTTGAGCGACAGTCCAGTGCTGCTTTTCTGTAGCCCAGGCCAGGCGCTTCTGCCGCTGTTTCTGGTTCAAAAGTGGCTTGACCTGGGGAATGCGGCACCTGTAGCCCATTTCCTGCACACGCCTGTGCACGGTGGCTCTGGATGTTTCTACTCCAGACTCAGTCCACTGCTTCCGCAGGTCCCCCAAGGTCTGGAAACGGTCCTTCTCCACAATCTTCCTCAGGGTCTGGTCACCTCTTCTCGTTGTGCAGCGTTTTTTGCCACACTTTTTCCTTCCCACAGACTTCCCACTGAGGTGCCTTGATACAGCACTCTGGGAACAGCCTATTTGTTCAGAAAATTCTTTCTGTGTCTTACCCTCTCGCTTGAGGGTATCAATGATGGCCTTCTGGACAGCAGTCAGGTCGGCAGTCTTACCCATGATTGCGGTTTTGAGTAATGCACCAGGCTGGGAGTTTTTAAAAGCCGCAGGAATCTTTTGCAGGTGTTTAGAGTTAATTAGTTGATTCAGATGATTAGGTTAATAGCTCGTTTAGAGAACCTTTTATTGATATGCTAATTTTTTTTAGATAGGAAATTGAGCTGTATGCCAAAATCATCAGTATTAAAACAATAAAAGACCTGAAATATTTCAGTTGGTGTGCAATGAATCTAAAATATATGAAATTTTAATTTTATCATAACATTATGGAAAATAATGAACTTTTATCACAATATGCAAATTTTTTGAGAAGGACCTGTAGTTGTTCAAAACAATCACTTTAGAAAAGTTTTAATATTTTGTGTTTTTGTTAAACATATAAATATACTGTCATTAAAATGTTACTGTTGCTTTATTTACCTTAAACCTTATCAAGAACTTTGCCTCAAAATATAGTCAACAATTTTATTGATTCTCATTTGCTACTTCATTTCAATCTACAACAATTAAATATGTATATATATATATATATATATATAAAATTTTTTTTTTATTTAATAAAAAGCTTCTTAAATGCCCTGTTTGAACTAAGGCCTAATCCTGGCCGAATTTTTACCTCGTCTATGAAACCAAGCCCTAGTGGTTTAATAAAATCAAATGTACCTTTTTTTTCCCGGTGCACCTTTAGCTACATTGTACCCTACATTAAACTCTTTAAAACGTGCATGTGGCGAGGTGGACGAACGAGCGACATGGGAGGAGCGAGTGGAGACCGGTGCGTGAGTGTTAATGAACGTCACCTGCAGCGAGGCACACCGGTCTCGAAGTCCTCTCATGAGGGAGCTCGGAGACATAAAAGGACGGGCGAGTTCAGGAAAGGACGAGAGAGGACCAGGCCTGGATTTTATGTTGAGTTTTGTTTATGTTTTGTTGTGTGTTTGCGGGCAGTCGTCCATGAGGGGCTGCCCGCCATTTACTTTCCTTTTGTTTATTTGTGGTATTAAAGTCTGTTGAACGTTCGCCGGTTCCCTCCTCCTTCCTTCCCACAACAACGAACCTCGTTACACTGGTGCCGAAACCCAGGAGGAAGGAGGGACATGCTGTCGGAGAGAGCCCTCGCTGCTGAGGGGGATCGCGGTGCTTAGGAGGTCGGGCAGCGCTGGTGAAGAGAGACCGCGAGTGTCTGCCCGAGGTGACGGTGCTGGATCGGCGGAAGATCGGTGGGACGGAGACCTCGCTGCCGTGCCCCTGGGTCGAGGTGGGGTGGCGGCCGTCCTGGAGGGAGCGGAGGAGTCGCCGACGTTCGCCGTGGGCCGGAGCCTGCTGCCATCCGCAATAATGGGGAGGAGCAGGGAGCGCGGGACTAGCTGCCGGCTGCCCTCAAGCAGAGGAGCCACCGCCGGCCGCCAGGGGGCGGAGGAGGATCGAGCCGTCCATCGAGCGTCCAGTACCATCGCATGGAACCGCGAGGAAGAGCCTCTCAGCTGGCTGAGGACCGAGCGGCAGTGTGTCCGGGAACCGGACCAGAATTATATATTTTTTTTCCTCTCTCCACTCTCTCGTCCTGTCGCTTCCTATGTCTCCGGCTCCCGTTTCTCTCGTCTCGTCTGCCCATACCCCTGACGCAGAAGGCGTGGAGATTGGGCCCCCCGGGGGGGGGGAGTAGGCGCCGTCTCGGTGGTACCCCCCCGGCCTGCGAGGGGCGATGGGGGTATGTGGCAAGGTGGACGAACGAGCGACATGGGAGGAGCGAGCGGAGACCGGTGCGTGAGTGTTAATGAACGTCACCTGTAGCGAGGCACACTGGTCTCGAAGTCCTCTCATGAGGGAGCTCGGAGACATAAAAGCACGGGCGAGTTCAGGAAAGGACGAGAGAGGACCAGGCCTGGATTTTACGTTGAGTTTTGTTTATGTTTTGTTGTGTGTGTGCGGGCAGTTGTCCGTCAGGGGCTGCCCGCGATTTACTTTCCTTTTGTTTATTTGTGGTATTAAAGTCTGTTGAACGTTCGCCGGTTCCCGCCTCCTTCCTTCCCACAACAACGAACCTCGTTACAGTGCATTCGCTGAATCTATATATACAAAAAAATTATAAATCTTTCCATGTGCCTGCAATCTGCATGATGTGCGAGCTGTTGGCTGTAGGTGTGTTTGTTGGATACAATGTATCAGCACATTAGTTTAGAACAGTGATTTAACTTACCTGTACAATAACGGTATAAAAAATGCATTTACTGCATTATTTTTAAATATTGAGTATCCAGATGTTATAAACAAACATAACTTGCTCTCGGAGTATGCATTTATTTGTCATTTTAACATTGAACAAAGTAAATGAGAGGATTTCTTATACTGAGGCTCACTCTTGGGAATCCCTGTGAAACAAATTGGCTGCAGTGGATCTGTAGTGTGTGTTCCTGTAAATACTGCAGATGTATCAAATATATGAAAAAAGAGATGAAGGATGAAACTGAAACCGAAATCACACACTGAAAAAAATTATTTGTACTGCTTGTTCAAATTGCTTAGTTAAAATGAGCTAAAGCAACACAATTGCTATACATTTTGTCCTAACTTAATTTGATTGTGTTCAATCCACTTAAATAAGTCAAGAGACTTAGTCAAGTTGAAGTTTCCTTAATCCATTTGTGTTGAGATTACATTAATGATTTGTGTTGCCTTAACTGAAACTGGGTGGGGCTAGTTAGTTCCCTTTCAGTCGGTCACGTTCGACGTACGTCGGAACTGACCGACGAATTGGGATCTGCTTTCAGAGACCTATCTGCTTCGAGTGTTTCTAAACGAGCCAATTGGCATTGGCATGTGGTTCACGCTCCGCCCGCAGCGCGGGTATAAATACCGAAGTGAAACACTGCATACTCGCTTTCTACTTCGGAGCCAAACATTGAGTTTATCCAGTGTTCCTGCGGAGTGTTACGACGACTACGAGTCTACAGAGAAGCTCTTTCCGGCTGGAGTTACGGCACAGTGCAGCGGCGGTCGCGAGTCTGTGAAGCAGAAAAACAGCTGTTCTGACAGCTCGCTGGGCGCTGTGTGCTCGCAGTGGGCTTGCACCCTTTAAACCACTGTGAGCAGCGGCCATCTCCTCTGTGTGCCCCGGCACGTAAAGAGCGTTTTTCTTCTCTTAAAAGAGCTACACGGTTTGAGCCTGCGTCTTTCTCAAGATGTCATTCAAACCGTGTGTTTCTGGATGCAGCCGATTTCTGTCCCCAGCTGACGGGCACGATCGCTGTCTCATGTGTTTAGGCGTTCAGCATGCTGAGGCGGCGTTCGTGAATGACTCATGTTCCCACTGCGGGAACATGACCATCGCAGTTCTACGGTCTAGGCTCGACTACCTTAAAAAGGGAGCGGCCCCATTGCGCATCCCCCGATCTAGCGGTCCTCCCGCTGCAAACCCTTCAGTGCCAGACATTGAGGAAGTGGCTCCTTCATCCTCACCACCCTTGACGGCGCCGCGGCTAAGGGATACCTGACTGCTCGCCTCACGGAAGAGCGAGTCCAGGCTGTGCTGAACTGCTTGAATACGTTCAAAGGCAGGACGGCGGTCCCACTGAAACTTTTTCAGAGGCTCCTAGGGCATATGGCATCTGCAGCCGCGGTAACGCCGTTTGGATTGCTACATATGAGACCGCTTCAGCACTGGCTTCATGGCCGAGTCCCGAGATGGGCGTGGCAGAGCGGCAGGTACCGGGTCCCAGTCACTTCGTACTGCCGCCAAACCTTCAGCCCGTGGTTGGACCCTTCGTTTCTACGGGCAGGAGTTCCCTTAGAACAGGTGTCCAGGCATGCTGGGGTCTTCACGGATGCCTCGTCCACGGGTTGGGGGGCCACGTACAACGGGCACGCAGTTCCAGGTCTGTGGACGGGGCCCCAACTGCGTTGGCATATCAATTGCCTGGAGTTACTGGCAGTACGTCTCGCCCTGGCCCGGTTCAAGAAGCCGCTTCGGGGCAAGCACGTACTGGTCCGTTCGGACAGCACTGCGGCCGTTGCATACATCAACCGACAAGGTGGTCTACGCTCCCGTTGCATGCTCCAGCTCGCCAGCCATCTCCTCCTGTGGAGTCAGAAGTTTGTGAGGTCACTTCTAGGTGGCCTACCACAAGCAGTGGTAGACACCATCGCTTCAGCTAGAGCCCCCTCCACGAGGCGCCTCTACACTCTGAAGTGGAACCTGTTCGTCGAGTGGTGTTCTTCCTGCCGGGAAGACCCCCGAAGGTGTTCGATTAATGTTGTGCTTTCCTTCCTGCAGGATGGGTTGGATCGAAGGCGGTCTCCATCCACCCTCAAAGTAAACGTTGCGGCAATAGCGGCGTATCACGATGCAGTTGATGGTAAATCCCTAGGTAAGCACGACTTAATTGTCAGGTTCCTCAGAGGTGCGAGGAGAATAAATCCTCCTCGTCCTACCTCAATACCCTCTTGGGACTTAGCCCTGGTGCTCAGAGCACTTCAGGGTCCTCCATTCGAGCCTTTGCAGTCCGTGGAGTTGAATATTCGGTCCATGAAGACAGTTCTCCTGATTGCATTGGCTTCCTGGGGAGCCAATGCAAGGGGACATGCATGCACTTTCGGTCGACGAATCGTGCCTGGAGTTCAGCCGAGCAACTCTCATGTTGTCCTGAGACCCCGGCCTGGATTCGTGCCCAAGGTTCCTACCACTCCCTTTTAGGACCAGGTGGTGAACCTGCAAGCGCTGCCTTCGGTGGAGGCAGACCCAGCCCTAGCTTTGTTATGTCCCGTCCGCGCTCTTTGCGCTTACGTTGACCGGACTCAGAGCTTCAGATCCTCACAGCAGCTCTTCATCTGTTACGGAGGCCAGCAGAAGGGAAAGGCTGTCTCCAAGCAGAGGTTAGCCCACTGGATAGTGGATGCTATCATCTTGGCCTACCAGTCCCAAGACGTGCCTTGCCCATTTGGGTTGCAAGCTCACTCAACAAGGAGTGTTGCCTCCTCCTGGGCGTTGGCTCAAGGCGCCTCGCTGATAGATATATGTAGAGCTGCGGGCTGGGCGACACCTAACACGTTCGCTAGATTCTATAGCCTCCGTGTAGAGCCGGTATCTTCCCGTGTACTCGCCCCCAGTGGCCAGTAGCACTAAGTGCCCGTTCTAGTGTTGGCTTGCATACGCTACTCCCGCCCTCGGGGCCGGATACGTGCGTCTATTTTGCTCCAGTTGTGTTCCCCGGGAAACGGCTAACCCTGTGAGTTCCTCCGTCACCCCTTCAGTGTCAGACGTGGCGGCCGTCTGACGGCAGGCCTGCACCCGTATGCTTGTGGAACCTGTGTGTAGGCTGGGTATCCATATGTAGCGGTCCCCTCACGGCTACCCCATATGTGTATTCTCCACGGTACCAGCTACCCTAATTGGCTAGCCCCGTGTCTTTCCCTCGACAGAGCTCCCTCTGTCGTTCCTGGAGGTGTCCTTCCCCCCTGGAACCAGGCTGGAACCACCCCAGGGACTCCCATATGTTGCACTACCCTGCTAGGTTAGTCCTTATGTGTATTCATAACCTCTCCTTCCATTGAAGGACGTGGCTCCACAGCGTGCCATCTCCCTGAGACGGGCATGCTTTCCCAGCGTTATCCGATAGTCACGCTGAGTGGGTCTTGCAGGAACAGCAGTGACTGTCCTTCCCTGCTGGGAGCCCTGACTCCCACTCCAACTTAGGAGTGGTCCAGCGAGCTCAGGCAGGGCGCTGGAAGGGCCAGCATCCCTGGCGTGTTGGTAGGGATCCCAATTCGTCGGTCAGTTCCGACGTACGTCGAACGTGACCGACTGAAAGGGAACGTCTCGGTTACGTATGTAACCCTCGTTCCCTGAAGGAGGAGCGGAGATGCGTCCGTCGCCAGGTGCTGTGCTTCCGCTGAAGGACCTGCCACTAGTTTGGCTCCTCAGCAGAAAACGAGTATGCGGTGTTTCACTTCCGTATTTATACCCGCGCTGCGGGCGGAGCGTGAACCGCATGCCAATGCCAATTGGCTCGTTTAGAAACACTCGAAGCAGATAGGTCTCTGAAAGCAGATCCCAATTCGTCGGTCAGTTCCAAAGTACGTCTCCATTCCCTCCTTCAGCGAGACGTTCCCAGAATGCTTTGCATATGGCTAAATCAAGAGAGGGTAAATGTTATTTTATAGGTAACAGTGTTATTTAATGTATTTTTGAGCAAGATGAGAAAGGGTGAGACTTGATTGTGTTTAATAGTGTTTAATATTCAATAAATTCGGAATTATTAGAACAAATACAATTTCAGTGTGTTACCATTGTGGAGAAGAGTGGAGCATTTGCTTAGCCTGAGGATTGATACAGCTAAAGTCATAATTGCTTTGCTGAAAAAGCTTTTACATGCTTAGCATTTAAGATGCTAATGTAAAATTTTATTAGCTGTAAGTTTGTCAACATGCCAGTAAAATAATTCAGTTGTGTAACATTAAATTATATGAAATTGAAATGAATGAGTGTATGATATGTTATGCCTGAATCATATCAGGGAGCCATATAAAATTCACTTTGAGACTACTTAATTGGCTCACTTAAAATGTGTTCATTCTATGATGTAGAATTATCATGAACCAGTTATGTTTAACTTAATTGATTCACGTAGGACCAATGTACACAATTAAATCATGTAAATCCAACACACTTTTTTTTCAGTGCATACAAACAGCTTTTTGAGCATTTATGTATTAAGTATGTTCTATGTCTCAAGTGACTGTCTTTATGAATTGAGTCACTGAAGACTCACTGTGGACAAGTGACTGTTTTTTATGAATGCGGCACAGTCATTGAGGAATGAAACAAAGCTCTGATATTATTTGTACTTTGTCTAAACGTTGTACACAATGCACTTAATTTAATTGTGTTCAATCAACCTAATATATTTAAAACTGAAGTTTACTTAATTCATTGATGTTAAAACTACATGAAACATTTGTGCTGACATAACTAAATGGCCAGTGGATCTGTAGTTCCCAGCATGCTTTGCAAGGGACTGCATTGGGAGAGTACATTTAGAGATTAAAGTGTTATGTTATGTGTTTTTCAGTAAATGGAAAGATGTTGTAAGTTTATGTTAGTGTTTAATGTTCAGTTATGTTGGACATTGAGGAGTTTCTGTAATTTTGAGGTTACCATTATGCAGAAGAGTGGTACCTGTGTTTAGTGTGTGGGCACTCAAACACAAATTCATTGGATGGAATTCCTACTCTCAAATAAATTTGAGTTTGTCCAATTAGTTATTTATGCATTTTTATCTAAAAATGTGTTTGTATTTATTGAAAAGTTTAAAAGGTAAATTAAATTGATAAATGTGTTTACTTTACACCTTAACATAACATTATTAAGTAAACTGCACATATAAATGTTATGACAAATTCAGTGACATATTCAAATGGTTTGTATTTACTCAAAGAAATGTTGTCAGCTTTACTTGAATTTCTTTTGTTCATATCACTAAATTGTTATTTGTAAAAATTGCTCAATATAGTTGTGCAACCACTTGACGCATCTTTTTAAAGTAAATTCAACAAGTAATTTTTTTGAGTGTGTCTGTCTCACACAAAAACCATTACACAGTTTGAAGTGCGGGCAGCAGTATGTGCATCACTTGATTCTTGACAATTATGTAATCATTCAAGCACTTGAAAAAGGCATGATTCTGAAGCTGTAAACATTTTTTAGTTTCATTCTTGTGCACGAGCAACATATTCTAAGACCACAGGTCTCATATAATTACAAAATACATCTCCACAGTAAGAAAACCATTCATAAAGGAGGCTTTGCAGTAGGTCAGTTTCTAATTTGAACACTTTTGACCACACAAAAGTTTTTTTAAAAAGTACTGCCAAATAACCATGGGATTTTAATAGAACCTAACATTTGGCCACCAAAAATTATCTTTATCATCATAGCGTTGAGCTATTCCACAAGTCATAATCTGATTTAAAGGTAGTTTTGTAAAATAGAAACATATGTGTATATAAAGCGTATAAAAGGTTAGTTTAAAGATTAAGGCAAATGTATTATAGGCCCAAATGAAACCAAATTTATTAAGACTTATTACAATTTATTTTTGAATCTATCAGTACTACCATACTTCAAGTATTAAAAGGTTTAAACATTCTTAATATTATTATTAATGGAGAGGTGATAGAGAGGACACTTTATTTTGGAAAATAAGACCATAAGTAATAAAAACAAAACCCTGCAAGGTATCCAAAAAATAATGTCAACATTTTAACTTAATTTTAAATACTATTTTATAATATAATATGATATAATAGTATATACTATGTCTGAAAATCAGTTAATGAAATTCATAAAACTTTTCTAAATAATATTATGGCACTTAATTAAATGGCAAATACAAAAAAATACATCAAGCTGACTCTAAAACCAGTGAAAAGCAGTAAAAACAAACTAAAACCAAAACAGAAAGATACACTTTACTGTTGCACTGTTGGATCCCGGTAATCTATGGTTGAAGTTACCCTCTAGTGCAGATCCCTGACCAAGCCAAATCCAAACATTATATAAAAACATATATATTATTATGTGTAAAGTACAAATTATGTCTGAGATCAGTGGAAAAGAACAATATATACTCCATCATGTAGGGCAGGCAATTGAACACTATTTTGAGGCAACCACATTTTTATCAGTATGCTAAAAGGACCAAGAGATCCATAAAAATAGACTAAAAATATCAGGACATCTCTAGATCAGTCCAGTAAAAAGGCAGGTCTCTGGTAATCAAACAGGCTGAAGTCTCCCTGGTAATGAGCATAGAGGCGACGCACATCTCGTTGGCTGATTCCAGTAAAATAGTGTTCCACCTTGGTGCGATTGTAGCGGGTTATCCCTGGTGGGATATTGGGGTATGATACCAGGTCAGCAATACCAGCAGCTTTTAGAATATAAGGAGCATCCAGCTCCAAAGTCTCATGGTGTCCCACGACATTGTAGGAAATATCACAAGGAGCACACAGCTCAGCATATGTCAGCCAGTGAATAATGTGGTCCCCAAACTGCCTATCCAAGTGCAGTCGTCCTGGCTTGTCACCTAAGTAACGAACAAAGTCTTCAAACTGAAGACCCACACTTTCACTATCATCACGGTGACTTTTGCGATATTTGCGAATGATAGCTGGGGCAATGTCATGCTTGTACCAGGGTTCAAATCTTGGGTTCTTCACAAACTTGTCCTTGAAAGCAGATATGAGGCGCTCAAATGGGTCTCTGACAATAAAAAACTTGAAATAGGAATTCAATCTGTGAAACAAAACAGAACACAATTTCAGGACAACAGTATCTTAACAAAACATGCAACAATTTTACTTGCCAAGTTGTGAAAACAGCAATATATAAAAATCTTAAATTATAGAAAGAGAAAAGTACTCAGTACTTTTTATAATAATAATAATAATAAACTAATGTATAAAAATGATGAAAACCGATATAAAAATATGTATATATAAAACAAATATTACAAATATGTCCTAAGAGATGCAAGAGTTTAATTTAGTTAATTAATTAAAAAAATGTATGTAATTTTTCAGAGCAATGTAAATGTAATTTATAAAACATTTTTTAAAACTCATGCAATATCAAAGTCAACCTTCATCCTAAATGTCCTCCTTCCATATTTCACCTGCTCAGTAAGATCACAGAGGTAAGGCTTACAGATGTTTGTCATTTTAAGTAGTTGTACCTTTTATGTTTAACAACCGTAATATCCAAACTACATTACTGAAACCATTAAAAATGTTTGTGATTATCCACTAGTTGCCATCATTTTAAGTAGGTCCTGCCAGTTAGCAATGCCATAGACACAAAAATTGCTACTAAATTCAGTACTGTATGGTCTGAAACCGTTTTGAATGATCAAATCACTCTTCATTCTCAGGAGAATTATATATTTTCATTTACACCAGCAAGGAATACAATAGCTTGATATTATGAGAATGCAAAACTTTTGTGTGGACAAAGTGTTCCTACTGAGCAGCGGGTAGGCAGTTCTAAGCATTTCAGAGAAGTTGCCGAGTCTTCTATGGATTTAGACAATTTCAGTTGCTTCTGACTCTTTATGTTATCCCAGACACACTCTGTGATGGTGATCAATGAGCAAATGGACATCCAAATCAAATTACCGGTAAATAAAAATGGCATCTGTTGCTTGGGGGTGGGTGATATGTTCAAAATGTTATCCCTGTAATTTATATGCATCACTTACGTTGGTTGGATGGTTGTGGACAGATATAAACATTAACATCATTGTGCTTTAAAACAATGTGTATTGTGAAAAGTGTAATTCAAATAACAACATATTGTCAGGATTATGCTTTGTTTTGTTATTTTTTGGTTTATCCCTCCTTGCCTGTGTGACCTAGTTTCTAGTCTATGTCAGTTCCATTCAGTTCACCTATTGCTCGATAATTAGCTCATTAGCTCCTTGTTTGGTCTTGTATACAACTCAGAAAAAAAGGTACACAAGCTGTCACTAGCTATGTTTCCATCCAGAGTTGCAAATGTAACTTATGCGCAAAATTGCAATATCGCATTAAAACGTTTGCGAATAAAGCACAGTTTCCATCCAGTGAGTCGAAGAGAACAATCATCACCTCCTTATGAGCTGTCGAAAAAAAAAAATCATTATTACGTATATATAATATATTATTTACGTCTCAGAGCATGTAGATGAAACGCAATAAACGTGTTGTCTTGCTTTCGGAGGCAGATGCTGCTGTTTGGGAACGCAGTCATGTAAGACAGTTCTAGGAGGGAAATATACAGAGAATCTTTGACATCAAATTTCTAAATGTGGTCATATCGTATCGTGCAAACGCGACGAGGCTGACTCCAGTTCCTTTTTCACCAGCTCCTTATTCGCCAAACTATCCATTCCACCTTAAAAATGTTGAATGGTTGTTAACCCCGCCCCCATTGCTTTTAAAGGAACAGTAGTACCAGAAATATGAGTTTGACATTAGAGGTTGTCTTTTTTTAATTGGGCAGCATTTTTATTAAACAGTAAAATTCTAATTCTAGTTCAACCAGTACTTTTGTATTTAATCTCTATTTCTTACTAAATGTCTTGTCTTTTTAAAAGTATAGAGGAACATAATGTCTGAAACTGAGATTTAATGTTATGTCATAATGTACTTCATTCTAACAGGTTTATATATATATATATATATATATATATATATATATATATATATATATATATATATATATATATATATACACATTTATATAGGTGGCATTACTTTCTTATACAAGTTCTCAAGAAAAACACAACGTAGAGGTAAACAGAAGTGTATTCTATACAGAAATTCTGAATTACAACATTTTCTGATGTGTAATTGTTGAAATATGAACCACAGAACATGCACCTCCATGCAACTATGAACCGACAAAGCATAATAGAGGTGTCATTATTTAATTATTATACAAGTTCTCAAGAAAAACACAACGTAGAGGTATACAGAAGTGTATTCTATACAGAAATTCTGCATTACAACATTTTCTGATGAGTAATTGTTGAAATATGAACCCCAGAACTAGCACCTCCATGCAACTATATGAGTCGACAAAGCATAATAGAGGTGTCAATTATTTAATTATTATAAAAGTTCTCAAAAAATTTAGCACGTAGAGGTATAGATAAATGTATTATCTAAAGACGATCTGCATCACAACATTTTCTGATTTGTAATTGTTGAAATATGATCCCCAGAACATGCACCTCCATGCAACTATGAACCGACAAAACATAATAGAGGTGTCATTATTTAATTATTATACAAGTTCTCAAGAAAAACACAACGTAGAGGTATACAGAAGTGTATTCTATACATAAATTCTGCATTACAACATTTTCTGATGAGTAATTGTTGAAATATGAACCCCAGAACTAGCACCTCCATGCAACTATATGAGTCGACAAAGCATAATAGAGGTGTCAATTATTTAATTATTATAAAAGTTCTCCAAAAATTGAGCACGTAGAGGTATAGATAAATGTATTATCTAAAGACGATCTGCATCACAACATTTTCTGATGTGTAATTGTTGAGATATGACCCCCAGAGCATGCACCTCCATGCAACTATATGAGTCGACAAAGCATAATAGGGGTGTCGTTATTTAATTATTATACAAGTTCTCAAAAAATTTAACAAGTAGACTTATGGATAAATGTATTATCTAAAGATAATCTGCATCACAACATTTTCTGATGTGTAATTGTTGAAATATGAACCCCAGAACATGCATCTCCATGCAACTACAGTATTGTTCAAAATAATAGCAGTACAATGTGACTAACCAGAATAATCAAGGTTTTTAATATATTTTTTATTGCTACGTGGCAAACAAGTTACCAGTAGGTTCAGTAGATTCTCAGAAAACAAACAAGACCCAGCATTCATGATATGCACGCTCTTAAGGCTGTGCAATTGGGGTTTTAGTTGAAAGGGGTGTGTTAAAAAAAATAGCAGTGTGGCATTCAATCAATGAGGTCATCAATTTTGTGAAGAAACAGGTGTGAATCAGGTGGCCCCTATTTAAGGATGAAGCCAACACTTGTTGAACATGCATTTGAAAGCTGAGGAAAATGGGTCGTTCAAGACATTGTTCAGAAGAACAGCGTACTTTGATTAAAAAGTTGATTGGAGAGGGGAAAACCTATAAAGAGGTGCAAAAAATGATAGGCTGTTCAGCTAAAATGATCTCCAATGCCTTAAAATGGAGAGCAAAACCAGAGAGACGTGGAAGAAAACGGAAGACAACCATCAAAATGGATAGAAGAATAACCAGAATGGCAAAGGCTCAGCCAATGATCACCTCCAGGATGATCAAAGACAGTCTGGAGTTACCTGTAAGTACTGTGACAGTTAGAAGACGTCTGTGTGAAGCGAATCTATTTTCAAGAATCCCCAAAGTCCCTCTGTTAAAAAAAGGCATGTGCAGAAGAGGTTACAATTTGCCAAAGAACACATCAACTGGCCTAAAGAGAAATGGAGGAACATTTTGTGGACTGATGAGAGTAAAATTGTTCTTTTTGGGTCCAAGGGCCACAGGCAGTTTGTGAGACGACCCCCAAACTCTGAATTCAAGCCACAGTACACAGTGAAGACAGTGAAGCATGGAGGTGCAAGCATCATGATATGGGCATGTTTCTCCTACTATGGTGTTGGGCCTATTTATCGCATACCAGGGATCATGGATCAGTTTGCATATGTTAAAATACTTGAAGAGGTCATGTTGCCCTATGCTGAAGAGGACATGCCCTTGAAATGGTTGTTTCAACAAGACAATGACCCAAAAGACACTAGTAAGCGGGCAAAGTCTTGGTTCCAAACCAACAAAATTAATGTTATGGAGTGGCCAGCCCAATCTCCAGACCTTAATCCAATTGAGAACTTGTGGGGTGATATCAAAAATGCTGTTTCTGAAGCAAAACCAAGAAATGTGAATGAATTGTGGAATGTTGTTAAAGAATCATGGAGTGGAATAACAGCTGAGAGGTGCCACAAGTTGGTTGACTCCATGCCACACAGATGTCAAGCAGTTTTAAAAAACTGTGGTCATACAACTAAATATTAGTTTAGTGATTCACAGGATTGCTAAATCCCAGAAAAAAAAAATGTTTGTACAAAATAGTTTTGAGTTTGTACAGTCAAAGGTAGACACTGCTATTTTTTGAACACCCCTTTCAACTAATACCCCAATTGCACAGCCTTAAGAGCGTGCATATCATGAATGCTGGGTCTTGTTTGTTTTCTGAGAATCTACTGAACCTACTGGTAACTTGTTTGCCATGTAGCAATAAAAAATATACTAAAAACCTTGATTATTCTGGTTAGTCACATTGTACTGCTATTATTTTGAACAATACTGTATATGAGTCGAAAAAGCATAATAGAGGTGTCATTATTTAATTATTATAAAAGTTCTTAAGAAAAACACAATGTAGAGGTATAGATATATTCATCATCTAAAGATATTCTGCATCACAACATTTTCTGATGTATAATTGTTGAGATATGACCCCCAGAGCATGCACCTCCATGCAACTATATGAGTCGACAAAGCATAATAGGGGTGTTGTTATTTAATTATTATACAAGTTCTCAAAAAATTGAACACTTAGAGGTATGGATAAATGTATTATCTAAAGATAATCTGCATCACAACATTTTCTGATGTGCAATTGTTGAGATATGACCCCAGGAGCATGCACCTCCATGCAACCATATGGGCCGACAAAGCATACTGGGGGTGTCATTATTTAATTATTAAACAAGTTCTCAAGAAAAACACAATGTAGAAGTATATATATATACTCATCATCTAAAGAAATTCTGCATCACAACATTTTCTGATGTGTAATTGTTGAAATATGAACCCCAGAACATGCATCTTCATGCAACTATACGAGTCGACAAAGCATAATGGGGTGTCATTATTTAATTATTATACAAGTTCTCAAAAAATTGAGCATGTAGAGGTCTATACCTCTATATTCTCTATAGAAGTGTATTCTATAAACTTGTATAATAATTAAATAATGACACCTCTATTATGTTTTGTCGGTTCATATAGTTACATGGAGGTGCATGTTCTGGGGGTCATATCTCAACAATTACACATCAGAAAATGTTGTAATGAAGGATTTCTTTTGAGAACTAATTTACCTTTATGTGCTCGATTTTGTTTAGAACTTGTGAAAAAATAAAGTAACGCCACCTATACAAATACGCGCGTGCGTGTGTGTGTATGTATATACATATATACACACATATACATACATATATATATATATATATATATATATATATATATACATATATATATATATATATATATATATATATATATATATATATATATATATATATATATATATATATATACATATATATATATATATATATATATATATATGACCCCAGAATAGAACCTCCATGCAACTAAATGAGTCGACAAAGCATAATGGGGGTGTCATTATTTAATTATTATACAAGTTCTCAAAAAATTGAACACGTAGAGGTATGGATAAATGTATTATCTAAAGATAATCTGCATCACAACATTTTCTGATGTGCAATTGTTGAGATATGACCCCAGGAGCATGCACCTCCATGCAACCATACATATATATATATATATTTTAGTGGTGGGCATAGATTAATCTAGATTAATCTCATCCAAAATAAAAGTTTGTGTTTACATAATATATGTGTGTGTTCTGTGTATAAATATTATGTATATATAAATACACACATGCATGTATATATTTAAGAAAAAATTATATTTATATATAAAATAATTATATTTATATACAAGATAAATAAAATAAATATATATATATATATATATATATATATATATATATATACAGTATGTACATGCAAATATGTCTTAAATATATACATGCATGTGTGTGTATTTATATATACATAATAATTATACACAGAACACACACATATATTATGTAAACACAAACTTTTATTTTGGATGAGATTAATCTAGATTAATCTATACCCACCACTAAAATATATATATATATATATATATATATATATATATATATATATATATATAACCTGTTAGAATGAAGTACATTATGACATAACATTAAATCTCAGTTTCAGACATTATGAGATTAAATACAAAAGTCTTGGTTGAACTAGAATTAGAATTTTACTGTTCAATGAAAATGCTGCCCAGTTAAAAAAAGACAACCTCTAATGTCAAACTCATATTTCTGGTACTACGGTTTCTTTAAAAAAACAGAGCCAAAAGCAATGGGGGCGGGATTAACAACCATTCAACAGCATGTGGCTGTTGTCACAAGAAGATGCGCTTTGTTTGAACCAAGGCTGCTGGCTGCAAGGAAATACACAGACGAAAAAGCACACGTAAGTGATGATTCTGGATTCGTACTGAGCTATACCGCTTGGTGGAAACAAGCCTCAAAAACAAATGTTGTGAGGTAATGGTAGCAGCAGGAGATTGCACCAAAATGGTAATTCATTTGTATGTACATACAGTTTAGGTTTGCAGACCTGTAATTTGTTTTGTTCTATATCTCAAGATTGTTTTTATTAGTTTAGGAAAGTTTAGTAAGACTCAACAATATAGATGGCCCACTGGTCTGGAGTCAGAGTAAGAAACAGACAGCTTCAATCTAGTTGGATGCATCAGTAAGAATTTTCAGTAAAAGTGTGAGAAAGGGCTGTGTATCACCAACAATGTCACAATACTAAAGTCACTATACGATACGTATCACGTTATGGATCAATTTGGAATTTAAATTTATTTTGAGCAGAGTTTAGTAACATTTAATATCTGTTTATTGAATAATCAGTGTTATAACAGTTGTGATAAGTGAAAAACGATTTAGTTTTTGTCATAAAAAAAATTAATGAGTTATAAAGTAAATAAATTGTCAGTGTAGGTAAAAATTACCTAATTGATTTGTACAAACACTTAAATGACACTCAAGGTTTTTTTTTTTTTTAAGTTATAATATTAACTTTACAAATTACATAAATCAGAATTATATTTCTAATCATATTTTTATTTTTTGAAATAGGAACATTTAAAGGGTGGCTGTCAAAAAAAAAATCTTTCCTGATTTATTCAAACATGCATGAAATATTGAAAAAACATTTTAAAAATATAATGAATATGTAATATGGTGCATATATTTATCAAAATGCTCCTCTCTAGAGTTATTTTTTCTGGCTGACTAACGAGTTTATGTACACTGGATATGTTTCTGGATAAGTAAATGTGACGTTCTGTAAATTTTTTTAAATTTTAATAAAGTTTTACTGGCTTCTTTCCGGGTTTGAAACACTGATTGAGCGATCACATGAGACATGTCTCTGTCGATTTGTGTTGAGATGTCCGTTCCTAACCCATCATTGTTCTATGTATCAGCAATTGATTTTTTTATCTCCTAAGGCCAGACGACAGCTACACTGGTTTCAGTTCATTTACAAATGTATCTTTTTTAATTATCCTCTTTACTTGAAGCAATATTTAGTCCCATATAGGTCAACTTATGGCCTGAGACATCTTGATCATCTCTTTTTTTCTGTTCCAAATATAGCAAAAGAAATTGGAAGACGCGCTTTCAAATTCAAAGCCCCCTTACCTTGTTCCTTAAGGTCCATCTCTTCCTTTCCACTTTCTTTCCACTCAAACAAGTCAGCTCTGTTAGCTTTACAATCATGTAATCATTGTAAATGTGTCCCTAGTATATGAGATGAATTATATATGATTTTTTTATTTTATATATAATTATTATTATTTATTTATTTATATATGTATGTATACTTGGGTTATATGTATCTATCTGTGTGTCCTGGTGACTTTATCAAATATGGTGTTCTAAAATACGGTTCTCTCCTGTAAATATTTTGTTTTTGATATTGTTTTATACTGTTTATATGAATATGTTGTGGTCAGAGGGGGAACTGATTGGGGTGGTTGATTGTGTTGAAGAGTTTTTGTATGTGTGAGTGTGTAATTGTTTGATGTTATTTTAAGGACCCCCTCGAAAACGAGATGTTTCATCTCAAGGGGTTATCCTCTAATAAACTGAAACATGATACGAAGTTGTACTCTATCTTTTAACAAACTTTTTCACATGCTCACTTATGTTTATTTCGCGCTGTATTTAGGCGGAGGAAAAGATCAGTTCACGTGCGCTGCCGCTTCTCTTAAGCTGCACCAGAGCAATCTCGCGCCAAAGCGGTATTTATGTTTATAGATTTGGTAATAAAATTGACGTAATTTGAAATCTGAGACTTTGTTTCATATTAATAGTAACAAAGCACAATGATTATTGCGATTTTTTGGACGGGAGGTGCACTGCAATGTTCTGTTCATTCATAAACTTGACAATGTGAGAATTAAGCACACAGTATCGATATGGCAGCTGCTGTATACGTGCATCATCAGGAGTTCATGACGATGTATCATATCGATATTCTGAGCACAGCCCTAAGTTGTAAAATGTTCAACTTGTTCGCAAACAAAAAAAGTTTAAATGTAGAAAAAAAAAAAAAACATTGTAATGAAAACAGCATTCAAATATTTATATAATTGTTTTTTTGTTTCTAAAAATGAAAACTGACCATTCTTTTTGTCAAGCTCATTGAAAATATTGGAATCTAAACTACTAACCTGACTGGACAGCTAATCAATCAAATAATGATGATTGTAGCCCTGTTTAGAAACATTTATTTCCCAAGAAAAATCTTTTAAGATTTTTTTTTTACAAATTTATAGTGGACTTATGTAAACCTTTGATGGATTTCTGTGTCAGTCATAGAGGACAGGCGAGGTAAGCCATTTCTTTCATGGTCATGAACCAAGTTCTCTGGTATAGCTTCAACCGTTGAGAACTTTCCTGAAACACACACACACACAAACATTTATTTAAGGAAGATATACAGCTTTTCCAATATGCCTAAAATAGGATGCTGAATTAGGACATTTTTCAGGTCTAATTTGGTTTATTTTGTTTAATTTTAGATTTATTAAATGTACAAGTTATTTAACCTGAAGACATTTCTCACCATTGAGGACAATTAGAACCTTCTTCCACTGTGTGTTTCCAACTTTGGGTGTCTGACAGAAGAGAATCTTGTGCTTGTCACACACAAAAATGCGGTCCAAGACAAATTTGCGCACATTTGTGTGGGTGAGATTCCAAAGAGATGAATTTCTGCAAACAGTTGATAACAGCTCCAAACGCTTCTCATTCACTGACTGCCAGTCTATGGGCTCCACTACAGAGGGACTAACTGAGGACTAATAGCCACAATACAAACACACATTCACATACACATGACCCCAAAAAACAGATCATATATAACTCTTAACAATTTAAGTTGTTTTTGAATAAAGCAAATAAGTGAACCCATTGTACATGGACAAACTCTCACCAATATATATGGCTGTGATGCTCTCTTGTCTGGCCACTGGACAGAAGGTAATTTCGTCGTAACAGATGGCAAGGTCCAAACAAACATGTCTGTCCTCCCTGCAAAGTCTGAAAATGTATTCAGGGGAAACTGTCAGAGTGCCTTTTGGGCAGTAAATATAAAATACATGTTGTGGGACTTTTTAAAATGACAAATACAACATAGGTAGACACTTTAAACCAATCTCTTCACACATAAATTCTGACATAATGTGATAAACATACCACCTGGTATTCTGAAGCTGAAGTTGATGAACTTGCTGACGAACATAAGGATGAGTAGCACCCAGCCACAAGCACCAACCAGCAACCAATGACGACGCATTATTGGCACATGGACAGGCAAAAAAAAAAAGAAGTCCTAAAATAAAAACATATTTGGGCTGAGAAAATAATTGAGTTACTATTTATGATTACTATTTGCTGTTGAACGCATTAAAAATATTTCATGTTAACACAGTATTTATCTTTTTCAATTCCTGAAACATGCTAATGTATTTTTCCCATATCCTTTAATTTAACAGAACAGTATATTATCACACTATCTGTGTGCTTCTCACCAGCTCTGTGAAGCAACAGAGGTCAACCAGGATGGTCTGCATGTATCCAATCGTTCTCACCGCTTCATCCTCCTCTTTGGCACACTTAGTTTGCAAGTCTGGATTTTGATCAGTAACGTTCTTGTCTCTGTGATTAAGACAAGCAGGTGTAAGGTTTTAACTAGTCATTTTTATTACTTATGAAAAACTGTCAACTCTGGCTTAGTTGATGACAATTAATATTCAACGGTATTCAATATTACACACTGTAGTGTCACCTAATCCAGTTTACACATCAATGGTCTCCTACTGGTAACACTTAGTTTGATAAAATGTGTTTTTGCATAATTTGTATGATTTTATATTATGTAAAATATTCAATCACTTCACTGGACTGTTAACAAATTCAGTTTAAATATCACTGCTGCTGGTTAGACTACAACACTTAGTTGGATTAAATATGTTTTTGCATAATTTTTAAGATTATTTATTATGAAATAAAATCAATACATTCAATGTTAATATAAAAAAACAATAACTTCACTATTATACAGCAGAACGCCATCAAAATCAGTAAGCAATTATCATGCAAATAATTGCTACAGTAGGTTGCAACTACTGTAGTATGTTAGCTGGTTACCAACATCATTTGTGTAAAGAATAAGCCTACTTATTTACTATTAGGTTTTTTAAAGTTATTGTTCTGTGCTATTACTTGTGTTGTAGTATAATCAGTGGCAGAGCAGTGATATGTGTGAACTGAATTTGGTGACAGTCCAGTGCATTATAGTGAAGTTATTGAATATTTTTCATAATAAGAAAATCATAAAAATTATGCCAAAGCACATTTTATCAAACTATGTGTTATAGTATGACCAGTATGAGTCTATTAATGTGTAAACTGGATTAGGTGACACTACAGTGTTTAATATTGAAGTTGCAGTACAACTATTTTTGTATTAATCGCCATTTCAGTTTTTGCACTTTGCAGACGGTCCTTCGTACTTTTCTCTCAGTCGCCTGCTTAGAGATCTATTTATATTTTAAGGCTTGTTTTGAGGAAAATTAGCTTGAAGCTCATAGTCTATATTAAAGATGTGTCCTGGAAGTTCAAATCTGTGTATGCCAACTTTACTGAACTCCTTACTGAAGTCTAAGTTCAAAATAAACTCTATGAACCGCTCCATTGTTACCGTACTGAGCTGTTTGAAACACTGCCTGTTGTGTCTTCGTTTAACCCAGCTAAAGACATCAAATTAAATCAGAATGGAGACCGACTGATGGTAAACTCAACTTATCTCTTTGCTCGTACATATTTACTGTCATCACATCATCCGCATTACACGTCATACACGACATCTCCCCTTTGCTTAGAATTAAACATTCCTTGGAAATTACATAGAAAACATTTTAAACTTACTCAACTGTCATAAATATGACATATCTAAATGTAGGGCTGGGCGATATCCAAAAAATATATATATCTCGATATTGTCCAAATTTTTACGATATTCAATATATATCTCGATATGTTTGCAATTGCTTTTAAATTTAAAAAAAGATTTTCTTTTGCCCCCATTAAAAACAACAAAAACGATTTAGATAGAACCAAATTAAATACAAAATGTTTACGTTTACTGAACAGGTTGGGATGACCAAAATCTTAAATCATGATACGAGTAATTTAATATTTTTTTAAATGTACTTTTCTAATTACAATATAGATCTTTAATTTGATCTTTAAAATAAATAAAAAAACAAGTAAAACATGCAAATTACAAACAATATGACAAAAACAGTGCTTTATTTTCAGCTACAGTGGGTCTATTTAACAGCTGCAAGTCAAGAAATAAATCAAATCAAATATATATAAAAGTGTTCACTCTATAAATTTACTATAGGCTACACTGATTCTTAATACATATATTAAAGTTGTTTAGCCAAGCATGGGGTGGTTTTCTAATTTTCGTTGTTGTTTGATTAACATTAAATCACACAGAATATGAGGTCTGGCCCTTTAAGACCTCGACGGACCAAATTCATTGTAACACACGATTTCTCACTCAACTCTGTGTACGTTCCACTGATCTATATAAATTATATAGATCAGTGGTACGTTCATTAAAGACATACACTACTGTGTTTACCTGAATACGTGCCAGAACGTGCATTTGTTTGACCACTGAAACCCAATAATCCATGAAAGAACTGAATCCCGATCGTATGTTGTCTGAAAGGCTATCGCCCAGCCCTATCTAAATGCCAATCTTAAAACATAGATCTCAATGTTAAACTTCCTCTTTCATATCTATTTGACATATCGATTTCAAACATGTTTTAAATGTACCCTGAATGTACATAATGTGAACACAATGAAAATACATATGCATAACAACCGAGTACATGCTATTTTCTCAACATGATCACTCAATAATAAAGTCATTACATTTCTCTGGCAGTTTGATTTGTCTCTGTGGTCTCTCACGTGGAGTCAATGGCGTACTCTGGATATGCATTTTGTTCGAAGTCATTTGCCCTGTCTCTTAGTTTTCTGTCTTTGATTTGTCTGGTTCTGACTCCGCTTGATTTTCCATTTCAACTGAACTGTCTTTTGCATTCTCGCTGAAGAATTTCTTCACAAACGTTGTGTTCCTTTTATATTGTGCTCCCCTTGGATCTTCAATAGTCACTGCATTCCCTTTCTGGACACAACTGTGTATGGAACTTGGCTGAATGTAGTTGTCAATTTGTCTGTCTTTTCTTGTCTCACCAGAACCTGATCTCCTGCATCCAGCTGTGAGTGTTTTGCCCCACGCCGGTGGTCTGCATAAAGTTTAGCTTTACCCTTTTGCTCAGCGTCATGATCTCCAGATCAATTCGAGTCGTGGTAAAATCAGGCAGTTTCCCCCTGATTTTCCTCTAGAAAAGCAATTCAGCAGGATTCTTCTCCGTAGTGTTATGGTCAATAGCTCTGAAGTGGCCATATATCTGCGGAGCTCCGTTTTCCAGTCTAGGCCTTCTGCCTGAGCAATCCATGCATTTCAGTATAGACGCATTCTGTCTCTCCACCTCACCGTTTGCCTGTGCCCACTTCGGTGTAGTCTTTACATGCTGAATGCCATTCGTCTCACAGAATTGATGAAATTGAGTAGACACAAACTGTGGACCACAATCTGATCTGAGAGTACATAGCAGACCATGACGGCTGAAAACATTTAATGATTTTATCAGCTGTGGTAGACTTGAGTATAGCATACTCATAATAGTGGCTGTAATAATCCACTGTCAGATTCAGATTCAGATTCAGATTCAGATTTACTTTATTTGGCACACAACCAGATACACAAGTGCAACAGTAGGTGCAATGCTTTCTTAGGTGCTATTCCAAGCAACATAGTAACATGACACAAGACATATGACAACAAAAACACAACTGTATACACAAGTGCAACAGTAGGTATTCTTACTCCGTTCCAACAGCAAAGTGACAAGACATGGGACATACGATGACCAAGACAACATAATCAGCTAAGGGGTTCACACCAAGGCAGCCTTCAATTGCGCGCCATCTTTGAACCAGAATATAGAAAGCAGATTCACAAGCATACATATGCAACAAAACATAACATAGCATGAAACAGTACACGTGGTCACGTGCTGGGATTTTGTGTGGGAGTATGAAGGCAAGGGGAGAGAAGAGAGAGAGATTGTGAGAGGCAGACGGATGGAGGGGCTGGGATGGGGAGGGTTATGTGTGGTGTGAATGAGTCAGTGATGTGTGGTGTGAGTGTGAGAATGTCAGCCAAAACTTCAGATGTTTTCAGAGTTCAGTTCAATGGCTTGTCCTTGAAGAGAGATAAGGCAGTGCACAGGAGTGATAGCAAGAAACCGTCTGACAGGCTGACCTCCCAACCGAGAGAGAGCTAGAAGGGGAGAAGTTACTTTTAATTTGTATTAATCCATTTTTCTGATCTTGTAATTTGTCCGGATCATAATTAATCAAACCATTCTGATCCTCAGCGTTCTTGGCGAACCGGTTCATGCAGTGACTTAGACATTTCATCCAGCTTCGCAGTCAGACCGGTCAGAGTCCGTAAAGTTCACCAGCCTGACCCCGATGGAGCCCACTCTTGCCTGCGCATCCGCAGTCCTGACTGAGATGTTACGGTTCAGTTCATCAATCATTATCACTCTCTGATCTAATACCTTCAGTCGGTCACACATCCCGAAGTGCCCGTTAATTTCCGCAGACAGCGGCTGGGTGAATTTACTGGCAGCTGTCTTACCAATCTTCCGATAGGTCAGGGCAATCCCAAGGCCGAGGAATAGGGACCCCACTATCACAATTCCAATTATGAATAAATCTTCCACGTCCTCCACGGACAGAGCTTCTAGACACACGGTTTGCCAGGTGTTCCAGGCGTCCATCGTGTAGCCCGCAGCGAAGGTCCCGTCCGGGCAGGTGGGTTCTCCCGGAGCACCCTTTCTTAGTGAAAAAATCTTGTCAATCGCGCTGAGGGACCAGTTAATCAATTCCATTTCAGTATTCTCAGGAGCCCAGCCAAGCAGGAGTTTGGAAAAAAAAGACCAAAGGACAAAGCGCAAGAGCAAGAGCGGGAGCAGAGAGAAAACACGTCTGCCCTCTATGAGTACACTAGTCACTAGTATGGACTCTCCTGTTGGCAAAGGACCTAATATGTCAGTGGCTAGATCCTGCCAAGGCCCTTCAGGTAAGCGGGTCATTCTCAGAGGCTCTGGATTATCAGGTCTCATCACAAGTTGGCATGCATAGCATGACCTGACAAGGCATAGCATGACTTTCTGCGTCTTTTTCCATGGCAGGCCACCATAATTTGCTACGAAGGTTCTGCTTGGTGCCTACTATACCCAAATGTCCTTCATGAGCAAGGTTTAAAGGGTAAAAATAAAAATTAGCCCATGATTTACTCACCCTCAAGTCATCCTTTATAAACACCCCGGAGCAGCGTGGAGCATGTTATTTGACGGACAGATGCACTTTTTATGGACATCAAAAACAGAGCCACTAAAACTGCCATTCTATTGCTTGGATTAGCCTGACATTTTGTAATATAACTCCGATTTTATTCGTCTGAAAGAAGAATGTCATATACACCTAGGATAACTTGAGGGTGAGTAAATCATGGGTTAATTTTCATTTTTGGGTGAACTAACCCTTCAAAGCTCTTGTTCTGATTGACTGTGGTAGTACAATGCATGTACCTCTTAAAACCAATTGTCCAATCGAACTTAACTCATTGGCAATGTGGGCATACAACTTGCATTCGTCAAAACAACCAGTTTGTATGGCATGTCTGACCTTTCTTAAATCTTCATCGACCCCTGATGCTTTTTCCACAGTGTGTCATGAGTGCGCTTGGAGTAGCATTTATGGCCACGAATCGCACATACTCCTCAGCTCCAGCCATCTCGTCCAGCGTGGTCCCAGTGTCGTGGGTTCACTTTAGCAATCGAACTTCGGCACTGATGCGGCAGAGTCCATTTTCTGGTTTGAAATGACTCGCAATCAGATTTAACTTGATAATCATCTACTTTCTGTCCTCGTCGCCATTGTTGTGTCTTCGCTTAACCCATCTGAAGACATCGAATTAAATCAGAATGGAGACCGATTGATGGTGAACTCAACTTTTAGTTGACTAAATCTACAGTAGATTTAGTCGACTGAAATATAATGAGTTTAGTTAAATTGTAATGCATTAATTGAGCATTTAAGCATTACATAACCGACTGTTACTTGAACTGACATTTTGACATCATGTTTGTGTTTGACATTAAAAATACACGAAAGAGCTCAATTCACTGAATTCACTGAGTTTGTTTTTTGAAAACATCTATATAGTTTTTATAACTTTGCAGTTCTGTTTTAGTTAGTATATCAGGTTAAGCTAAAGCTTCAAGTTTGTTTATTTATTTTTTTATTTTCAGTTAACATTTATTTAATTTCAAGTAATGGAGATTTTTTTATGTTTTTATGTATTTTTTTCACTTTTATAACTCTGATACTTTATTGAATATGTGTCAAATACTGGTCTTTCCTCCTGACTATGAATTAAATGGGAATTAAATTAAATGTTTTTGTAACGCTGTTATTTAGTACGTTTGTCTGTGTAGTGTAGTATGTTGTGTTGTGAAGTAGCATTTGTTCACGGTTTGACCACGTGGCCTTTCGTGAGTTAACAGCATCGACGAGGCGTAGCCAGCTGAATTCAATAAGGAGTGTGTATAAATAGAGCGGGACTCCACGGCACCCCTTGTGTGAAGCCCTCATCGTGTGAAGACCGAAGAGTGTAAAGACCAGCGACTCCACTCGAGCAAGAACACCGACAAGGAACTTGAGTATGGATTTCCTTTACTTTAACCCTTTGGTATCTAGCTTGTTTTCATTTGTTTATTCTCTGACCCCTATCCACTATGTGTTTTCAAATCTCTACTATTACTACTACCACCCGTAAATCACGCTCTGTGTATTCAAGACGCCGTAATCCTAATAATCTGCTTATGGTACCTATTTCCTCTAGCACATTACTGTCCATTCCAATTGGTCTCTGGAATTGCCAATCTGCTGTAAACAAAGCAGACTTTATTTCCACTCATTCAAATCTCAGTCTCATGGCCCTAACTGAGACCTGGATCAAACCAGAGGACACGGCCACTCCTGCGGCCCTCTGAACTAATTTCTCCTTTTCACACTCACCTTGTCCAATTGGGAGAGGTGGAGGTACTGGTTTGCTCATCTCAAAGAATTGGAAATTTGAGCCCATAGCATCTCTCTCTGGCCACAGCTCATTTGAATCACACTCAATCAATATCACTCACCCTGCTAAAATCCATGTTGTAGTTGTTTATCACCCCCCAGGTCAACTGGATAACTTCTTGGAGGAGTGGGATATGTTACTCTCCAACTTTCCTGAAGATGGTACTCCTCTGATACTGCTCGGTGACTTCAACATCCACCTTTATAAACCCCAGGCTGCAGACTTCACCTCTCTACTGACCTCCTTTAACCTTAAGCGAGTATCTACCACGGCTACTCACAAATCAGGTAATCATTTGGACCTTATCTACACACGCTATTGCTCCACAGACAACATCACTTTAGTGACTCCATTGCACACCTCCGACCACTTCCTAGTCACTCTTAACCTCATACTCACTCCTGATACAACTCATACTAATCCACAGATCACCTTTCGGCGTAATCTACACTCTCTCTCTCCCTCACGTCTATCCACTATGGTTTCATCCTCACTTCCTCCACCTGCTCAGTTCTCAGCTCTGGACACTGACACTCTTACTTACACTCTTTGCTCCACTCTAGCATCTTGTTTAGACAGCTTTTGCCCCCTTTCATCTGGACCAGCCCGTACCACACCCTCTGCCTCCTGGCTGTCGGATGTTCTCCGCGAACATCGCTCTGGACTCAGGGTGGCAGAGAGGAAGTGGCGCAAATCTAAGAACTCTACTGACCTTACCTTGTATCAGTCTCTTCTTGTTTCCTTCTCTGCACATGTCTCCACTGCAAAAACTACATACTATCACAACAAAATCAACAACTGCTCTGACTCGCACACTTTTCAGAACATCCTCCTCTCTTCTTTAGTAGAGAGTAGTGTTCAACCAACCAATGTTTCTTGCACAGAACAACCTCCTGGACAACAACCAATCCGGATTCAAAAGCAGCCACTCAACTGAGACTGCCCTGCTCTCGGTTACTGAAGCACGGAGACAGGCAAAAGCAGCTTCCAAATACTCAGTACTCATCCTGCTGGATCTGTCTGCTGCTTTTGACACAGTTAACCACCAAATCCCCCTGTCAACTCTCATGAAGATGGGCATCTCAGGAACTGCTCTCCAGTGGTTCAAGTCTTACCTCTCAGGTAGGTCCTTCAGGGTGTCATGGAGAGGTGAAGTGTCTAAGTCACATCATATAGCTACTGGAGTTCCTCAGGGCTCAGTGCTTGAACCACTTCTCTTCTCCATCTACATGTCATCTCTAGGATCTGTCATCCAGAAACATGGCTTTTCCTATCACTGCTATGCTGATGACACTCAACTCTACTTCTCATTTAAACCAGATGATCCCCCAGTTGGGGTTCGGATCGCTGCCTGCCTGACAGACATTTCTGCCTGGATGAAGGAACAACACCTTCAACTCAGTCTGACAAAGACAGAACTGCTTGTGGTCTCAGCCAACCCAGCACTTCAACATACTCTCTCCATTCAGCTCGGTTCATCAACCATAACTCCGTCCGGGACAGCCAGGAACCTTGGAGTTGTGATTGATGATCAGCTAAAATTCACTGACCACATTACAGCAACAACCCGGTCCTCGCCTACAAAGCAACCGCAGGCTCTGCACCAGTATACCTAAACTCGCTTGCTCAGACTTACACACCCTATAGAAGCTTGCGTTCTGCAAGTGAACGACGCCTAGTGGTGCCATCTCAAAGAGGCATGAAATCCCTCACTAGGACCTTTTCTTGGACCGTTCCCACCTGGTGGAATGATCTGTCTGTCTCAGTTCGAGCAGCCGAGTCTGTAGCCATTTTCAAAAAACATTAAGACACTTCTTTTCCAGCAGCACTTGACCAATAAAGAATAGCACTTATCACTCTATTCGTTTCTGTTTGTTATTTAATAAAAAAATTAAAAAAACTGTCCTAAGTGTTTTGTGTTTCGTGAGACTTGTTACAGCGCTTGCATGGTCTTGGTTGCTTCTATTACTCTCATTTGTAAGTCGCTTTGGATAAAAGCGTCTGCTAAATGACTAAATGTAATGTAAATGTATCGAATGTGAATGTAAGAGTCAGAAGAGTTGTGAAAATATCTGTACAGGAACTTAGTCAATCAATGGTAAATTGTCTGAAAAGACGGGATGTACAACTTGATGCCAAGTTCAAATCTCTTACTCCTCCGATGTTCAAGCCTGTAACATCCACAATGTGCAGTGATGCTCATATTACACTGGTCAAAATCGAACAAGGGTGAACCAAGCCAACCAAGTAAAGGCCAAATGGTTATCCAATAGGCAAAGAAAGCAGATATTGGAAAGGTGACTTATCAGTGTAAGTGCAGGGTCAACAAATTAATTTCTTGTTGCATTCTGGGATTGTGTTGGATTTCAGTAAAGCCAAATATGGTTTACCATCTGCAAAAAGCCAGGACAAGAGCTAGTCTTTCCACTTCTTCAGTTTACTTCCAGTTGGCCATAGTGTGGCCATACCCACACCTTCCATTGATGTACTCTCGACTCCAAGCATATGACCTGGTCGAATGACGGGTCTGATTTTTGAGGGCCTAAACATGCTTAAAAACTCATGAAACAGACATCAGAACTAACATACATTTATATCTGATATGGGTTTCAAAATTAGGTGTGGCAAAATGGCTTGATAACGCCACCTACAAAAAAGTGCTCCTCCCACTACTTTTAAAATACATATACAAAATTCAATACACATACGTAACATCCCAATATCTAAAAAAGACTCTTGGAGCGAAGACCTAAATGGAACAGGAAGTCAGCCATTTTAAATTTCCTCTGTGACTTTTCCAGGCATCGTACTTTAACTCCTCTTACTCCCGGTTTCACAGACAAGGTTTAAGCTAGTCCCAGACTAAAATGCATGTTTATGCTGTTTTAACTGAAAGTAACTTGTACTGACAGATATTAAAATATATCAGTGCCACTGTTTTGTCTCAAGATGCACACCAGTAATGTTATTTTCTTGTGAACGTTTATAAAAGCTACTTAAATGTCCTAATTGAACTAAGGTCTAATCCTGGCTTAAGCTAAGCCCTGTCTATGAAACCAGGCCTTAAAGTTTTAATTGGATCATTTTTTTGGGTGAGTGTAAAGGGGCATTCACACTACTCATTTCATTCCACTGACCTCCATTCATACGCATGCGAATGTGTCAGACCTTAAATGCAAAAGTTCAAAATTTGCACTGCGTGAGGATGTGTGAGCAGTAGAATATTGATACATCACGGCTTGAAAGTCGAGTTGACTGTATATTTTTACATTTTGAATACATTACTAATTGTTATGAATTCATGTTTATAAAAAATCTAAGTCTAGTGTGATCACGGCTTAATCTTAACCCTTTAGGCGCCAGAGGTTTTTTCCTTAAACGTTCGATTTTGACATCTTAATTTCAAAAGGCTATATCTTAAAAGTGATGAAAGATAGAGACTTCCTGTAAATTAGAGAAATATTAAGGATGACCCAAAGTTAATGTAGGGATTACATTTTCCCATCTAATTTGCATAATATGACGTCATATGGTGGTGTCCATCATAGATTATAGAATTTTCATGAAAAGTCACATGTTTAAATGATAAAATGCAGCACTTCTTTCCCCAAAAATGTTCCCCAACTTCTGTATGCTATATTACACAATACTGAATGCTTAGGTAAATAGTAAATAGTAAACAAACTGTAAATCATTACTAATAAATGGTTGAAACACAATACTGGCGCCGCGATTGCGGAGAGGCACACGGTCAGAAGACGCTTCATGGCTCGCGCGGTAAAAATCTCCCGCGGCCGCCTTGTTCCCCACAACACCAACACACCAGCTAACTTCGAGATGAAGACTCCGAGCCCGGGAAACATTGTTCCCACCACTGACATTGGGCATAGCACCATCTACATTGGGCAAAGGATTCATCGTTTGTGCTTGGTGTAGGGCTATACTTTCACTTTCAGAATCACCGTCATCTTCTGACAGCAAATAGAAACAGGGTCCGCGAATAGAAGACCCAACACTTCATTACACTACGGGTAAGATTTATTGAAGCCAATACATAATACTAATTATAATAATAATAATAATAATAATAATAATAATCTAACGCAAATACTCGCTGACGTTGACAATATTGCTCTGATAAAATGGCTCACTCGAACACGAGCTCCGCTTTTTTTTCGCACTGATTCAATGCGCTCTTGCTCGAAGATTTTGTATAGAAGCATGGCGTTTTTTTGAGTCAGGGATGAAGTATGACATGTTTGCAATCTAGTGGAGGGGAGGTCGAACGAAATTCGATACCCTATTTGACAAAATCGGCCGTTTTATTCAGTGCCGCATCTCGTCGAGTAAACTCGACCGTGGCGCCTAGAGGGTTAAGGCCTTTGCGATGCTAAATTGCAACAGATAACAGGAAGTGACATGTTTAAAGTCTTTAAATTTACCCTATTTACCTTGTTAGCAGGTCTTACATGTCTTAGGGTGAACAATTAATCTGTTAATACACAGAAAAAAATAGTTTGTCGCGGTAATCTTTAATCAAAATCTGAAAAGTTACTTCCGGTCTGGAAACGGCGTTCCTTCTCAGATGATGTCAGTTTGACGGCTTAGGTTTGAAAATGCGTAACCACTCCCCTCCAACCTTTAGTCTGCTATAAGCGAGAGATGGAGAGGAGGAGCGCTGAAGTAAAACCCTGCCAGATATTCAATATTCCGTTTCACTTGGAAATACGTCACAGCACTGAAGAAAACGACTCCGTTATTAACATTCCCTGAGAGAAGGGAACGAGTATGTTTATAACAGAGTCGTTCCCTTTCGAGAGAATCACTCGTATTGCGTAGCATATGCAGGGGGACCAATGTAAAACGCTGTCCATGCAGATCTCCACACCATAAGGGCATGTAGACATTGCAGCCCATATCGAGAGAATGAGACCATCTGAGCCGAACTAGTGGGCTTTCGAAGGGTAAAAATACCATATATATTGTCCGGGAATAACCGGGCCTTATAAAATTGTCACCAGACATAGTCGGGCTTATAATACAGTATGCTTGTGAGTAATTAAGTATGTAACAACACGTCATATGGAGAGAAAAGCTGCTTGTAAAGCTGGAACCTCCAGCTTATAGAATCTGATAAATGTGGACGGAGAGGCCCAGCCTGCACAGATATCCTCCAGAGGTATCCCACTAGACCACTCCCATGAAGAGGCCATACCTCTCGTGGAGTGGGATCTGACGCCTAAGGGGCAGGGGAGACTCTTAGACTGATAGGCCAACGAGATAGATTGTCAAGATGGATAGTAGACGCTATGCTTTAGAGTGGCCACCGAAGAAAACAAAGAGCTGTTCCGATTGCCTAAAAGCCACGGAACGCTCTATGTAAATCCTGATCACTCTGACTGGACGGAGCAGGTTCGCGCCTTCTTCGCTGTCTGAAGGTGGCAGCGCCGATAGAGTAATGACCTGTGCTTTGAAGGGAGTGGAAAGAACTTTACGTATATATCCGCGTCTTGGCCTGAGGACGACTTTAGAGTCGCTCGGCCCAAATTGCAGACAGGATGCGCTCGTTGAGAGTGCATGGTCTCCTACTATCTTTACAGATGCAAAAGCCAGCAAAAAAGAAACTTTAAGTGAAAGGTGCTTCAGGTTTACTGACTGTAGTGGTTTGAATGGCGATCCTTTCATTGCCTGTAAGACTATGGAAAGGTCCCATATAGGAACTGAAGGGGGACGAAGCGGATTGCGCCTTCTAGCCCCTTTAAGAAAACGCGTTTTATGAGCTCGCATTTCCCCCAGGGACTGGCCCGCCACTTGAATGTGATACGCTGCTATTGCAGACACATATACTTTGAGCTTGGAGGGGGAATGACCCGTGTCCAGTAGCTCCTGCAGGAAATAAGGCACTTCCGTCATCTCACATGACTGTGGGCTCAGGTTTCGTGCTTTACACCAGTTTGAGAAAACTGCACATTTCAAAGCATAAAGCCGCCTGGTTGTGGGGGCTCTGGCCTCTGATATGGTATTCAGCACTTTGTCCGGGAGGTTCCCGGATAGCTGTTGATGGCCCAAACATGCAGGGCCCATAAGTTGGGCATGGGATGCCAGATTTTCCCTTTCGCCTACGTGAAGGTGATCTTTCCTCAGCAGTATCGGCCTTGGAGCTGTTTCCAGCATCGCAGTCAGTTCTGTGTACCATGACTGACTCGTCCATAGCGGGATATTAAAAGCATTGCATGTTTGCTCTCCGCGATCCTCCTGATTACCTGAGGTATCAGTGCGATCGGGGGAAAAGCATATAGGGGAAGTCTGAGCCACTCATGGGCCAGCGCATCCCTGTGCTTGGAGAAATATATTGGGCACTGAGTGTTGTCATCTGAGGCGAAAAGGTCTACTTTTGCCTCGCCAAAGACCTTCCATATCAACTGAATCGTTTGCGGGTGAAGTGACCATTCCCCTGGGGGAATGCTGCCCCTGGATAGTATATCCGGACCCTGATTCAGGACACCTGGCACGTGAGCTGCTCTCAACAAGCTCAGGTTGCGTCTTGCCCATAACAGAAGGTGTTTCGCCATGGAATGGAATCACCACCCTGGCGATTTATGAACAAGACAACTGCCATGTTGTCCGTACAGTTTAGCACGTGCTGTCTCTTTAAGAACCGGAGGAAAGCTTTCAGCGCTAAGATGACTGCTTTCATCTCTAGACAGTTTACATGCAGCCCCTTCTCCGATACTGACCAAAGGCCAGGGCACCCCAACCTAAGTTGGATGCATCTGTCGAGACTTTCTATCTCGTAATAGTGCCTGTGCTCACACCTGACTGGTACCAGTCTGTCGCTAACCAAGGAACCAGAGCTTTGACACAGCTGTGGTTTACTTTGATGCGTAAGTGGCCCGAACGCCACGCCCAGGCTGGGACGCGTTGCTTTAGCAAGCGTTGAAGGGGGCGCTTGCGCAGCAGCCCCATATTGAGAACCGCTGATGCTGAGGCCATTTGACCTAACATCCTCTGAAACTTTTTGAGAGGGGTATAAGTGCCTGCCTTGACTCTGAGTGGCGCGTGCGCGATGTGACGCCAGCCACACTCTCATTCGTATAGAGTCTAAGTGCACCCCCAGAAAGCCCGTATTCTGGCTTGAAGATGGTGAAGTTTCCATATTGATCTTGAGACCCAAACATTCTAAATGGCTGAGTAACCAGGATCTGTGAGTCATCAAACTGAGCCTCTGATTGGGCTATAACCAGCCAATCATTGAGGTATTTGAGAATGCGCATTCCCTTTAACCTCAGGGGAATCAGCGCTGCGTCCACGCATTTCATGGCAGGACTGTGTACTGATAGGTTTTCCCCTAAAAAAACTGGCCTGTGCTGGGGGCGCTATCTGAATGTGAAAGTAAGCATCCTTTAGATCCAGTGTGAAAAACTAATCTCCCGGGCAAATATGCGTGAGGATTTGTTTCATGGTCAGCATTCTGAACGTGCGCTTCATAAGTGCTCTGTTCAGCTGTCTGAGATCTATGATGGGTCTGCGGCCGCCCTCCCGGAAGAGGAATAGAAACCTGCTTTGGTCTGCGACGGGTACACAGCTTCTATTGCTCGTTTTTCTAGCAGCCTCATGACTTTGGCACGAAGGACGTGACTCACAGAGCTTCTTACCAAAGTCTCCAACACGGCCTGAAAGCGCGGGTGTCTGCGAGTGAACTGCAACAAGTAACCTCTCTCTATAATGCTTAACACCGATTCTGAAACGCCCAGAATGGCCTGCCATGCCTGTATGCGTGTGGCTAGGGGTTGAATAATACTCAGGGGCAGGTCGCTTTGTGAAAGGGAACCAGTGGCCTGATTTTTTTTTTTGTGTGCTTGAGAGACCTTGTGGCATTGGCAATGTTTAGTGGCGTGCTCTGTATGGTGGGCACACATTACATCCGACGCACTCATAGCGGGGGTATTTATGCTTTGCAACGCTGACTGTGTGGTGGGCGCATACATGACATACATAGCGCTTGCAGCGCAGGACATCGGGTGCTGTGTGTGTAAAGTGCTCATGTGTAGGGGTGCATACTGAACAGTTGGCACATTGTCTACATAAACATTTTTTAAGTTATTTGGGTCGCCATGAGAATGGCGGTTGGGTGCAGGCGAGCACGTTTGCTTTCGGGCTCGTTGGCTGCAAATTCTGTGTCTCCAGCCGCCTGACTGCAGGGTACTGTGAGACAGGAGTCTGGAGAGAGCGGTGGTGCTGCGGAGATCCTTGAGAGACTCCGGATCCGGGACAGACAAATCCAGCGAGCGGTCCAGTTCTGCGTCAACGCTAGCCCTGACGCTCATGGCGGCTTGCGTTGAAGCGGAAAGCTCCGAGACAGAGTCCGACCACTAGCTTGCAGTTGCAGACTGGGAAGCGCTGTCACTGGCCTCTTCCTCTTGGTCCCGTCGGGGTCCGCCGAAGGAGACCGAACAGGTTGCTGGGAGGGAGGGGTGCTGTTCCTCCTGTGTGAACATAACAGGAGGCTGTAGCACACGCGGGGAGAGGTCCGGCATGTGGGCACACGACTGTTCCGGCTGCCTCTGGTCACAACACTTTTTCTTGCGTTGTCCAGACGAGAGGGCAGGTGGAGAGGGATCGACGTTGAACATGGCAAGCCGAGCCCGTAGGGTCTGCAGTGCCATTTCGTCGCACTCTGGGCAGCCATCCTGGTAGAGTGCCGCTAGGGCGTGATCTCGGCCGAGACACGCCGAGCAGATGATGTGCCGATCCCCACCGAGCAGAGGAGTTTTGCATGAAGAACAGCGAGGCATTTGTAGCAACACGCTCGCGAAATGGAAAAGGATATATTACGCCGGATAGCACAGCTGGAACGGTGGTGGCGTCTGAGGGCGGATGAGTCTGACATCCTCAGAGGTGCTCTGGTTCCGCTGAGGTGCTTTTTAAACGGCGGCTTCAGGTCCAGAGATCAGCAAAGTGAAGATTCGCAGAAGAAGATTTAAACTTAAGTTCCTATGGCGTGACATGGTCTTTTATAGACTCGCTATGCAAATTCAGGCAGGAGGCGCGGGCAGGAACACGGGAGGCCCCCCATTGGTTCCCTCCGCTCAGCTGCCTCGCCATAGGTTCCAGCAGTTGCCGCAGCACAGCCAATAAAAATACTGGAATTTCTTATATATTGCTTATACACCCCTTTAGGTATGTTGTGCAGCTGCACTGCGTTTTATATGGAAAATTTTAAGGATAAATTTTACTTCAGTCTCAAGGATACATGGGAGTACCCCGTGCTTATGCTACGCAATACGAGTGATTCTCTCGAAAAAGAACTAACTTGCTACTTCCGGTTCAGTGGGACTTTAACACTGATATGGACTTCTAGCAAAATATTAAAAGGTGTCATTTAGAATCTTTCATCTTTCTTCTGCGGACTGATTCGTGGACCATAGTTTTCGCCAAAATGCAATATTTACAGTTATTGTATTAAAAAGTATTTAAACCCATAATACATGTGATTTCCTTGAAAGTCAGTCTTTCTGTTATTTCCTCCCCTTTTGATAACAGTTGCAGCGAATGCTGCCTTCACATCCCACATGAAAAAATACTATAGTACAGGTCCTTCTCAAAAAAATAGCATATTGTGATAAAAGTTCATTATTGTAATGATAAAAATTAAACTCTCATATTTTAGATTCATTGCACACCAACTGAAATATTTCAGGTCTTGTATTGTTTTAATACCGATGATTTTGGCATACAGCTCATGAAAACCCAAAATTCCTATCTCAAAAAATTAGCATATCATGAAAAGGTTCTCTAAAAAAGCTATTAACCAAATCATCTGAATCAACTAATTATTTTTGACATTTTATTATAGTATTTACTACACTTTGTTAGTTTACTGTAGTATATTTACTATAGAATGGTTCAAAAACATTAAAGTATTTCCTAGAGTAATTTTAATATAATATACTATAGTATTTTTTAATGTAGGATGGTATAGGAATTATCGGAATTACGAGTTTCCTAGATGAAAATTGGACATGAACGTCAAGTCAAAATTTGAATGCGAATCACGACTTCATAAGTGGGAAGTAGGACATTTCCGATAGCACGTGAGGGCAGCATCGCAGATTATGTCAGTAACAACAGCTTTACTTCAGTAAGAGTAAACTTAATAGCCTAAGTATAATATTTTTCCGGAGATGATTGGTAGAATAGACCGTTCAGAAGCGCTGTATTCACTATTTTTAGTTTCATTTGGATATAGGCCTAGTCTATTTTCCACATTACGAGACCCGGGCTAACATAGCTAACAACTCAAAAACCACGCTTTCAGCAGCGAGTTAATAACCTGTAAAAGAAAATATTTCACAGTCATTGCCTAGTCTACACACTCTAAATATCCTAATCCAAACCTTTTCAATGCACATCTTCTGTGTCTTCTGTCATCTCCTGTTGTTGGGGTTCCCAGAGTAATTCGTGTGCTGTATTCCGCTGAACATTAGCTGCATCCGTAATCAGTCACTCGTTAACTGTGATTTGTATATGAATGGCACATATTGTCCTATATGGAGAAAAAGGGAATGAAAACAGATGAGCGAATTCTGGACGCTGACGTAATTACAGTGCGCCAGAGTGCTGTCTGACCATAGATACGCGCTGCGTCCCAATCCCAATTCGCCTTTGTGAAGTAAAGGGTCCTGTCCCATATAGCACCCTACTTCCTCTGAGTCCGCACTTTCACGACGTAATGCCTCTTTGACTGCCGGGAAGAAGTCCGCTGAGTAATCAGCAGCACCAGCGCGGGCTCGGCTGAAGTGCGCATCTTCTTCTTCTTCTTCTTCTTCTTCTTATTTTACGGCGGATCGCAAAACAAATATGTGCATTACCGCCACCTATAACTGAAATGGACCAGTGACACCTCCTATTCCCAACATAAATTCCTCTTATTTACCCGCATAGAGACATCATCGAATTTCATCCGGCGCTGCGTGTTCAGCTCCTCCGTCCACTCTCAGCCCCCCATGACAGGAAAAAAAATAAAATAAATAGAAAATAATTAAATAAAATAAAACCCACTTTAAATACGCTTATTTAACCCAGTACTTAACAAATAATCTACCAATAAATGTATTATACTCCTATCTTATTTTAATACATTTTGAATACTCATCTTTACTCCTATTTTATTTAATTCCTCCTTCAACTCTTTCCTTTCAACCTTATATCTCCTACAGTGCATTATTACATGTTCAACTATTTCACTAACCTCACATACCTCACATAAACCTGTTGGATGCTTACTTATTAAGTGCAATGTACCATTCAATCTTGTATGTCCCAATCTTAGTCTTGTAATCATATTCTCTTCTTTCCTACTCCTACCTGATATTCTTCCCTTACCCACTGTTGACTGTATTTGATGCATATGTCTACCTTTTAGTTCATTGTCCCAATACTGCTGCCATAATGTCAAAATATGGTTTTTAATAATTGATTTAATTTCTGGCCTGCTAAATAAAATCTGTATATCTACTATTTCTCGTTCTATTGCCTTTTTTGCTAATGCATCCACCTCCTCGTTACCTCTCAACCCAATGTGAGCTGGAACCCACAAAAACTGTACCTCTAAATTAGCTTTTTTAATTGAATATAATTCTTGAACTATCTCTATTACCATATCTTGTCTTGTTTCTGACTTCATCTCCTTCAAACTTATTAGAGCTGAACTACAATCTGAACATATTACTGCCTTGGATATTTTAACTTCCCTAATCCACCTTATTGCCATAATTAATGCAAACATCTCTCCAGTATACACCGATAAACAATCTGATATCCTTTTACTCTTATACTCTTAAACCTTTGGAATAATGAATGCAGAACCCACATGACCAGTTTTTGAATCTTTTGAAGCATCTGTAAAAATGTGCATATACTCCCCATATCTTGACCCAATATACTCCCTTACATTATATAGTTCTGTTTCATATGAACCCTCCTTTTGCCTTTTTTCTAATAAACTTAAATCTACTTCTGGTTGGGGCATGACCCATAATGGTACTGGAGATAAAGGAATTATTGGAGCATATCCAACCTCCTCCAATCTCATATCACTAACCAATTTCCTCACACTCCATCCAAAGCTATTACACTCTCTCTTCTCATATTCCCAACTAGGACTCATTACTTTCCTTGTTGGGTGATCCTCACTCTGACCTTTTAAATTTGCCCAATAAGATGCCATTAATTGCTGTCTTCTTATCTGCAAAGGCATTTCACCCATCTCTACCTGAAGAGCCGAAACTGGATAAGTTAGATATGCTCCGCAGGAAATTCTTAGTGCTTGAGACTGAATTCTCTCTAATTTAATTAAATGAGATTTATTTGCAGAACCATATACTATATGTGGCAAAAATATATAAAATGGAAAGGGATGTTAATCACCATTTTTTAGAAATACAAAAGGGAATTTTATTATAAAAATCACAAAATCTGATTAAAACCCCCCACAATGACAGAATTATAAATACACAGGGCCAGGATTAAGTAGGAACCAGGCAGGCCAGGTGCAACTCAGGTCATCCAAAACCCACCTCAATTCACACACACAGAACACCACGCACACCCACCAAAGGGAAGTTGTATCAGCACACAGCACACTGTGATACACTGCAAAAATAAAGCAGCTAGCCTCCCCAGTTCCACACGCGACCTCACTGGCCCTGAGGAAAAAAAGGAAAACAACATTAAAGACAATAACAATTAATAGAAATAAACCAAATACCAAAATGATACAATACTGTCGCAACTCTGACACTCAGGCCTCCAGAGGACACCATAGGTCTACAAACAGACAATTAACCAGCACCTAAAATGGCGCTTAAGCAATGAATCAAAGAAAATAAAAACAAACAAAAAAAACTTTTACAACAAATAGATATAAAAAAACAAAATAATCAAAACCAAGACAAATAACAACAAGGAAACAAATCTGGAAACAAAGATGATTATACCCAAAAGCTTAAATTATAAATAGCCTTGAGGACACAAATCTGAGGCCCACTTTAACAGGCCCGACGACTCGCAAACAGTAGAGCAGTACACAGTTCAAATGACCGTGACGCGATCAAATCCAGAATAGATCCATCAGCAAAACAGCAGCTGCGTCACCTGAGATCACTAGCTAGGAACCGGACTTAATTGTTCCCCTTTCGGATGATGTCAAACACTGAACGCATAGCTGTATGGTTACTCACTACCGGTGCCGCAGCTCAATCTGACGACCAGCCTTCACACACACACACACGTGCACTCGCTGCTGTTACTGCAAGTGAACTCCGCCACAACTTTCCGCAATGCCAAACGCCACCAGCGCCGCTCTAAATTAAACTGAATGGGAAATGGAATGGGAGCGGAAATGCCAAGGAGAGGGGGAGAGAAGCACCCCAAGTCACACACACATACCAGCCCGTCAAAATAAGGGTCCCTAAATAGTGGTTACTATCACCCAATTGGTCAACCCATTACACTCCAACCATCCAATGAGATGACGTGACTCATCCTGCCACATTCTGCCCCATTTTTTTTTAATCGACGTCCCGACGATAGCCCAACAGCACATACCCCTGAACTAATTCGATCCTACGTCCCATGGCCTAAACCAAATTGAGATCCCATTAGATATAAGGCCTTGTACAGGGGCAGCTCTTATGCCTCCTTCAACAGCCCGTGGTAGATGGTGCAAATTCGTGTGATGGCCCGCAGTGGCCCGCCCAGTTCTCCTCAAAGGGACACCCGCCCTACCCGACTGATCTTCCGGCAAACTAGTAGGTCCTTGTGCTACACCAGATACAAAATCAGGTACCTCATGACCTCTGCCAACTGGAGTCTCCCCATCAAACCCCACTGGGCTACTCTGAGGGGTAGAAGCGTCCAGAGAAACCACCCCCTGAGGAACTGGTCCCTGACTCACCTGAGAGGTTGCTGGCACCAAGACAAACAAATCCCCCTCAGTTCCAAGGCTGCAGCCTTTGAAGCAAGACTCCTCATGCCACCCAGGAATGACTTGGACAACCTCAGCCTAACATGACTCACGAAAGACTGGTCACCCATTCAATACACGACTTCCTCATGCAACCTAGAAATATGACATGGACAACCTCAGCCTAACATGACTCACGAAAGACTGGTCACTCATTCAATACACGACTTCCTCATGCCACCTAGAAATATGACATGGACAACCTCAGCCTAACATGACTCACGAAAGACTGGTCACTCATTCAATACACGACTTCTCATGCCACCTAGAAATATGACATGGACAACCTCAGCCTAACATGACTCACGAAAGACTGGTCACTCATTCAATACACGACTTCCTCATGCCACCTAGAAATATGACATGGACAACCTCAGCCTAACATGACTCACGAAAAGACTGGTCACTCATTCAATACACGACTTCCTCATGCCACCTAGAAATATGACATGGACAACCTCAGCCTAACATGACTCACGAAAGACTGGTCACTCATTCAATACACGACTTCCTCATGCCACCTAGAAATATGACATGGACAACCTCAGCCTAACATGACTCACGAAAGACTGGTCACTCATTCAATACACGACTTCCTCATGCCACCTAGAAATATGACATGGACAACCTCAGCCTAACATGACTCACGAAAGACTGGTCACTCATTCAATACACGACTTCCTCATGCCACCTAGAAATATGACATGGACAACCTCAGCCTAACATGACTCACGAAAGACTGGTCACTCATTCAATACACGACTTCCTCATGCAACCTAGAAATATGACTTGGACAACCTCAGCCTAACATGACTCACGAAAGACTGGTCACTCATTCAATACACGACTTCCTCATGCCACCTAGAAATATGACATGGACAACCTCAGCCTAACATGACTCATGAAGACTGGTCACTCATTCAATACACAACTTCCTCATGCCACCTAGAAATATGACATGGACAACCTCAGCCTAACATGACTCACGAAAGACTGGTCACTCATTCAATACACAACTTCCTTATGCCACCTAGAAATATGACATGGACAACCTCAGCCTAACATGACTCATGAAAGACTGGTCTCTCATTCAACACACGACTTCCTCATGCCACCTAGAAATATGACATGGACAACCTCAGCCTAACATGACTCACGCAAGACTGGTCTCTCATTCAACACACGACTTCCTCATGCCACCTAGAAATATGACATGGACAACCTCAGCCTAACATGACTCACGAAAGACTGGTCACTCATTCAATACACAACTTCCTCATGCCACCTGGAAATATGACATGGACGACAGACTACAACCTCAGTACGGGAGGGCCGACGAACACTCTGAGGAAACCGCATGCCGGCCTCACTCGGAGTGAGTTGATCCAATTGTTGCTGCTGTAATTTTAAAATCTCCAGCAATTCCTTCAACTCCGACTGAGAATGCCCTTGCACTCTGTACTGGATGCCATAAGCCATTGGAACTGACTGACTCCTCCCCCTCGCACCCCCTGGCATTCCCTCCCGTTCCCACCTAATCGCTTCCCCACGTACTTCTAAAAGGGTAGAGACGGGCTCTACCCCCACAATGGCAGAATTATAAATACACAGGGCCAGGATTAAGTAGGAACCAGGCAGGCCAGGTGCAACTCAGGTTATCCAAAACCCACCTCAATTCACACACACAGAACACCACGCACACCCACCAAAGGGAAGTTGTATCAGCACACAGCACACTGTGATACACTGCAAAAATAAAGCAGCTAGCCTCCCCAGTTCCACACGCGACCTCACTGGCCCTGAGAAAAAAAGGAAAACAACATTAAAGACAATAACAATTAATAGAAATAAACCAAATACCAAAATGATACAATACTGTCGCAACTCTGACACTCAGGCCTCCAGAGGACACCATAGGTCTACAAACAGACAATTAACCAGCACTTAAAATGGCGCTAAAGCAATGAATCAAAGAAAATAAAAACAAACAAAACAAACTTTTACAACAAATAGATATAAAAAAACAAAATAATCAAAACCAAGACAAATAACAACAAGGAAACAAATCTGGAAACAAAGATGATTATACCCAAAAGCTTAAATTATAAATAGCCTTGAGGACACAAATCTGAGGCCCACTTTAACAGGCCCGACGACTCGCAAACAGTAGAGCAGTACACAGTTCCAATGACCGTGACGCGATCAAATCCAGAATAGATCCATCAGCAAAACAGCAGCTGCGTCACCTGAGATCACTAGCTAGGAACCGGACTTAATTGTTCCCCTTTCGGATGATGTCAAACACTGAACGCATAGCTGTATGGTTACTCACTACCGGTGCCGCAGCTCAATCTGACGACCAGCCTTCACACACACACACGTGCACTCGCTGCTGTTACTGCAAGTGAACTCCGCCACAACTTTCCGCAATGCCAAACGCCACCAGCGCCGCTCTAAATTAAACTGAATGGGAAATGGAATGGGAGCGGAAATGCCAAGGAGAGGGGGAGAGAAGCACCCCAAGTCACACACACATACCAGCCCGTCAAAATAAGGGTCCCTAAATAGTGGTTACTATCACCCAATTGGTCAACCCATTACACTCCAACCATCCAATGAGATGACGTGACTCATCCTGCCACATATACAACCATAATCAATTATAGATCTTATCATAGATATATATATATAGTTTTTAAAGCCAATCTATCTGCTCCCCATTCCTGACCTGAAATACATCTACATTCACTACACGCTTACATCTTCCCACCATTTTTTCAATATGCTCTCTCCAATTTAATCTACTATCAAACCAAACTCCTAGAAATCTTACTATACTTACACGCTCTAATTCTTTTTTTGTATAATTTTAACTTAACATCCACATTCCTCCTCATTTTAGTAAAAAGTATTATTTTTGTCTTTTCCACTGAAAACTTAAAACCATTTTCCCCTGACCACTTTTCAACTTCATTTAGCGCACCTTGCAATTTCTTTGTGTTATAATCTATATTCTTTCCTCTAAACCAGATAGCCCCATCATCAGCAAACAATGATTTCCCCATACTTCTATCAATCCTTGAGAAAACATTGTTAATCATGATAATAAATAAAAGTGGACTTATTACACTGCCCTGAGGTGTACCATTTTCAATTGCTCCACTTAATGATATAGCTCCACCCACCTTTACTCAAATACTTCTTCCAATTAAAAACTCTTTTATCCAATTATACATTCTTCCTTTTATACTCATTTTCTGTAACTTTATTAATAACCCTCTTTCCACAACATATCATAAGCCTTTTCTATATCAAAGAAAACAGCAAAAACACTTTCCTTATTTATAAATGCCTTTCTTATTTCATCCTCTAAAGATACTATTGGATCCATAGTCCCTCTGCCACACCTAAATCCACTTTGATAAGAAAAAAAACAATTCATTTTTTCCAAATGATAAGTCAATCTATCAGCTATCATTCTCTCCATTACCTTACATAAATGAGAAGTTAAAGCTATTGGACGATCATTTATAGGATTACTTGGATCTTTCCCAGGCTTTTTAATAGGTATAATTAATGCTTCCTTCCAACTTTGAGGAATTATACCCTCTATCCATATTCTATTATAAAATGTTAAAATCACTTCCATAGATGTTTCACTAAAATGCTTCATCATACTGTAACTAATCCCATCCACTCCTGGAGCAGATTGTTTCATTCTTCTTACTGCATTCTTTAACTCACTCATAGAAAATGGTACATCTAACAAATTATCTTCAGCCACTTTTTTCTTCTCTATATCCGGATATTCCTTCATCACACCCTTCCTCATTTCCTTACTCTGTTCAGTCAAATTTTCTGAACTATTTACTTTTATAAATGCCTTTAAAAACATTTCCACTTTATCTCCATCCTCCACAGCTATTTCTCTATACTTAAAACTGGATACCCGTTACACTTTTGAATCCCTTTAATTTTCTTAATCATACCCCATACTTCCTCTACTGGTGTATTCTTCCCTATTTCATCACAATAAGCTATCCAATACTGTTTTCTAACTTTCCTTATTATCCTCCTTACCTCAGCTTGTGCTTGTTTATACATTATTAAATCTTGAAAATTATGTGTTTTCTTAACCATCCTAAATGCTTTCCTTTTCCTTCTTATTGCACTAGTACATTCTTCTGTCCACCATGGAACTATTTTATTCTTCCTACCTCCTTTCCCTTTTGGTATATATTTATTTGCTGCTACTTGAATGGCATAAACAACATCATCACTAATCATCTATCTGGTTTTACTATAATACTCTTTAATCCCTCTTCACTCAGACTCATGAATTCTTCCCAATTCGCTTTATCAAACCTCCATCTACCAACATTTCCTTGACTCGCCTTACTTCCTCTCACATTCACACTAACAGATATCATTATTGGATAATGATCACTCCCAATAGTATCTTGTCGCAATATTTCCCACTCAGCACTGCCTGCAATTGAATCAGACACCATTGTTAGATCTAACACAGACTCTTTACCTGTAGCCACATCTATTCTTGTAGAATCATCAGTCAGACACACCAAATTTCTCTGATCTATCAAATCTTCCACCACCATTCCATTACAATCTGTCACTAAACCTCCCCATAACATGCTCTGTGCATTAAAATCCCCACACCAAATTACCCTATCTTCATTAAGACCCTCTATTTGCTCTAACTCACTCAACACTAATTTCCTACAAGGATTATAAAAGTTTATTATTACATACTTTATTCCATTCACCCATACCTCTACTACAACATATTCTTGTGTTAAACCTTTGCCTAATGATCTATATTGCATGCCTTCCTTAATCAGAGTAATACACCCTCCACCATTTCCCTCCTCTCTATCTCTTCTCTCACTCACATATCCTTTAATAACAAAATCAAATCTAGGTTTAAGCCATGACTCTTGTATACATATCAGATCCGGTTTAACTTCTATCTCATCAATGACACCTTTAAACTCCAATCCATTAGCCACAAGACTTCTCACATTCCATTGTAAAATTAAAATCATCCTCCTAGCCAAACCATGCTTCCTGGCTGGACTGTATCTCACTCATTAGCCCACCCCTAACCATTTCCCATGATATGTCCTTTACTCCCAAGAATCTCTCTGCTGCCTTGACTATAATTTGAATCTTAGTTGTCTTCTTTTTAGTCTGTGCAGTACAATTAATTACTTCAGCTATGAACAACAAGAAATTTACTTTACTTACAATCATTGTCTCTTCTGTAATCCTACCTTCCTTCTCTGATATTTACTCAATTCTCCTCTCTTTTTGCACTTCCCTCTCTTTTCCTTTCTCTCTATTCCTTGTATCAACCACTTTAACAGCCTCTGCATACGTTATATTCCTCTTGGTTCTCTCATTCTGTACTTCAATTGCTTTCTTCCTCACCTCACATCCTCCAAATGCAACACTATGCTCCCCTCCACAGTTGCAGCATTTTGGTCCTGCTCCTTCACATTTGCCATAATCATGTTCCCCCCCCCACATCTTGCACATCGTTTCTTCGCTTTACACACCATAGCCACATGCCCGTATTTTTGACAATTATAACATCTTAAAGGAGGAGGCACAAAAGGCCTCACTGAATAACTGATAAATCCAAGCTTGACCTTATCTGGCAAAATAACTCCATCAAACCTAAGCTCAACAGAGAGACTCTCCATTCTGTTCCCTTCTCTACTCATAAACATTCGCCTAGCACCAACTATTTTACCTCTGCCAATGTTACTTTTAAGCTCTTCCATAGACACTCCTAATGGCACTCCAGATATTACTCCACTTACCCACTGCCTCTGTCCTACAATCTTACTACTCACCACTTCCTGCTTACACATTACTTTAATCTTCATCACTTTCCTTCTTTGCTCTTCACTATTACAAACAATCATAAAATCTCCATTACTTAACACTTTTGCCATCTTAATTTCTCCAACTACTTTCCTCAACTCTTTTGTTAATACAATTGTACTTACCTTTTGTATTCCACCATCCTCTTTAAATTTCAATATTACCTTCAACTCATCCAAATTTACATTCCTCACCTCTTGTTCATTTCCACTCTCCCCTGAACCTCTTACCTCTATCTGATGTTTTTTCTTTCTTTTCTTTGTACCTACATCTTCCCTTATATCTAAATTCCTCTCTTCTCCTGTCTTTCCTAATTCCATTTGTTCATCTTCCACATCCGTATCATCAACACTAACTAGTGTCTCTGGTCCATTTCCACTATAATTTTTCTTATATTTTGACATGATCGATTTCGCTGCATTTACCGCCATCCACCAAAAACCGTGACGTGTGCTGAGAATCCCAAATGTAAGTCCCCCCAAAAGTGCGCATCGAGGGCGCATATCGACCTCAAGGGGGAGCGCTCGCCAGCACCCTTCTGAGACCTAAAATGACAAATGGGACACTTTACGTTTCTTGTGGACTAAACGGACACGCAAGTTCACAAGACCGAAAAGTGCACATGAAGAGTGCCATTTGGGACAGGGCCAATGTACATAATTTTGAGTGTGTCGCAGAAGATTATGGAAGCTTTGGTTCATACTAGGCTACTTCGTCATCTTTAACGGACTGTTGCTTAGTTACGTGCATCCCGTCACTGTTTAAACCACAGAGACAGAAGTAGATGCCTCAAACTGCCCTTTCAAACGATGCCTGTCAATCATCGTCACAGATAAAAACCTTCTACATTCAATTTAATTTCCTACCGTATCGGAGAGAAATGTAGTAGCATGTTGATCTACCATTCGTGGCTATTAAATGCAGAGACTCCTCGTGTTTGTAGTTTAAATATGATGCATTTAAAAGTTAATGGCCAAACGTATTATTAAAAAAGGTATACAGTAGAACATATATCATTACATTGTTCATCTGATCCAATTATGTTTATTATTTTTCAATTAAAAAAGAAATAGGCATGTATCTCATGTAGGCTATGTATGAAGAGTGAAGGCCAACAGTGAATATCTAGATATTTTAACCTGTAGTGCAGATCACTGTCTATCTGATTATTATATTGAAACTTTATATTTAAATTCACAAAAAACAAACAAACAAACCAAAAACCACTCAATCATTAGTCAACGTCTATGGGCGATATGTTTATTGTGTGAGTTTCTAGCGTGGTAACACTTTACAATAAGGGTGCACTAATATGCATTAATTAATGCTTAACTAATGCACAGATAATAATGAGTTCATGTGTTACTAATGGTTAACTAACCCATTTATTAATGATTACTGCATCAGCAACTAATGAATATTCTACATGATTAATAGATTAAGTAATCATTAAATTGTTATTAATTAAATGTGTTATAATTTATTAATTCCTTAATAACATATTATATGAACTAATAATGTAAATTAATGTGTTAATTACTACGATGGGTCAAAGCCATGCATTTCAACTTCCAGTTGTCTGCTTTAATTAATCATTAGCTAATGATTTACAAAGGTGTCATTATGTTTTGACTTTACTTGTTGGGGCACATAACTAATTCAAAATTAATTAAAAACCCATAACCACAATTACATATAACTTAATCAATTAGTTTATAGTCATATATGCCCCAAATAAAGTAGAGAGACTTTGCTTTTTTAAGAAGTTAAAGGAACATTTGAAGGATTTCGATAAGAGTACTTTTTTGTTATTGGGTGGTGATTGGAATTGTACTCTAGATTTTCCCATAGATAGAAATGGAGATGAACCTTATCCTCCATCAGCGGATGTTTTAAGTACAATTATTAGAGACTACAGTTTAATTGATGTCTGGAGAGAACAGCATACAAAGGCGAGACTATATATGGGTAAAAACCTCCAGAGAACATATTAAGTCAAGTCAAGTCAAGTCAACTTTATTTATATAGCGCTTTTAACAATGCAGATTGTTTCAAAGCAGCTTCACAGTGTTAAACAGAAAAATAATGCAATAAAATATATTTCGATTATCATACAATTTGGGCTTTTAGATCAGTAATTTGGTCTATATGGTTCATTTAGTTTAATAATTAGATTTATTTTGAAATATATTTGAAAAATTGTGTTTCCCCAACTGAGCAAGCCAAGTCAGAGGCGACAGTGGCAAGGAAACCAAAACCCCTTCAGGAGACCTAATGGAGAAAAATAAACCTTGGGAGAAACCAGGCTCAGTCGGGGTGCCAGTTCTCCTCTGGCCAATTAACAAACAGCGTATTATTATTATTCTGGCAATTTTAAAGGTCAGAGGTCATATTATATCTGAATATTCGAAAGATCTGAGGCAACACGCCGGAGATGGGTTTATTGAGGATGATGTATCGATTAAATAATTATTAAAAATAAATAATTTGAAATATCGGAGTCATTATGCCGGAGACAGGTTTTTATTGAGGATGCCGTATTGAAAGATCGGCGGCAACACGCTGGACACGGGTTGTTGTAAGTCGCTTTGGATTTGTAAGTCGCTTTGGATAAAAGCGTCTGCTAAATGACTAAATGTAAATGTAAATGTTTTGAGGATGACATATCGATTAAAAAAATTATTAACTAGGACTATTCAAACAATCGGAGTCATCACGCCGGAGACATGTTTATTGAGGATGCCGTGTCGATGAGGCAGCTTAAGGGGGAGTCTAAATGACACGGTCTCTGCAGACACTTCAGGGTCATGTGTTGGTCACGTCTGGGTGCAGGTCCACCGTCTGATCTGGATACAGCCTGGATCCGGCTGACTGAAGTAGACCTCGGGATAAAACAGAGACACTAACATTAGCGTAGATGCCATTCTTCTGATGATGTTACGAGTACATCAGGTGTTATGGAAAATGTTCCAGGTTCCGCTGACCTAGATAATGCAGCCTAATAATCATTTAATTGAAAAAAGTGTTTTATGTGTATGCCATAGAAAAGAGATTTGTTTTTAGTCTAGATTTAAACTGACAGAGTGTGTCTGCTTCCCGAACAATGCTAGGAAGACTGTTCCAGAGATTAGGTGCTAAATAGGAAAAGGATCGATCACCTGCAGTTGATTTTGATATTCTAGGTATTATCAGCTGGTCAGAGTTTAGAGACCGCAGTAGACGTGATGGAGTATAATGTGTTAAGAGCTCACTCAAGTACTGGGAAGCTAAACCATTTAGTGCTTTGTAAGTAATAAGCAAGATTTTAAAATGTATGCAATGTTTAATAGGGAGCCAGTGCAGTGTTGACAGAACCGGGCTAATGTGTTCATACTTCCTGGTTCTAGTAAAACTCGAGCTGCTGCGTTTTGGACCAGCTGGAGTTTGTTTATTAAGCGAGCAGGGCAACCACCCAGTAGAGCATTAAAATAATCTAGCCTTGAGCTCATGAACGCATGTATTAACTGTTCAGCATTTTGCATTGAGAGCATGTGCCGTAATTTAGATATATTTTTAAGATGGTAGAATGCAGTTTTACAGATGCTAGAAACATGGCTTTCAAACAAGAGATTGGTATCAAAGAGCACACCCAGGTTCCTAACTGACGACGAGGACTTGACAGAGCAGCCATCGAGGGTTAGACAGTATTCTAGGTTACTACTTGTGGAGCTTTTTTTGTCCAATGATTAAAAATTCAGTTTTTTCTGAATTAAGTTGCAGGAAATTACTGATCATCCAATTTTTTATATCATCTATAAATTCCGTTAATCTTTAATTCAGGGTGTGAAGAAATATAGAGCTGAGTATCATCAGCATAACAATGCAATCTAACGCCATGCTTCCTAATAATATCTCCCAGTGGTAGCATGTACAGGGTGAAGAGCAATGGCCCTAGCACTGAGCCCTGCGGTACTCCATACTGAACTTGTCCAGTGATCGGTGTGACATCTCTTCATTTACTGCTACAAATTGATAACGGTCAGATAGGTATGATTTAAACCATGCCAATGCAGGTCCACTAATGCCTACATAATTTTCGAGTCTATTCAAAAGAATGTTGTGGTCGATAGTGTCGAATGCAGCGCTAAGATCGAGTAACACTAACAAAGAGATACAACCACGATCGGATGATAAGAGTAAATCATTTGTAACTCTGATGAGAGCAGTCTCAGTACTATGATACGGTCTAAATCCTGACTGAAAATCCTCACAGATACCATTTCTTTCTAAAAAGGAACATAATTGTGAAGACACTGCCTTTTCAAGTATTTTTGAAAGAAAGGGTAGATTTGAGATTGGCCTGTAATTGACTAATTTTGTAGGATCAAATTGCGTTTTTTTAATAAGTGGTTTAATTATAGCCAACTTAAAAATTTTCGGTACATATCCTAATGACAAAGATTAATTAATTATATTAAGAAGAGGATCCATGACCTCTGGTAGCATCTCTTTTAATAGCCTACTCGGTATAGGGTCAAGCATACATGTTGTTGATTTTGATGATTTAACAAGTTTAGCCCATTCTTCCTCTCCTATAGCAGTGAATGAGTGTAATTTTTCCTCAGTGACACTACGATGCTCTGTCTGATGTGATACTGTAGTAGACAGCTGCATGGTTATAAGTTTCTTCCTAATAATGTCAATCTTACACGTAAAGAAGTTCATGAAGTCATTACTGCTGTGCTGTTTACAAACATCAGAAGTTGGAGCTTTATTCTTGGTTAATTTAGCCACTGTATTGAATAAATACCTAGGTTTGTGTTTTTTTTCTTCTTTGTATTATATGCTGCAAGATTAGATAGATTTTATATTAATAAGAATGAATAATAGAGTTTTAAAATCAGTTATTTCCCCAAACGGGTTTACAGATCATCACCTCTGTTTAATTGAAATTAGCCTGAAGAAGTCACAAAGTTTTAGCTCTTATTGGCATTTTAATGTTAAACTATTGTATGATGAAAAATTTTGCGAGAAATTTAAATTACTGTGGAAAAATTGGAAGAAAAGAAAACATGATTATGAAAATATTGTACAGTGGTGGGAAGTTGGAAAAACACAGATAAGGATGTTTTGTCAAAACTATATTGCTCATACAAATAGTTTAATTAAAAATACAATAAAAGACCTTGAGAAAGATATAGAACAAATTGAAAATAATATAATAGCTAGTAATACAGCAGATATGGGAGGGCTTGAAAGAAAAAATCTTCTTCATGAACATGCAAAAAGAGCAATAATTAGATCTCGGTTTTATTTTTTGAAAGATATGGATGCTCCTAGTTCTTTTTTTAAGAAAGAAAGAAAAGAAAATACCCTAATGGAACTTTGACAACTGATCCAATGGAAATGAGGGTACTTGAAAGGGAATTTTATGCAGAATTGTTTAGAGCACAAGAGTGTGACATTGCAAGTATGGATTTTCTGTTCGATGATATGCCTAAACTTAACAGCAAACAACGTAAGGAGCTGGACTCTGAGCTAAATATGGAAGAACTGTCTAAAGCAGTTCAGCAACTTTCTGTTGTTCGAACTCCTGGTATTGATGGACTTCCCATAGAATTTTACAGAAAATTCTGGAAGATTATTAATGAAGATGTGATGGAAGTCTATAGAGTGTCTTTTGAAAGAAAAGAGTTACCAACCAGTTGTAAAAGGGCTGTACTTTCATTATTACCTAATGAAAGTCTCCTAAAAAAATGGAGACCCGTTGAACTTTTGCGCACTGATTATAAAATTCTTGCAAAGGTTTTTTCAAATAGACTTAAAGAGTACATTGGAGATCTAATACAGACAAATCAGACCTATTGTGTTCCTAAAAGAACCATTGTGGACAATCTTTTTCTTTTGAGAGATACAATTGAATTAGCAAATATAGAAAATCAAGATATAGGCACCCTCTCTATTGAGCAAGAGAAAGCATTTGACATTTGTTATCTTTTCAAAACATTTGAAGCCTTTGGAATTGGTGATTTTTTTTTTTATCAGGGGTAAAACTTTTATATACTGGAGCAGTAGCTATTTTAAAGGTGGGCAGAGGATTAAGCAAGCCAGTTTTTATTAATAGAGGTATAAGACAAGGATGTCCTTTATCTGGACAACTATATTTTCTAGCAATCAAACCTCTACTCTGTCAATTAAGGAAAAATCTGCAAGGCTTTGTGGTCAAAGGTTTTGAAAATAGACCCATAAAAGTATCTGCTTATGTAGATGATATAACTGTTTTTATAAAAACTGAAAATGATTTAATAAGTTTAAAAGAAGGTTTAAATGTTTATGAAAAAGCATCATCTTCAAAGTTAACTGGAACAAAAGTGAAGGTTTTATTATTGGGAGCTGGAAAGAAAATCCTCCTCCAGTACTCCCAGGATAAGTGAAATGGGGAAGAGAAGGGTTGAAGTTTTTAGGGGTATATTTAGGAAAGGAAGAGTATATGAAAAAGAACTGGGAAGGTATGGTGGAAAAAGTTTGAAAAAAACTGTAGATTTGGAAGTGGGTGCTATCCAAATTGTCATATCGGGGAAGAGTCTTGGTTATTAATAATTTGGTTGCATCTATGTTTTGGCACAAAATGACTGTAATAAATCCACCAGATGATATTGTGTGTGTGAGATCCAGAAGAGACTGATTGCCTTTTTTTGGTCTGGATGCCACTGGACAAAGGCAGCTGTGCTTTTCTTGCCCGTTAATGACGGAGGACATGGACTAATAGACATACAAAGAAGAAGTATGGCTTTCAGACTTCAGGCAGCACAAAGTCTGTTGTACTCTGAGAGATGTATGTGGACTGAAACTGTCAGGATCCTGCCCTGACAGTTTTGTCCTTGTTTAGTGTTTCTTTGTTTGTCTTGTGCTTGAGCATATGGCTGTGTCTTTGGTTGTGTGTTCCTCTTGTCCTGCCTCCTTGTTTGCCTTTACCACGCCCCCTTGTCTAGTCCTCATTTCACTAATTGTGCTCACCTGATCCTCATGTGCTCTGGTCCCTTTATATTGTGCTACTTTCCCTCATGTCCTTGCTGGTTCGTTGCGTTTGTGTGCATTCAATGTCTGGCTTAACTTATCCTTGTTATTGCTGTTGCTATCTAGCCAAGTTATAGTTCTTCACTTTGTTTTTCCCTAGCTTTATTTTTTGCTTTGCTCTAGCTTTGATTTTGTTTCTCTCTAGTTTAGTGGTCTTATATTTCTCTCTCTAGTTTCCTGCAAGGTTGCAATTTTGTTTTTTTATTTTTCTTTGTTTCTAGTTCCAGTCTTTTATTTCTAGTATTTATTTAGCTCCTCTTGTTTGTTATAGTTTATTTTGTATTTATTTTTATCTTTTTTTGTTTGTTTTCTTTTAGATTTCTGATAGTTTCAGTTTCCCCATTATTAGGTTTTATTTTTGCTCTTGTTGTCTTGTCGTATGTGTGTGTCTTGTGTTGGTTCCTGCCCTGTGTCCTGAGTCTCCCTTGGCCACTATTTCTATATCCCTGGAAGTCAAGACTGGAGCTGTTTCTGGGAGAGGACATCAAGTCTCAGGTTCCTGGTGTTCCTGTCTGGGTTTTCTTACCATCTGCCTGGTGTTGCCTTCCAAGCCATCCTCAAGTTCATGGTCTCCCTGGACTGGTCTCAGTGGTCACCCTCCCTGCCTGTCATCGTGGTGTCTGTCCCCTGCCCTGCTGTTTAAACTCACACCTTGTCACTTCCTTCTTGTGCACTGTCTAGAGTCTTGTTATTAAAGTCTTTGTTGTTCACTCTGCATCTGGGTCCTCAGTTTCAGAATACCTTGACAGAACGAACCAGCCAAGACCAGACCCAGCAGAATGAGCTTTAGTGTTGTTCCTTCTGCTACTCCTCAGGAGAGGGTGGCGCTCCAGCGGGCAGTGGCAGCGCTTCGCCAACAAGGTCAGGCGGTGCGGTCCTTTGCCCAGTTCTTTTGGACCATGGCTAAGGGCCTTGAGTATGATGATGCAGCCCTCAAGGACACTTTTAACATCTGTCTGGATGACCCCCTGCCACAGTGGGAGATGAAACAACTTCGGATCCTGGATTTCTGGAACTTCTCCAATTACCTGCATCATCGCAGGGATTGGCAAATCCTGACACCATCAGAGCATGTCTGTAATGACCACCTCACCCTTCCTTCGTCGAGTCAACCTATCGATCCTTTCTTGAATCCCACTGAGAAGCGGAGGTTGAGAAGGAAGAGGGCAGCTCGGACTGCTGCATCAGCCTCTGTTTCCACCATGTCAGGTCCAGTTGTGCCTGCCCGTCCAGGGCCAGTCGAGTCCGCTCCAGCCCCTGTGCCAAGTCCAGTGTCGGCCCCAGCCCCTGTGCCAAGTCCAGTGTCGGCCCCAGCCCCTGTGCCAAGTCCAGTGTCGGCCCCAGCCCCTGTGCCAAGTCCAGTGTCGGCCCCAGCCCCTGTGCCAAGTCCAGTGTCGGCCCCAGCCCCTGTGCCAAGTCCAGTGTCGGCCCCAGCCCTGTGCCAAGTCCAGTGTCGGCCCCAGCCCCTGTGCCAAGTCCAGTGTCGGCCCCAGCCCTGTGCCAAGTCCAGTGTCGGCCCCAGCCCTGTGCCAAGTCCAGTGTCGGCCCCAGCCCCTGTGCCAAGTCCAGTGTCGGCCCCAGCCCTGTGCCAAGTCCAGTGTCGGCCCCAGCCCCTGTGCCAAGTCCAGTGTCGGCCCCAGCCCCTGTGCCAAGTCCAGTGTCGGCCCCAGCCCCTGTGCCAAGTCCAGTGTCGGCCCCAGCCCCTGTGCCAAGTCCAGTGTCGGCCCCTGTGCCAAGTCCAGTGTCGGCCCCTGTGCCAAGTCCAGTGTCGGCCCCAGCCCCTGTGCCAAGTCCAGTGTCGGCCCCAGCCCTGTGCCAAGTCCAGTGTCGGCCCCAGCCCCTGTGCCAAGTCCAGTGTCGGCCCCAGCCCTGTGCCAAGTCCAGTGTCGGCCCCAGCCCCTGTGCCAAGTCCAGTGTCGGCCCCAGCCCTGTGCCAAGTCCAGTGTCGGCCCTGTGCCAAGTCCAGTGTCGGCCCCTGTGCCAAGTCCAGTGTCGGCCCCTGTGCCAAGTCCAGTGTCGGCCCCTGTGCCAAGTCCAGTGTCGGCCCCTGTGCCAAGTCCAGTGTCGGCCCCTGTGCCAAGTCCAGTGTCGGCCCCTGTGCCAAGTCCAGTGTCGGCCCCTGTGCCAAGTCCAGTGTCGGCCCCTGTGCCAAGTCCAGTGTCGGCCCCTGTGCCAAGTCCAGTGTCGGCCCCTGTGCCAAGTCCAGTGTCGGCCCCTGTGCCAAGTCCAGTGTCGGCCCGGCCCCTGTGCCAAGTCCAGTGTCGGCCCCGCCCCTGTGCCAAGTCCAGTGTCGGCCCGGCCCTGTGCCAAGTCCAGTTTCGGCCCCGGCCCCTGTGCCAAGTCCAGTGTCGGCCCGGCCCCTGTGCCAAGTCCAGTGTCGGCCCGGCCCCTGTGCCAAGTCCAGTGTCGGCCCGGCCCCTGTGCCAAGTCCAGTGTCGGCCCGGCCCTGTGCCAAGTCCAGTGTCGGCCCTGTGCCCCTGTGCCAAGTCCAGTGTCGGCCCCGGCCCTGTGCCAAGTCCAGTGTCGGCCCCGGCCCCTGTGCCAAGTCCAGTGTCGGCCCCTGTGCCAAGTCCAGTGTCGGCCCGGCCCCTGTGCCAAGTCCAGTGTCGGCCCGGCCCCTGTGCCAAGTCCAGTGTCGGCCCCGCCCCTGTGCCAAGTCCAGTGTCGGCCCCTGTGCCAAGTCCAGTGTCGGCCCCGGCCCCTGTGCCAAGTCCAGTGTCGGCCCCGGCCCCTGTGCCAAGTCCAGTGTCGGCCCCGGCCCTGTGCCAAGTCCAGTGTCGGCCCCGGCCCCTGTGCCAAGTCCAGTGTCGGCCCCGGCCCCTGTGCCAAGTCCAGTGTCGGCCCCGCCCCTGTGCCAAGTCCAGTGTCGGCCCCGCCCCTGTGCCAAGTCCAGTGTCGGCCCCCCCTGTGCCAAGTCCAGTGTCGGCCCCCGCCCCTGTGCCAAGTCCAGTGTCGGCCCGGCCCCTGTGCCAAGTCCAGTGTCGGCCCCTGTGCCAAGTCCAGTGTCGGCCCCTGTGCCAAGTCCAGTGTCGGCCCCTGCCCCTGTGCCAAGTCCAGTGTCGGCCCCAGCCCTGTGCCAAGTCCAGTGTCGGCCCCGCCCCTGTGCCAAGTCCAGTGTCGGCCCCGGCCCCTGTGCCAAGTCCAGTGTCGGCCCCTGTGCCAAGTCCAGTGTCGGCCCCGGCCCTGTGCCAAGTCCAGTGTCGGCCCCGGCCCCTGTGCCAAGTCCAGTGTCGGCCCCGCCCCTGCAGTCCAGTGTCGGCCCCTGTGCCAAGTCCAGTGTCGGCCCCTGTGCCAAGTCCAGTGTCGGCCCCTGTGCCTGTGCAAGTCCAGTGTCGGCCCCAGCCCCTGTGCCAAGTCCAGTGTCGGCCCCTGTGCCAAGTCCAGTGTCGGCCCCTGTGCCAAGTCCAGTGTCGGCCCCTGTGCCAAGTCCAGTGTCGGCCCCGGCCCCTGTGCCAAGTCAGTGTCGGCCCCGCCCCCAGTCCAGTGTCGGCCCCTGTGCTAAGTCCAGTGTCGGCCCCGGCCCCTGTGCCAAGTCCAGTGTCGGCCCCTGTGCCAAGTCCAGTGTCGGCCCCTGCCCTGTGCAGTCCAGTGTCGGCCCCTGTGCCAAGTCCAGTGTCGGCCCCTGTGCCAAGTCCAGTGTCGGCCCCAGCCCCTGTGCCAAGTCCAGTGTCGGCCCCAGCCCTGTGCCAAGTCCAGTGTCGGCCCGGCCCTGTGCCAAGTCCAGTGTCGGCCCCAGCCCTGTGCCAAGTCCAGTGTCGGCCCCAGCCCTGTGCCAAGTCCAGTGTCGGCCCCAGCCCCTGTGCCAAGTCCAGTGTCGGCCCCAGCCCTGTGCCAAGTCCAGTGTCGGCCCCATCCCTGTGCCAAGTCCAGTGTCGGCCCCAGCCCCTGTGCCAAGTCCAGTGTCGGCCCCAGCCCCTGTGCCAAGTCCAGTGTCGGCCCCAGCCCCTGTGCCAAGTCCAGTGTCGGCCCCAGCCCCTGTGCCAAGTCCAGTGTCGGCCCCTGCCCCTGTGCCAAGTCCAGTGTCGGCCCCTCCTGTGCCAAGTCCAGTGTCGGCCCAAGTCCAGTGTCGGCCCCTGTGCCAAGTCCAGTGTCGGCCCCAGCCCCTGTGCAAGTCCAGTGTCGGCCCCTGTGCCAAGTCCAGTGTCGGCCCGGCCCTGTGCCAAGTCCAGTGTCGGCCCCAGCCCCTGTGCCAAGTCCAGTGTCGGCCCCAGCCCCTGTGCCAAGTCCAGTGTCGGCCCCAGCCCCTGTGCCAAGTCCAGTGTCGGCCCCAGCCCCTGTGCCAAGTCCAGTGTCGAGTCCAGTGTCGGCCCCCCCTGTGCCAAGTCCAGTGTCGGCCCCAGCCCTGTGCCAAGTCCAGTGTCGGCCCCAGCCCCAAGTCCAGTGTCGGCCCCTGCCCCTGTGCCAAGTCCAGTGTCGGCCCTGTGCCAAGTCCAGTGTCGGCCCCTGTGCCAAGTCCAGTGTCGCCCCAGCCCCTGTGCCAAGTCCAGTGTCGGCCCCTGTGCCAAGTCCAGTGTCGGCCCCGGCCCCTGTGCCAAGTCCAGTGTCGGCCCCAGCCCCTGTGCCAAGTCCAGTGTCGGCCCCTGTGCCAAGTCCAGTGTCGGCCCCAGCCCTGTGCCAAGTCCAGTGTCGGCCCCAGCCCCTGTGCCAAGTCCAGTGTCGGCCCCAGCCCCTGTGCCAAGTCCAGTGTCGGCCCCAGCCCCTGTACCAAGTCCAGTGTCGGCCCCAGCCCCTGTGCCAAGTCCAGTGTCGGCCCCAGCCCCTGTGCCAAGTCCAGTGTCGGCCCCAGCCCCTGTGCCAAGTCCAGTGTCGGCCCCAGAGCCGGCTGTCCCGGAGGAAGCAGTCCCAGAGCCGGCTGTCCCGGAGGAAGCAGTCCCAGAGCCGGCTGTCCCGGAGGAAGCAGTCCCAGAGCCGGCTGTCCCGGAGGAAGCAGTCCCAGAGCCGGCTGTCCCGGAGGAAGCAGTCCCAGAGCCGGCTGTCCCGGATGAAGCTGTCCCAGAGCTCGCTTCGGATGAAGCTGTCCCAGAGCACGCCAGTGCAACCCTGGAGGGCGCTCACGTGCCTGTCCCCGAGCACCCCAGTGCAGCCCTGGAGGGCGCTCACGAGCCTTTCCCAGAGCACGCCAGTGCGGTCCAAGAGGGCGCTCACGAGCCTTTCCCCGGGCACGCCAGTGCAGCCCAGGAGGGCGCTCACGAACCTGTCCCCGAGCACGCCAGTGCAGCCCAGGAGGGCGCTTCTGGATCAAGTCCAGTGTCTGTACCTGAAGCTCCGGAGGGCCTTTCGGCAGCCTCCGAGTCTAGTCCCGTGTCTGTCCCTGAAGTCTTGAGGAATGTTAGGTTGTTTCCTGAGTCTGTTCCCCAAGGATCCACCTTCCGTGCCAATGCAGTCATGGCCCCTGAGTTCTTCCCTAAATCTTTCCCCAGTCAAGAACTTTTCCCTAAGACTGTTTCTGACACCAAGGTCACCTTCAAACCCCACCCATTAGAGCAAACCCATGTTCCCAGGAGGACCCTGATTTTGTCCCTACCCTCCCATCCCGCCCTCCCTGTTACCTGGCCCTTATGGGTTCCCAAAGTCAGCACCTCCTGGTCAGTCCCTAATTACTCTCCTGGATTATTTGCCTCCCCAGTTCTGCCCCGGGTTTCCTGTCTGCCCTGGTATTCCCAGTTTTGTTCCCACCCTCCCAATTGTTACCACCTTTTTTCCTTTGTCCAGTGTGGCGCCAGGAGGCGTCCGTTGGGGGGAGGGTACTGTCAGGATCCTGCCCTGACAGTTTTGTCCTTGTTTAGTGTTTCTTTGTTTGTCTTGTGCTTGAGCACATGGCTGTGTCTTTGGTTGTGTGTTCCTCTTGTCCTGCCTCCTTGTTTGCCTTTACCACGCCCCCTTGTCTAGTCCTCATTTCACTAATTGTGCTCACCTGATCCTCATGTGCTCTGGTCCCTTTATATTGTGCTACTTTCCCTCATGTCCTTGCTGGTTCGTTGCGTTTGTGCATTCAATGTCTGGCTTAACTTATCCTTGTTATTGCTGTTGCTATCTAGCCAAGTTATAGTTCTTCACTTTGTTTTTCCCTAGCTTTATTTTTTGCTTTGCTCTAGCTTTGATTTTGTTTCTCTCTAGTTTAGTGGTCTTATATTTCTCTCTCTAGTTTCCTGCAAGGTTGCAATTTTGTTTTTTTATTTTTCTTTGTTTCTAGTTCCAGTCTTTTATTTCTAGTATTTATTTAGCTCCTCTTGTTTGTTATAGTTTATTTTGTATTTATTTTTATCTTTTTTTTTTTTTGTTTTCTTTTAGGATTTCTGATAGTTAGTTTCAGTTTCCCTATTCTTGGGTTTTATTTTTGGTCTTGTTTATCTCTTGTTGTCTTGTCGTATATGTGTGTCTTGTGTTGGTTCCTGCCCTGTGTCCTGAGTCTCCCTTGGCCACTATTTCTATATCCCTGGAAGTCAAGACTGGAGCTGTTTCTGGGAGAGGACATCAAGTCTCAGGTTCCTGGTGTTCCTGTCTGGGTTTTCCCACCATCTGCCTGGTGTTGCCTTCCAAGCCATCCTCAAGTTCATGGTCTCCCTGAACTGGTCTCAGTGGTCACCCTCCCTGCCTGTCATCGTGGTGTCTGTCCCCTGCCCTGCTGTTTAAACTCACACCTTGTCACTTCCTTGTTGTGCCCTGTCTAGAGTCTTGTTATTAAAGTCTTCGTTGTTCACTCTGCATCTGGGTCCTCAGTTTCAGAATACCTTGACAGAAACAGCTTGTGCTTTGTTGCAAAAAGTGGATATTTTCAAATACGATAAACAGCTGTTTTTAATGAGACTGGCAGATGTGGATTTGAGTGGCACCTCGTCTTTTTATCAATCAGTATTAAAGGCATGGACTTTTGTATTTAAAGTAGAAAGAGAGTTTTCGAATCTCGGGAACTGGATACAACATGAACATCTTTTCAATAATCCTGTGCTTGAAGTCAAAGAATTAGGACTGCACAGTGTGAGATCTTCAATGGCAAATGCCTGCTGTACGAAACTATCAGATCTGAGAACTGGGAAAAACTGGAAGAATCCTGAGGAGATTTGTCATCTAACAGGCATTAAGTCTGTCAGATTTATGACAATAATACTTAATCAAATTTTTATGGTTTTGCCTTAAATTTTTCAACAATTCTTTGAAGCAAATGAGTTACCGTTACTAGAAAATGAGATGGGTTATGAATTTCCAGAGTTACAGATCTCTGCAGCTGTTGAAGATCAACCAAATGAGAGTTCAATTCTTAGTTTTAGAACTCCACAAATAACACATTTTAAAGAAATATCCAAGAAGGCATTGTATATAATGTGTGTAAAGGTGGCTCATTACACTTTGCTTAAAGATCAAAAGGAATCAAAATGGATAAATCTTTTTGTACCAGACTCTTCCCCAAAAGGATGCTGGAGATCCTTATATAAAACTCCAATAGAAAAACGCACTGCAAATCTCCAGTTGAGAATCATACATTGGGCGATAGCCACAAACAAGTAGCACATATAGATCCCACTATATGGCAAAGGAGTGTTTTCTGTGATACTGAAGAGTCAATTGATCATATCTTTTTTCGTTTTAGATTGAGAGGTTTGTTTTTGATGTTGGAAGATTTGATTATGAAATTAGGAGAAGTGTTTAGTATGGCAAACTTTATATTTGGTCCTAAATATGTTGCTAATAAAAAGAAAAATATTTATATAATTAATATCCTAATAGGAGAAGCAAAGCTGGCAATATGGGTAACAAGAAAACGAAAATTGAGGTGAAGTTTCTGTAGATCCTGAAGTGGTTTTTAAAGCCTTGATAAAAGCAAGAATTAGAGCAGAATTTGTTTTTTACAATTTGACTAAAAACATACCGGTTTTTAATGAAATTTGGGGCATTGGAAACATTTTGTGTATTGTTGATGAGGAGGAAAATGTAATCTTTTTTTTGTAGTATGTTTGTTTTTTCTATTTTTATAAGGTGTGTGTTTTTGTTTTTTGTAATTTGTTATTTGGTTGTTTTTTTAAATGTGTTTTTTGTTTTTGAAATATGATTTAAAAAAAAAAAGATTTTGTAGAAGAGGAAAAAAAATGGTGAATAATGTATCTCTCTCTCACTCACACTCTCTCACACACACACACACACACACACACACACACACACACACACACACACACACACACACACACACACACACACACACACACACACACTTTGCACTCTCTCTGTTCTCTTCTTCAATATGGCATCTTATCAGAACTCGTCAGGTTTTGACCAATTGTGACAGCTAGGAAGCAGCAAATATTACAAGGGAACTTGAACTCATAGCTGATAATAGTGAACTTGAAGCAAGCTACCTGGGAGGCTGAACAAATTCTACAAAATCCATGTAGTCGGGTAATACTAAATACAATTTTTTTTGTTTATTTGTTTAAAAAACACAACAAAAGATTTCTTTCTTTATTTTTCCCCCAGATGAAAATGAAGACCAAACAAGCCTGTCCAAAACCAGTCTCTTTTGTGGAAAGGGATGAGTTTGGGGATCTTGTGCCTAAACGGAGATGGCCAAAATTTACAAAGGCAAATATTTCCGATGGTATGTCTGCTATAATATGCTAAATTTACTCTTTGCAGCTCATAATGTGTAGCATCATCATTTGCCTGTACTGTATATTTCTATTAATTTCTATTAAATTTCTATTTATAGCTACAAGGATCAACAATTCAGCTACGTTGTCCTCTGGAGACACTGATCATGGTGAGTAATGACATCAACAATTTTCACAAGTCATGGAGAGTTATTATTGACATTTTGTTATGTCCCATTGTTTTCAAGTGAAATTCCATCACAGTGTACTCATACTGTTTGGCCAGCAGTTGAAGATGTGTGTATTACTGTTTCATTACTGCATTTTAAGTATAATTCTAACCAACTGCCATGTACACTATAATTGCAATTGTTTCTTATACAGAAACTCTTCAACAAGAGGTAGAGTATCTGTTAGCTGATACCAATGACATTCCGATCTCAAAATCAACTTCCTCAAATACTTGGTCGGCGTGCATATGATACGCACTTTATAACGTATTATACGTACAAACCCCCCACACCCCACCCTCACCCTACCCAAAAGCGTGTCATATACACGCCGAAAAACTGCGTAGCATATGAACGCCAAAACTCAATGTCACATGAGCAGAACGACCAGTATCCCTTTATTGATCAAGTCTGGTTACTGGCCTGCCACAGCAAACTGTGAAACCCTATATGTATTTGTGTCCTATGACCACATCAAACTGAAAGCTCCTGGACTGTCAAGACAGTCCTTCACCATTTTACTGGAACAGCGGACAGAGTTCTTTGGCCGAGTATTAATTGAATGAATTAGCAAATTATTTATTTTTATTTTTGGGAGTGAGCTATTTCTTAAAGGGTTTTTGATCTCTTTGCTTTATAGAGTGGAAAGATATGTAGTTTTTTTAATGGAGATACTGTCGGTTTGAAATCGATCAGCTTTGTGGACTGAAAGTCTTTGACTGTCCAGCCTGTTCACCATTTATGCTCGCTGTTTCAGTGGATGCACATGGGCAGGTTTAGGGGCGGGTCGGGCTACTGTTTGTGTCTGAATAGCGTAAATAAAAATGAATACATCTAAAAAACTATGCTGGCTGATTGAGAATCATACTCCAACATGTCATAATGGAAAAATTATAACCCAATAAATAATTTCATCATAATAACATTCACGTGTTGATAGCAGCGTCCATAGCAACCAAAACGTTGCAGTTTCACATTTTTCTGGAGAGATCTGAAAAATCTTCGCAACAACGAGCAAGCGAGTGATTATTTACATTCAATGAGAGAATATTATGAAAATATAATATATATTTCTCGCTAGAAATGTAATCAAAACTTATTTTTATGCAGAAACTAACTCAAAATACAGGTTTTTCCACAAAAAATTAGTGAAATGTCAGCCATGTTTTTTGTTCTCACGTCCGGAATCTTGAAAGTCACGTGACTTGGACACAAAACAAGAGGAAAAGAATAGGCAAAAAAAATGTAACAGTCATACAATTCAAGGCACATTATTGTAACCCCTCTAAGTTTTGCACTTTGGACCATAGTCAGGGTACGTTTTTATATGAGACTGGGTTGGTTATTACCAAGACGAATTAAGATAGGCTAAGGTAGGCTACCCGCGTTGTAAAAAATAAATTAATTTCCTCTTAATTACTTTCAAACGAATTATTGTTTTGTTCGTTATTAGCCTATTAATAAAAATACCACAACAATAAAATAGTTCAATAAAAAACGTGCGAATATTAAACGTTTATTAAAACGAATAGGCTTAAGACGGATGACATAAAATAGCCTACCTGCATTAGGCTTAGGGTATAACAAATAAATAAAAGATATTTGGAAATTCCCCTTTAAAACGAAGCTCAGTTTGTGGTTCACTATTAGGCTATTTGATTGAAAACAACAACAATAAAATAAAGAAAAACTCTTATATTAAGCAAAGAAATATAGGCCTATGTTTTTTATTAAAGTTTATCTTGCGCTAGCCTCCGTTATCCCGTCAATCATCTCGGGGCTATGAGTTACAGTTAAATTTAAATTTAAATTTAAATTCACCCTCATAGGCTATCCAACCTCAGCCAAATTGCATGACAGTATTTGCATCCCTTGTCCAAAACTGAGCGTATCGTAAAGAAATTATAATTGCTGTACCGGTATTTACACTTGACTAAACATTGGTATGTGCTTTACACCTGCTCTTCGCTGTCTAGCGCAGCTTCACCACACAGACTTGACTCCGCACAGTTAAATATAACTGAGATTTTCTTCACTAATCGGTGATTTTGTAAACCACGCACGAAAAATGAGAAATCTAGCCGAAATCTCATGTTCCGTGCATTAATCTAAACAAAACAATAAAGTATAAACAGGCAGTTTTATCTTTCCACGTTATTCCATTATACAGATAAGAAATGAAATGATCAGATGATGCTCTGTTCGACTTTTCTGACATCCTTTACTCTTCCCTCATGATGGCCTCTGACCTACTTTCTGTACGATCTGAATTTTTGCGTTTTGAATTTTAGAAAACTGAATTTGATGATCTGAATTTTTGCGTTTTGAATTTTAGAAAACTAAATTTGATGATCTGAATTTCTGCGTTTTGAATTTTAGAAAATTTAATTTGATGATCTGAATTTCTGCGTTTTGAATTTTAGAAAACTGAATTTGATGGTCTGAATTTGAAATCTTGAATCTGTATTTTCAAAAACTGAATATTTTCAGTCTATTAATTCAGAACAAAATATCTGCTGTTTGAAAATACGTGTCTATACAATTTCGACATAAAACATTTCAGATTACACGTGTCAATAATTCAGATTTATACAATTCAAATTCAGAACATTTAGTCATATTTCTAGCTCCATATTCACGAAGCCTCGGTCTGCCCATCACTACCGTGAGATCACAGGAAGGGGGAGACGTAGACAGAACAACGATCCGACAAGGACTGACAAACACAAGGAGTATATAAAGGGACAGGTGGGGCAAATGAAACCAATAACGAGATAACAAGGGGGTGGGATCAACAGAGACACAAGCACATGGCCCAAAATAACAAAACACCACATGTGCAACAAGAGACAGGACAGACATGTGACATGGTGGCAAGGAAACAAAACTCCTTCAGGGCCAGAATGGAGGGAAAAAAAACTTGGGAGAAACCAGGCTCAGTCGGGGTGAGTTCTTCTCTTCTGGCCGACGAACAAACAGTGTATATTATAATTCTGGCAACATTACAGTTCAGAAGTCATATTAGATAAATAGATATTCATAAGATTATATACTTCTCAGAAATATACTTAAAATTGCACTTAAGTATACTTGACTTATACTGACAGAAAAGTCTACATATTTGGCCTTTTAATCGAGATATACTTAAAAGTATAATTAAGTATTCAGAGTATACTTGGCTTGTAATTGTGTTTAATATTTAAATTGAGCAGCCCAGCCTATATATATATATATATATATATATATATATATATATATATATATATATATATATATATATATATATATATACCATGCTCAGAGGTCTGGAAATTAACCATGCACATTACCGACGCCTCACATTACAGAATTGTATGATCAGTTATAGATATTAAGTATCAGACAACTAATACAATTATTATTACAAATAATCAGTACACATCTTTGAAATATACACTAATAAGTAAAAGACATTTACAGCTAATGCACATTTTAACCGTAAAATTGAATTCCCTTCTGTAAATTCAAGCCAAATTAATAAATAAGATGAGACATTTAACCAAATGTGACTCAAACAGTCAAACAGTTTTACAGTTTATTTTCTTTACTTTACAGACATAATATACAAATAAATAAATAAACAGACACATTTTGAATTAAGATAAATGTTTACTTCATTTACAATGGCCATTTTGAATTATGAAAACTATATCAACATGCTTTTAAAATCAAGTGGCCAATGTAATTTTAGTCATCTTTTGTTTAATTATCAGTGGCATTATAAAAAAATATACTCAGCTTTTTCAAAAGGACAAAATATTATCTACAAGGTCAGCTGACTGTGTAAAAAAAAATTATAAGAGCAACACACTTTTCACACATGCCCACACAATGAACAAATTGCCTGTATACAGCTGTCAGTAATACAGGTTTTGTTAACTTTACACTTCAAGTGGAACAGTGTGTTGCTGTTGGTGAATACACTGGGATTGTAATATTGTTAAATTAATGTACTCCGACTTGTTGAGGTGAATTAACTATAGTCATTTAGTCATATTCTCTGTGCATTACATTCTCACAGACATTCTGCAATCCCACTGTTTTTGGAATATGGGCGTGGTAGTAGTTTTCCCTCCTGAGAATGTCTCGTTGAAGTGAACCCATCTTAGCAAAGGAATGTGCTAAACTGCTGTTTGTCATGCCAGCAGTTGGACACCAGCAGTCATCTGAATGGCCCAAAATCTTGCACTCGCTTGTGCATGCCCACAGACCTTGATAAACAAAAGAAGATCATTATCAGTAAGTATAAGGTATGTCTATAAAAACAGCCATTATGACAATCTAGAGGTATAAATGCCACTCTTATAAATGAGCTGATATTAAAATGGGCAGTACCTCTCTTGTCTCTCAATAAAACCACATTTCTGACGTAGGTTATTGGCTATGTTTTTAAGACTTGATATTGTTTGCAAAGACGCTTTTTTTTGCTCTGCAATAAACAACTACATTTTTATATAGTAGCAAAATCTACCTGCAAAAGAGTCACAACATGCGTATCCAAAAAGGAACACTTAGGTTTAAGTAAGGAAATCAGGCAGTAAAACATGCAGCGCTGAATCTCTAACATACGAAAGCAAACTTTCAGGCAGGATGCATTTATCAAATAAATACTGTGTGTTTATTTAAGCTTATGAATTGTCACACAAATCACATTTTGGGAGACCAAATTTACAATTATGTAGAATAAAAGCAATTCAATATTATGTTATACTACTACTTTTCTAATTGTTCATTTGGTTTACACTATTTTTAACCATATCTTAATTTCAAATAGTTTACATTTTAGTCTCAGAGATGTGCTCTTTTACACCCAGAACATTTTCTGTTATATTAAAGGTAAGTCAAAAATAGCTGAGCAAATATAAAACTGGCTTTATATTGCTTCCAGTGCCAAAAACAGCATGGAACAAAGGCCATTCACCTCCAGCACACTGTACAGGTATATTAAAGCAGCACTAGGTAACTTTTGCTCTCGGGCTCCCCCTACAGTTGGGAAACAGTATTGTCCTCTACTACTGTCATAAACTGTCATCCTACATCAGGGGATGCGCACGTGCATTTGTTGCCATGACAACCATGATAGCCCTGAACACTGCAGGAGGAGTGCAGGTGTTCTGCTTGCAAGTGTGAAATGTCTTCATCCCAGGTACAGTGGCATATGTTTCAGCATGTCATATGAATATAATTTCATGTTTGTTTTGTTGTTTTTTTCAAATGCCAAATGATCGCGATGCTCACGTTTACAAGCCAGCGTCATTACAGTCAAGTCTAATGGTTACCGTTTTACAGAATCTATATGATACTTCAATTCAATGTTTGAGTGGTAGGTAATAACCATACAGTATATTGTCAATATTATAATATCAAGCTACCATGGGTGAATTAGCAAATCTGAAAAATCAATTTGCATTATAGCTTGAGGCAAGACAAATAAACAAATATCACAGACATGTTAGGTATCCTAAAATATGATTTTGTACGTCTTATGTATTTACTGTCAAAAGCATGACAGCCAAGTCAGCATCGGTCGGGCACCCCTCTTCCTCTTTCAGCTCACACCAACGAGCAAACGCTGGCCCAATGTTGATCCTCGTCCTGCATTTAATCCGATCACTTTCTCGTTTCCTCTTTTTGCATTCCTCTGACAAAACCTTTGCTTTTTTCCTTTTCTGTGCTGCCTCGACCGACTATAGCATTCGGCAAACAAAGGATAGCTGGGCTCGCACGTCCGATTTCAAGGAAGTGGGGGTGATGGTGGAAGTGACGTATATGCCGTAAAGCAGTCGAATTTTGTAGTTCTTTTTTTTCTCGGGTTACTACCCGAAACCCCAAGTTTAAAAGTACGATTAAAAACGATACAGACCCCGTCAGGCTATGGAAGATGTGTCATTCAACCTATTGTAAGTCTATGTATCATCACAAGAGTCTTGGAAATATATTATGAAGGTTGAAAAGTTACCCAGTGCTGCTTTAACAGTATGTTTAAAGGTATCAATGGTTAATTTATATTAATGAGCTTAGTCTTTTGCATATAGTTTCATAAATGTGGAAAACTATGGGTGCAAATTATGTGGGGGGTTGGAGATATGTAAAGCGCTTTGAGTGCCTAGAAAAGCACTATATAAATTAGGGGTGGGCATAATTTTTTTTTTTTTAATCTAGATTAATTTTACTGTGATTTTGAAATTAATCTAGATTAATCTAGATTAAAATGGCTCATTTGAATTCTGCCGAAGGCATTCAGAATATGTGTGCTACCCAAATAATGACTGGTGCTTAAACACTTAGTTCGATTGCCTGGACCGAACCCGAGTTCGATTGCTCCCTGGACCGTGTTCATATTATATTTTTGGGTCCGAGACCGGGGTGCGTTTGTGTCATCAAAGCAGCAGCTGTTTATCGGGTACTTGGTAACGACGTCGAGCGAGAAGGTGGCAGAATGAATAGCGTTGTTCACCTAAATTTTATATTTTTGTTTTTGAACCGTTAGTTTTGTTACCAAAGCTTCAGTAGGTAATGACACTTGCGTCTATCTGCCGCGGATGTACTGTAAATGCTCTAAAGAACGCTGACGACGAGCAGAAATGATATGTACAGCTCTCTGCTTACAGTATGTCAGTCACGCTCGTCAGGACTCGAGTACGCGGTTCGCGGGTGCGCACCCGAGTTCGGAAGACAGCGTTCACGCATGATGTGGTAATTTCACAGCATACACGCAGGTTCGAAGACTCGTTCTCGCTCCCTACAGTGCAATTCGGCTAGGTAGCTATACATCCGCGCAAAAATATCACGGTGAAAGTCATCATAGCTTGCATATTATAGACCCAGCTCCCAACCCAACTTTGAGAATAGATTAACGGCTATATTTTTTTATCGCCCGATAAGAGCACGTTAACGCCGATAGCGGCCCACCACTAATATACATATAACTAATTATAGGATGACTTGAGGGTGAGAAAATCATGGGCTAACTTTCATTTTTGAGTGAACTAACCCTTTAAGAAGCAAACTTAACGCTGAAACGGGAGCTTAAAGTTGCATTATAAATAGGCTATAGGCTATGTGTGCACCTGAAGGCCACTGTGTACTAATTCACATACTGATTTACACTACATGGACACACATATTTAGGCGCCACTGACGGTTAGGGTTACCATTTTGAACGTTGTTTTGATGCTCATCTTTTGCCAGTCCATCGCTGCTTATATCTGAATCACTGAAGTCGCTGTCTCCATTCCCGCTGTCCATTCCACTGAATTGAGGGTCTCGTGCTGATATACTTGAGGTGCCTTTCCAACTTTTAATTAGTTTCATATCATCTTTACCATAACCAGGTAGAGTGGAATAATCCTATTAAAAAAGAACAAAGAAAAAAAAGGAAAAAACCTTTAGAATATGAACCAGATAATGATAGCAAATACAGAATTCTCACAGTGCAAGACATAGGCTGTAGGCTAACTTACTTCTGACTTGACATAGCGGCTTTTGTCCTCTAGATCCAAGACACAAATGCCATCTTCAGAGCTGCAGGAAATGTTGCTGCCTGTCTGGATAAATCTAGAAAAAGTTGGCTTGTTTGAGTAAGGTTGAATATCAAACAGGCTGCCACTGTGAATTGGAATTAGTTGGTCGCTGTGATTTCCGTCCGCTTTAACTCTGTCCTCGTTTCCAGAATGGCTGTCACCTCGATTATCCGCTTTTCGTTTATTATAAGAAGTTACAATGAGTATAATGGCTAAAAGTAGCAGTGTGCAGCTCCCCGCCAGTACCACAATTATAACGAGTGAATGATCCACTTTCCGAATCTCTTCATAAGTTCTGTGCCTGGATATATTAAGGTCACTGGGAAAAGATCCTGCAATGATCTTGAAATCGATAGTGACTACTGTAGTTAGTGAAGGTCTCCCATTGTCACTGACACTTACTGTTATTCTCAAGTTCTCGTAAGCTTTGTGGTTGAGTTCATTATTCAGATAAATTTCTCCAGTGGCTATATTAATGGAGAACATAGAGGAGACCCCCTCTGAGATTCTGAATGACAATTCTGCATTGACACCTTCGTCAGCATCTCTAGCATGTATCTGGGTTATAACATAACCTGAAGGCGCGTCTTTGGGTAACACAACCTCGGAAGAACTATTACTTAGGGCAGGCTGTGTGATAAAGGGAGCATTATCATTCTGATCAACTATTTTTAGATTGATGATTGAGCTGCCTTGGAGTTGTGGCGAGCCTCCGTCACTCGCTTGAATATGTAGCTGTAGCTGCTTGAGGATCTCATAGTTGAAACTTTTGAGCGCATAGAGCGAGCCCGTAGCGGGATCTAGAGAGACAAAAGTTGACACCGGAGAGCCTATGATGTAGGTTTCCAGGAGCTTATAGCTGATTTTGCTGTTTTGCCCTAAGTCGAGGTCTCTGGCCACTACAGTTGTGATATATGCTCCTGGTGCATTGTTCTCCACCAAGGACACTTCATAGACAGGTTTACTAAACACAGGGGCGTTGTCATTTTCATCACTCAGCCTTATAGTATATTGCTTAACTGTTCTTAAGGAAGGTGATCCCAGGTCCTCGGCAACAACCGTTAGGTTATATTCCGCAATTTTTTCTCTATCAAGTGGAGATGTCGTTACAATCATAAAACTGTCTTCATAGGCTTGCTGGAGTTTGAAGTTATTGTGTCCATAGAGTGCACAATGAATCTGTCCGTTTGCGCCTGAGTCCCTGTCCGCGGTGCTGATCAGAGCCACAAAACTTTCTTCAGCGGCAGCCTCTGTGATGTACACTATTTCCGCGGGGACTGAGATCGTAGTGATGTAATGTAGAGGTGTAATGGTGATTTCTGGAGCGTTGTCATTTACATCCTGCACATGAACAACAACTTTACAGATGGATGGGCTCGGATTAGGACCCAAGTCAGATGCCTGTATATCGAACTCATATGTTGTCTTGCTTTCAAAATCAATCGGGCTCTCGAGCGTTAACTGCCCGGATTTTCGGTCAACGCGGAAACGTTGCTGGATCTCCAAGGGAACCTGATTTCCGAACCTATATACAACTTCCCCATTCAAACCATCGTCTGGATCAACCGCGTTTAAGTCCAAAAGCAAAAAACCCACCGGCGAGTCCTCCAGTATATCAACAGAAAAGTTCTTCCGGTCGAACACAGGGCTATTGTCATTAAAGTCTTTTACTTTGATAATGATCTTTGTGGTGCTGGACCTTGATGGATTTCCTCCGTCTGTTGCGACGAGCTCCAAAACATAGGACGCTTGTGTCTCCCTGTCTAGTTCCTTCACCAACACCAATTCCGCATATTTAACCCCATCAGCTCTGCTTAACACGTCAATAGTAAAGTGACTGTTGACAGATATTAGGTAGCTTTGAATGTAGTTCAAACCCACGTCCTCGTCCATAGCAACATCTAAAGAAATTCTAGTGCCGAGTGCTGTGTTTTCTGAAATTTCCAAAGTTGATTCCTGTCTAGGGAACTGGGGAGCGTGGTCGTTGATGTCCTTTACTTCCACTTCAATATGAATTAATTTAAATTGCTCATTCGAGAGACTTACAACGTCGAATGTGATGAGACACTGGACCGCATTCTTACATATTTTTTCTCTGTCGATTCGTTCTCCAACTGTTAGCTGTCCGTCTTTTTCTCGGAGTCTAATAAAAGATGCATTGAATTGCTTCATCATTTTGAAATTGGTCTTGTCATCTGAGGGATTTAAGAACATGTCCTTTGCCAAGTTTCCGATGACAGTGGATAAAGCGTCCTCTTCATAAGTCTGATATTTCATGATCGTTCCCACTGCTAAAGTAGACAGAAAAGACAGTGACACAAAGGCGACAACCACTGTCCACCAATGGCACAAAACTCGACTGCTATGAGTCCCTCCTATCATGGTTTGTCAAGAAGAATCGCTGTATGTAACTTAAATTGAGGGAAATATTTTAAAGCAATCAGTTATCAAATTTTGTTGTCTCTGAAGCCAGGTGTAGAAAAGCTGTCTCTCGTTGCGCACAGTCATATATGACAAGCTCTAAGCGCAGCTCGAGGAAACTGCAAAGGATGGGTGGTTTATAGACATCTTAATGCAAATGAGATCACGTTTGACCAGTGTGACCAATCCCTGCTTTGAAAAAAAGAGGTCTTTTAAAAGCTCGTTAAGAAATGCCAAAAAGCAGAAATGCTTGTTAAGAAATGCCACATTTTCAATAAACATAATTCATCTTAAAATTTTCTGTAAACCCCTGAAACCAAGTTTCATAGTAAGTATTTCAAAAAGATTTAAGAGTCTAATTCATAAAAAAAAACATATGCTCTAATTCTTTATTGCCACAAAATCTACACTGCTGACCCACTGCTGGGTTCAGGTCTGCCACATGTCTGTCCACAGCTATTGCCCCGTGAATAATCCTCCATCGTGTTGACCTGTCTCTCAAAAGGAATTCGGGCGCAAAAGCTGGCCATCATTAGGCTTTTTGTCTCTTTAGTGATTTCTGATGCATCACATTGACTGTTGCGTGGTAATTCCTTCGTTAAAACCCATTCCAGATAATCTAATTGAGTAGTCCTAAAATTTAGGATTGAGTCAGCAACTTCACCCCCATTCTCATCACACATTAATGGCGATTTGTTTTTTCTTCTGCTTGTAATCTGAAAGCACTGATACGATTCTTGATACCCATGTCTTCCCTCGTAAAAAAACAAAACAAAAATAAAAACAGATTCCCGGACCCAGTGCTCACAACTCCTGAAGAAATGTATTGTTTCCCTCTGTATTTCACAAAATGTTCTCAGGTGGATCCATACACCTGTGTCACAGCATAAGCGGTTTTAGACAATCGGGTAAATACCTTATCCAGCCTTTCCTCCCAGTTTTTCATCTCATATTGTGCATTACCTAAAAAAAATTGAATTATAAAAGTTTTAGAATTTGATTTTTAAGTATATCAGTATATCTCTGAGCTAAATTATTACTTTATTGCTAAGTGGTTGTAAGGCATTGAAAAAAAAGAAAAGAAAAAAAATATCGTCTTATTCCTCATGTAGCATTAATGGTGATTAATCAACAGTTAAATTGACGAGATGTGTCAACAACAATCTAGCATGCTTTAACATGTGTAAAACAAAAATACATACACACACACACACACACACACACACACACACACACACACACACACACACACACACACACACACACACACATATATATATATATATATATATATATATATATATATATATATATATATATATATATATATATATATATATATATATATATATATATATAGGATTATACCAAATGCTCCTGAACCCCTCGTCAGCACACGTGATGGATTAGCGGGATATCCCAATGCGATGTCAATGTCTATTTTGCAATGGCAGCCGGAGGGAGATGAAGTCTCGGGAGTTCTCCTGTCTGCGTTTAGATTGAACACAATAAGGCAGCGCCATATGCGTGTCGCCACCACAGGACACAGTTACGGTCGTAACTCTTTTGACTAAATTAAGCTAGCCATTGAATTGCCCTTGACGAATTGATGCCCCTATTAAAACGCGTTTAGGGAGCACCTGAGATCGTCACAGCTATTTAAGAGATTTTCTGTTGGTTTCCCCTTGACTGGACAACACAACGGAGCCATAAAGAAACAATTGGAATCCATCTGTCTCCATTGCGCTCGAGACGCAATATGCGAGAAAAAAAAATGTGGCAAATTTTTCTCTTGCAATTGTTTTCTTATAAGATACCACTAAGGTTAAATCTGTGTAGGTTAATTTTATACTAATTATATTAATTTGATATGTTATATCTGATCATATTTAGAATTATAAGCTTACATTACAGCAGGCTAACTGAAATAGCCAAAGTGAATTCAAGTCAAGTCACCTTTATTTCCATAGCGCTTTACGATAGAAATTGTTTCAAAGCTTCACAATAATAAACAAGAAAGAACGCAAACTTCAAACAAGTTCAAATTCTGCTGTAAAGCAACAGCGAGATAGCCTAGTGTTTTAATCAACTCAATTCCGTTCAGTGATTATTAAATTTAATTAATTAAGAAACAATTTCAGTTCAGTTATAAGCAGATGTAGGCCTACTGGTGAAAATAGTGTCGTTATTTTGCTCAAGATAGGTTGATTCAGTTCAGGGGTGCGTTTTTCGCACATATCCGGTGAGCAGGGCACAACCGAACGCTTGCTATATCAACTACATAGAGAAAAATTGTGCTAAACCCAATTTTTTGTATTGTATTTTAATATACACTATGTCTAAAAAGTTTACTAAGTACTTTACTAATAATTATATGCTCAGTACGCTTTTGCTTCAGCCTGCTTTTCAAAAGTAACATTTACATTAACATTCTAATATAAAGTACATACATCATCGCTATATGCAAGTGCATTCTTACAATGTACTAACTTATTTATTAAGCCTATTATACTTTTTGTGTGTGTGTGTGTGTGTTTGTGTGTGTGTGTGTGTGTGTGTGTGTGTGTGTGTGTGTGTGTGTGTGTGTGTGTGATTAAGCATGGTAAGAAGCATTCTTAAAATCAGTGTTGTTCAGATTTTACTCATTTGCCCAGGTGAAAAAAGTGCACTAAAATACACTTTATTTCAGTAGCCTACACTTACACTTCTATAATGTACTTAAAGTGCTCTATTTCACAAATTTTATACTTAATATACTAAAATGTATTATTTAGTACTTAAGAAAATCTTAGAACATCTAAGTGTACTTAATTGTGCTATTTTGAGACACCAGTGGCCTGTTGCACAAAGCTGGCTTCAGTTGCTACCCAGGTAAGTTTGAGATTAGTTTGAGCAAACTCTGGTTTTTCGAGCTCAAGAAGGTGGATTGGTTTTTAGCAGTGTTAATCACCATTGTAACTTAGACTACACAGCTAACCTGCTCTGGAGCAGGTTTTATTCTGGGTTAGAGATCACAAACTCAAACTGGACCAATCAGCTGCAAGTAAAACTCACACCACCTGTATCTCTCAAATTAAAGTAGTTTATAGTGAAAAAACTTTAGAGACAAAATTGCTCATATTTTGGTGCAAATTATTTATAATATTTATAATATATGAATTATAATTACTTTTAATTCACATAATATATTCATATAATTATATTATATTGACAAGTAGCCAAATATTAATATAAATATAAAACATGCATTCATAATTCTTTCAAACAACGTGTATTTATTTGAGCTCTTTGTGAACCTATAATTATTAGGCATATTTCTTTGATTAACATCATGCATTGATATAGTCAGATATTCTTTCAGCTGCCTTCTTAAATTGACGCTGCAGCAGCAGTGTTTATTCCTGCTTTAAACACATTTAATTTCATGATAATTTTCAGAACGATCTCTCAATCTTCAGAAGAGAAGTGAATCGGACAGACACTGTGATTGGCTGTTTGCCGCATGTGTCACGCTTTCAGGTGCGCTTCAGTGTTAATTGCAAACTCTAAATTAAACCTGAGTTGAGAGAGAAAGTTTATACCAAGCTTTGAGAAACAATTGAACTTGATCTAAACCAGGTTGGATTTATCTGGATTTGTCAACTCTAAACCTACTCTGAAACTCAGAGTTTGTTCAGCTAGCTTTGTGCAACAAGCCTCAGGAATATGAACTAAAATGTGCTTTTAACATACTATAGGCTACACATGAACCCATCTTTCATACACTTATTATTATTATTATTATTATTATTATTATTATTATAAATATATACAGCATTTATTTATAGGCTAATGTATTGCCCACATATTTCAAATGTTTTGTAACTATGTTAATATTCCCTTTTGATGTTATATGTTAATGGTGTTTTACCTAGCCTATTATAAATTTCTAATGTGTTTTTCATGAAAATCTATTAAAATAGATCTTAGTGATAATATATGTCACAGGGTGTTTGCAGGGAGACATTCAAGGCAGATGAATAAAGTTCCAAACGACAAAAGGTTTAATAATCCTTTCCATGAATGCAGGCAGACAGGCAGCAAACACAATGAACATAACTGTGACCTGACAAACGCTGAGTGAGCAGGAGGGACTTAAGTATACAATGGTGCTACAGCTGTGATGATTAGTGTCCATGGTAACAGATGAGAGGCAGGAACCAAAACAAAGGAACACATGTTATGAAAACAAACTAGAAGTCCATGAAAACTAAGACAAACCAAAGTGACTGTGACAGTACATATAAAAATCCACGAAAATTTTATGTGAAGCGTTCATAGCACATTTTAAGTAATGCACTTGTTAACACTTCTGTATATTTGGATTACTTTATCTGACTACACTTAAAATCAAAAGTACTATTAGTGTATATATATATATATATATATATATATATATATATATATATATATATATATATATATATATATATATATTAAGTGTACTTAAGTTCCACAGTACTTAGTACATTAGTAATATATTTTAAATAAAATCATTGTTTATAACCAAATTTTTATAAACATTTACCATCTTATATTCTGCATAATTGGATGTTCTTAATTAAACACGGACAAAAACTATACAAGTTTTAGGGTGGCTGTAAAAAAAAATCTGCAAAGTTTATCTTTTTGATCTTTAATTTTTTTTAAATCACAAAAACCTAAACTTTCATTGAAGTAAAAGAATGGAAAGTTGGGGGAAAATAATTATAAAATAAATGTTTTTCTCCAAAACATGTTGGCCATAATTATTGGCACCCCTAGAATGTTTTATGTGTAAAATATCTCTGAAGTATATTCCTATTAATATTTCCATTAATATTTCTTCATTTTTTTTTTTAGCACACTAGGGTGACTACGAACATTAAATTGTCTAGCTATGACGTCTTGTTTAAATATGAGGAAACACAAAGGCCAAATTTCCTTAATCATTCATCCCAATGAGTAAAACCAAAGAATATAGTTCTGATGTGCAGCAAAATATTGTTGAGCTTCAATAAATAGAAAGTGTCTGTAGGAAAATAGCTAAAGCATTGAAAATTCCCATTTCCACCATCAGGGCAATAATTAAGAAGTTCCAAATTAACCTGCCTGGAAGAGGATGTGTGTCTATATTTTCCTAATGCAAGGAGGATAGTTTGAGTGTCCAAAGACTCTCCAAGGATCACAGATGGAGAATCACAGAGATTAGTTAAGTCTTGGGGTCAGAAAGCCTAAAATAAAAAAAACCCTACATCACCACATGTTGTTTTGGGAGGGGTTCAAGAAAAATCCTTATTGCTCATCCAGAAACAAACTTCAGCATATTCAGTTGTCAGACACGACTGGAAATTCAAAAGGGACCTGGTTCTGTGGTCAGATGAAACTACAAAAATAGATTTTTGGCAGCAAACCCACCAGATGGCCAATTTATTTATTTATTATTATTATTATTTTTTTTTGCTGGAGGTCCTGGACATCTTGTTCAGGTACATGGTATCATAGATTCTAGCAAATACCAATGACCAATTCTGAATGATGGAATGGTCTCTGATCTCTTGTCAGGTGTTCTCCAAACTCATCAGGCATTATAGGAGAACAGTTCTGAGTGCTCTAAGCGATGTCACACGTTTTTTAGGCCAGAACATTTTTTGTCACATACAGCAAACATCTCCTCACTATCCGCTAGCTGCCGGTCCCCTGAACACACTGTAAAAAAACACAGTCTCTGTAGTTTGCATAAGTTTCACAAACTGCAACCAAAACACACTGGTGCAGTCTGGACCACGAAGCATAACAAACAGTGCTCCAGCCAATAGCCGACAAAAATGATTTCCATCCCCAAATCATTCTTGTCGGCTATTGGCTAGAGCGCTTGTTTTTAAATAAAAGATTATGAAAGACATTTTTGATTATGACTATAATGTTTTCTTCTTTAAAATGTGAGTGTAAATGTCCAACGCTATCTCACGACCAATTCGTACATATTTTACGAGGTGGCTATTTCGTTTAAATATGTATGCGACCTCACTCATTTAATTAAATGCGTTTTGCCTAAACCCCAGTGATGGGTAGGTTTAGGGGCGGGGTTGAGGTAGGTCATTCGCATTTAATTCATACGAATTTGCCAACTCGTCAAATATGTACGATTTAGTAAAAATTGTATGAATTAAATGAGGTCGCATACAAATTCGTACGAATTAGCCACCTCGTAAAATATGTACGAATTGCCGTGAGATCGGGTTGAAATGTCAGCATTATCATAAGTGTATTGAAGTCTGTCATGTAAAACAAGAGCTTATTGATGCAGTTCAGTCTGCTTTTTCCAACTGTTAAGCTGATCAGATGCTTCAACGCTATCTCACGACCAATTCGTACATATTTTACGAGGTGGCTATTTCGTACAAATTTATGCGTCCTCACTCATCTGAATTATGCGTTTGCCTAAACCCCAGTGATGGGTAGGTTTAGGGGCGGGGTTGAGGTAGGTCATTCTGCGAATTCATGCGAATTTGCCAACTCTCAAATATGTACGATTTAGTAAAAATTGTATGAATTAAATGCAGTGAGGTCGTACAAATTAAATGCAATTAGCCACCTCGTAAAATATGTACGAATTGCCGTGAGATCGGGTTGGATGCTTCTGTAAATATTTAGTTTATACATAGAGTTATGCTTCAACTTAGTTTAATGGTGCAACTATTAATATAAGTTCACTTGTACAGGTGCAGTACAAATGAGTAACGTAGTTGTGAACTATTTGTTCACTTAAAGTTTACTGTTACACTTATAGTACACTTAAACATACTTTTATTTACTAAAAGTGGGCCAGTTAGTCCCAAGCAGTATTGTATAGAATTACTATTATAAATAGTACACTTACAATAATAGTACTAGTACATTGATATTAATATACTTACTACATTAAGTATACTTAAAAATATACTTGAACTTTACTTAAATATACTTCATAAAATGAACTTCTTTATACTGTATACTTCTCTGTATACTGAATTTCAATTGTATACAATCAAATTGAATTGAATAATCCCTACAAATTATTCATATTATGAATTAATGAATATTATGAATATAATTTTTTTAGTAAATTAATTATCATTTATAAAACATTTTGTATAAGTATTGGAACAAGTGAATGGACCATTAATGTGATTCAAATTCTTATATTTTAAAAAAATAATAATTAAAATATGTACATTTATGAATACAAATCACATAAACTAAATAGTCCATTCCCTTGTTCCTCTTGTGGAACTGCAAAAGCTGTCTGAACTGGTGGGTGGCTTTTGACTTTATGGTAAAACAATGACACTGATTTAGAACTATTCATTTTATACCCTGGATATTTCCCAAAAGTTTCAATCAAATTAAGCAATGCTGGAATGGATTGTTATCGAGATTGTTATTAGAATATAATTATATAATTTGTGTATTATAAAATATGATACCTAAAATATGTATGTAATATTTACAGTTACATACAATTCCATTGGTTTAACATTTTAAACAGCTTTTTCAGTGTACTTTTTTGAATGTACTCTCAAAAGTTATGCACACCTTGCCTCCCCCAAACCGTTTTGATCCATGTGAACAAGCTGAGGCAAATGCATTTCTAATCTTTTTGCTAACACCTTGCAAAGGATCTTTAAATCGTTAAGGAGAGAATTTTTTTTTCTATATTGCCAGGTTTTAACAGTGTGATCACTGCAGTGTTCAAAGAGGAAGGAAGGATATCATTCTTACTAATATTTACATTTAAATGTCATTAATGTTAAATCCTAAATCAACCGTTCTATTTAAAGTTGTGTTTTAAAAGTTTAGTTGAATAGTTAAATAACTGCATGACAAACAATGCAGGCCGCTAAACCTCTGAAGTATTAAGAAATATCAGTCATTCTCTCTCGTGATTCACATGCCATTCACATGCTCTTCACTTTCACAATAGTGGGATTCGACAGACCTAAAAGAATCACATATTCACACAGTCTATTTGCATTTGTAAAGAGTCAAGAATGGCATAGTGATAACATTGTGAGGGCATTTGTTCTCAAGCGCTCATGAGTGTTGTTGTCTGAGACTTTTTTTGAGGGCGCAAGTCTTTTGGTATGATAATTAGGAGATTTGGACTCTTTGTCAAGCATAAAAGCATTAGAAAAGATTTATGAGGGTGTTGACTAATCGCTCCAATTGCCACACACACACACACACACACACACACACACACACACACACACACACACACACACACACACACACACACACACACACACACACACACACACACACACACACACACACACACACACACACACGTCGGGCTAGAGTGACAATTTTTGTGGGGCTGTGGGGACACTGGGTTCCAGTGGTGCTAGAGCTACAAAAACATATAAAAATCATGAAAAAAATCTGTGAACCTATACACATCTTAAAATTAAAAGATTTTCTTAGCACAACAGCGATATAAAAAAAGACTTTTTTTCAGACTTTCTGGTGGTTTGTAAAGACTTTTCTGTAGCACAGTCTGTAAGGACAGTGTGGTGCACAAGGTCAGTGATGTCATCATACACACACGTATAACCTGCTTTGACAGGACACATGGATTATAAGACCAAAGTGACTGAGGCACACCATTATATTAATATGGAAAATATTAGGAGGTCATTTTTTGTTTTCTCTTGACTTCTGTTGTGCATTACAATTTGGTACATAAGTTGTAAATAACTCATCGGGATACTTTGCAGATAATGTTCATAAGGAGGACAATCACTACAAGTGTAGGACATTCTACACTTCTTCCTGTAGAAAACATAAGCACTTACAATCAAATTCTGTCAAGCTAAACAAGTGTACAGCAAACACCACGGCTCTTATCTGATGGGGTCTACCTACAGGCGGGCCAAGAGTCATTAAATCAACTAGGAGCATAACAAAAACAGTACTTGCATCCGGGACAAACTCAACCCCACTTGCATATCATTGCATCATTGCTCCCTAGTATTAATGGAGTTTTTCCCATGTCCTCAATCAACTGCCAAACTGCAATCATGTTTCACATCCACACTGTTTAATCCAACCCAGTCTCATATAAAAACGTACCCTGACTGCATTGGTCCAAAGTGCAAAATGTAGAGGAGTTACAATAATGGGCCTTGAATTGTATGACTGTTACAAATTTTTTTTCCTATTCTTTTCCTCTTGTTTTGCGTCCAAGTCACAAGATTCCGGACGTGACAACAAAAAAACATGGCTGACATTTCTCTAATTTTTAGTGGAAAACCCTGTATTTTTAGTTAGTTTCTGCATAAAAATAAGTTTTGATTACATTTCTAGCGAGAAATATATATTATATTTTCATAATATTCACTCATTGAATGTAAATAATCACTCGCTTGCTCGTTGTTGCGAAGATTTTTCAGATCTCTCCAGAAAAATGTGAAACTGCAATGTTTTGGTTGCTATGGACGCTGCTATCAACACATGAATGTTATTATGATGAAATTATTTATTGGGTTATCATTTTTCCATTATGACATGTTGGAGTATGATTCTCAATCAGCCAGCATTGTTTTTTAGATGTATTCAACCCGCCCCTAAACCTGCTCATGTAGATTATATGATATAAAACACAGAATATTACAGACAACGGGCACACTTTATTGAAAAAGTTCACGTATTCCAACTGTTCCGATGCCAAACGATTGATTTGTGTGAAGAAAAGACGCGCCCCGGCGTCACAATGAAGAAGACGCCACAGTCCGGCTGCAGTTAAACCCATAGAAATGTATACGTAGATGCCTTATTCGACCGCTCCAGGCACGTCGACGCGCCGCCATGGAAACAGTCGCTAATGGGAAATCTACGTATACATTTCTATGGGCCTACCCCTCGGCGTCACTGGGAACTTGGCGGTATGAAATCGCGCTGATGAAGTCTCGTTCAGAACACATCGCGATGTTAGGCATCAGTTCACGTGTGCCATATGTTGGTGAGTAGTCATAAATTATGCCTTAATGTTTGATATAAAGTATTTTCTGCTTGTTGTTATTGATCAGATTATGTTCAATCACTGCATTATATCTTTCATCTCCACTCAGGCTTCGCATTTCTTTTCTTTCTATTATTAACACACCTTGCTTATAGGGTGATTAAACACTGTCACGTGACGTGCTATAGACCTTTAAACATATTTAATTTTTTTATATATCATATTATTCATATATAATAATAACTATTAGTGTAGTTCCAACGTGGCATTTGTAGTAGAAGCAAAATAAAACACTTCCAATGCTTTTACCACCGTAACCTTAGTTTTAATGTGATAGGTGCAGTAAAAGGACATTACCTCATGTTTACCATGCTTTTACCACAGTATTGGTAGTTGTAATGTGAGGTTTGTTGTTGTAAATAGACCGTAAACACAACACTTACCGTGCTTTAAATGCCTTTTAATGTTAAGTCCAAATGTTGTAATGTAATAGTACTTTCTACTGTTTATAATGTATGCATTATATATTATGACTTTTTTTCTCTCTTTCTTTTTTTTTATACCTGGAAAGAACAAAGGGCCTTTCGGACTCAGTCAGCTCATTCTTGTTCATGGAGAAGTAATGGAGAAGACCGAAAGCAGCAACAGCAAATATTTGCAATGTAAGTATGTGTTGGTTTGAACTCTTTATCAAGCATTTGTTGTTACTTAAACATATTCTTACAAACCCCATGGCTCAATCAGTTAGAACATATTTTCAAAGTCTTAATAATTCACAAGATTTAACGAGTTGTCAAATTCATATGATACTCGTACATATTTGTACATATACTCCTGCAGCTTTTACTCCGACTCCTGCCATTGGCTACTGCCTCAATTCCTGCACATATTTATCATGTTTTTTGTAAATCAGTTGCTCCCCTTCTTGGAAAGTAGTCGGATGTCCCACAATCTTAAAGTTTATAGTAAGTCCAATGTTTTCTTTAGAAATTATTACAAATTGGGCCATGTCTGTTCATGTAATATTAGCTGTATCTTCAGACCTCATAACCTACCTCTGTTTGTAGTAGTAGCAATGCTCACATGCCATCATATATTCAATTATTTTGTCATAATCAGATCAGTTGCACTGCTGAAAATGTCCTGTTTGCATATAAATAATTTATGTGATCAAAAAATGTATTTGTCCGTGTGCTATTAAAGATATACTTTCAAAAATGGAAATGCACACATATCAGTAAACTTATTACATAAATGTATTTAACATTATTTTGCAACCCTTTTTTTTACAGAAAGAAACAGGTATGCATGAACTCACAACTTGCATGCAATGTAATGACATTTCCTTTCTTTCTGTCTGTCTTGCAGGGATACTTGCTGATTTTTTTTTAAGATCTCTACTATATCAAATTCATCAGCTCATCAGCCAACCCTCACAAGAGCTACTAGTGAGTTGCAGCGAATCTTGCCGTAATCAGTCCTTCAGGTAAAGTTTCTAGAATATTTTAGTATATCAGTATTTACTCATCAAATGCTCTCCGTATTGCTACTGTCTTAATTTATATGTTTTAAAACAATAGTAATTGCACATAGAGTAAGTGAAACTTTCTCGTTTGACTGCAGAGAAGAAAGACCAGACCTTATATCGAAGCAAGCTAATCGAATAAGTCCTTTGTTTTGGGTGAGGAAGGAGCATGGCCATCTTGTGCCCGAAGAAGACAGAAAAGTGTGCAAGTCCACTGGTATGTCTTGTATTGAAGCAATGCTGTAATATGTAGTTAAGAATTTGATGTTGATTTCTCAAAGAACTATTCATTTCAGCAGTGATCATTCTTTCTACTCTGATAAAATATGCACCATTATTCATGTCTAAATCTTTTTATAACTCCTAAAATTAGCAAATGAGGTTTTGTATCTTGAATTTATCTAAAATGGTAAATATCCTTTTTCTCTTTTTGATACAATTATTATTACAATGATTGCCTTTTAGCATAAAGGCTGGAACTGGACTTTTGGCCTTCAATTCTTAAAAACGTCCAGGTGTTTTGTAGATCATGGATGGTTCTGGGTACCTTTGGAAGATAATTAGTTGTGGGATATATTAGGAATCAAATAGTAAATGTTCTTTGAATTCTGTGAAATATCTGGTTAATTTTTTTATACTTATTTCTTATACTCCACAGACTAAAACACATTGCATTTGTGTTTTAAGATGGATAGCAAGAGCAGGCACACTTCAGAAGATTCTACAGGAAAAGACTAATGTGCAGCCAAGGAGGAATACAAGAGGCAAAAACTCCGCTCTCTGAGAACTATGCATGGCCATGGGTGCTTCATAAGCATGGTAAGTCTTGTGCATCTGAACCTATTTCTTAATTTTTTCCATGAAAGTTGTATTGCCGTATTTTAACAATTTTACAATGTACAGGCTATCGCAAGTGATGCTCTTGAAACAAGTGACAGAAGAGTATGTTGTCTTAAAACAAATCTAGCATCACTGGCAAAGGCTACGTAGAGACCATGCCTTTCTAAAATATATTTTTAAAGATCTGCTGCTTAAAAGGTTGCTGTTGATATGGGTAAAATAGTTTTTGTTCAGTACTTGGCTAATATTATGAGCTGCAATATTATTTACATAATGTTTCAATGTGTATATTATATAATGTACTGACTGCTGCTTCGTAAATTTAAATCAGGAATGGGCAACTCTGGCCCTTTTGAAATGGAGAGTTTACCTACTAGCCTAATTGAGCATGTCTGAAATTTTTAACTAAAGTCTTCAGGTTTACTTAGATAATTATAGGCAGGTGGGTTTGGGGCTGGAGCTAAATCTGCAGGACAGTGGATGCTGAGGACCAGAGTTGCCCACCACTGCTTAAATCATGCAGAACATATGCTAACCTGACTGTACATTAAACGTAATTTGAATTGTGTTTTTGTTTTACTTTTAGACCAAGACTGGAAAATGCCTGACTATGGGATGTTACAACTTCTTCCTATGGTTGAGAAAAAGCTACACCACATCAGTAACCACATCATCTGTTTATCAATTATACACTGTAGGGTAGAAGTAAGCAAATTGTTTAGAAGAAGAATAACAAGATAGAACATGGACATAATAGAGGGAAGAGCAAGAAACCAGTCTAGCTATGATAATGAATCATTATTTTCCAACACAATATCAAATCTGTTTTCTGTATCATAGTTAACTGGATGGGATTCTGTGGCACTCATTTGTATGGCTTCAGCAGCTGTGAATGTATTAATATGATGTTAATGTATTTTTGAAGACCCATATTTATTTATCTTGAATCTCATTTGACTTTATGCTACTGTATCAACTGTATACTGTATCCTCCAATAAAGTGTTGAGTGATAAAGAATGGTGATTATTGTGTATGGTGTTTGGAAAGTAAATACACATTTCACAAGTTTATTTAGGTTATCTAATTAATTACCAAGAATCTTTTACTTGAGACATAAACATTTTTTTATCTGGTTATATTATATTTGGTACAACAATGCACCAACAAGTTGCATATACTTGTATGCTGTGACAAGTATGCCAGTTTTCAGTGAAATAAAGGGAAGGATTACAAACACTTCAAACTTAACTGAAGATGATCCATGTTGATAAATCTGGTACATCTACTACTGCAATACAAAATTTAAGCATGCACATTACCGATGGCAGGTATGTGAAAAAACATGAAATTTTGGCAATGTCTCTTTTGCTATTGGTGCATTGTCCTATATTTAATAATAACAGTGAAGTGTACATAATTGTTGGTTACACTGGAAACTGGATAAATGCAAATTGTTGCGGGTTCATACATTATATGTATTGGTGTTTATCCATAAAAGAACAAATAAATATTAATAATAATTATAGTACAACATTTCTTTCAAATATTTCTGTATTTGATCAGATGGTCTCACAAAACCTAATACAAGCATAATGTTAGAACAGAAAAGGTAAAATACTCTGATATTTAAATGTGACTCAAAGTTTGTTGTCCATGATGAGGAGAATAGATCTTTGTATGTTGTACTGCCCTTCCGCCCCCTAGGAACCCAGAAGTGGCCCCTGTAAGAGCAAAAAATAAGCACATTTCAAATGGCTGTTACTCAAAGTCTGGTTGGCTAATCACAGAGAAAATTGGCAGGACAACTGCTTATGCTATGTTTTCCAAATAATGTGGGGCACAATTTTCAGACAGATATGGAAAGCTGGCATAACGGTTTTCTAAAAGTGTTCACAGTAAAATATCAAATTTCAGCCTGCCCCTCATATATGTCATAAATGTTTACACAATGAACATATTTAGATATCCAGTTGTCCATTAAAGATGTCATTTACTTAGCATTTATTGTTTCATTATTAAACTACATTACCCATTTATCTCTGTCATTGTACCAATGCAATGGGAAACATGGCGCTGTAGTTCATTGAAATGTGCAGGAATTCTTAGGGTTAGGGTTGGGATCTCGGTAAAGGAGTAATTTCTCACAACATAGTGACATTGTATAATTAACTTAACGTATTATCAACATAATAAAAACATACAAAACATACTTTGTAACGTGAAATGCCATTTTATATGGGTTAAAAGATAGTCCAATCACAGCAAGATCTGCGATAAAGTCAAAGCCAATGTCAACGCAGCAGAACAGAGGCATCACACTTACTTGTCCTTTTATGGTAAATGTTGACAGATCTCATCCGGTTTCAACTGAAGGGATAGACTCCTTAAATATTTACTATTTAAGCTGCTAAATATTTATTTCTTTGATATTTATAAGCTACAACAGCACGGGTAGTTGCAGTTTTTGTAACTAAAAACAATTGCATCTAATAATATACATTTACTGTGTGTGTGAATATATATATATATATATATATATATATATATATATATATATATATATATATGTGGTTGTATCTCTCTATTAGTGTTACTCGATCTTAGCGCTGCATTCGATACTATCGATCACAATATTCTTTTGAATAGACTCGAAAATTATGTTGGCATTAGTGGAACTGCATTGGCATGGTTTAAATCTTACTTATCTGACCGTTATCAGTTTGTAGCAGTAAATGAAGAGATGTCACACCGATCACAAGTTCAGTATGGAGTACCGCAAGGCTCAGTGTTAGGACCGTTGCTTTTCACCCTGTATATGCTACCACTGGGAGATATCATTAGGAAGCATGGCGTTAGTTTTCATTGTTATGCTGATGATACTCAGCTCTATATTTCTTCACACCCTGACGAAACTTACCAATTCACAAGATTAACGGAATGCATAGCTGATATTAAAAATTGGATGAATAGTAATTTCCTGCAACTTAATTCAGATAAAACTGAATTTTTAATTATTGGACAGAAAAGCTCCACAAGTAGTGCCCTAGAATACTGTCTAACCCTCGATGGCTGCTCTGTCAAGTCCTGTCGTCAGTGAGGAACCTGGGTGTGCTCTTTGATACCAATCTTTCGTTTGAAAGCCACGTTTCTAGCATCTGTAAAACTGCATTCTACCATCTTAAAAATATATCTAAACTACGTCACATGCTTTCAATGCAAAATGCTGAACAATTAGTACATGCGTTCATGAGCTCAAGGCTAGATTATTGTAATGCTCTACTGGGTGGTTGCCCTGCTCGCCTAATAAATAAACTCCAGCTGGTCCAAAACGCAGCAGCTCGAGTTCTTACTAGAACCAGGAAGTACGATCATATTAGTCCAGTTCTGTCAACACTGCACTGGCTCCTATTAAACATCGCATACATTTTAAAATCTTGCTTATTACTTATAAAGCAATAAATGGTTTAGCTCCCAGTACTTAAGCGAGCTCTTAACGCATTATACTCCATCACGTCAATTGCGGTCTCTAAACTCTGGCCAGTTGAAAATACCTAGAATATCTAAATCAACTGCAGGCGGTCGATCCTTTTCCTATTTAGCACCTAAACTCTGGAACAGTCTTCCTAGCATTGTTCGGGAAGCAGACACACTCTGTCAGTTTAAATCTAGACTAAAAACACATCTCTTTACTATGGCATACACATAGAACATTTTTAACTTTCTTATTCAAATCAAATGACTGATTGTTAGGCTGCATTAACTAGGTCAGCCGGAACCGGGAACACTTCCCATAACACCTGATGTACTCGTTACATCATAAAAAGAGTGGCATCCACACTAATGTTATTCTCTCTGTTTATCCCGAGGTTTACTGCAGTCGGCCGGATCCAGGCCGTGTCCGGATCGGATGGTGGACCTGCATCTGGACATGACCAGCTCATCCTGGAGTGTCTGCTGAGACCGTGTCCATTAGTGTCTCCTCTGAATTCGCCTCACCGAACGTCATCCTCAATTAACCTGCCTCCGCGCAATAACTCCGATCTTTCAAGTATTCATATTCTTGTGTAATCGACGCGCCATCCTAAATGAACCCGCCTCGTCGTCATACCCAAAATTTCGAATATTCCTATCTAATATGATTTATGACCTGCAAGGTTGCCAGAGTAATAATTATACACTGTTAATAATAGGCCAGAGGAGAACTGGCACCCGACTGAGTCTGGTTTCTCCCAAGGTTTATTTTTCTCCATCATGCCCTGATGGAGTTTTGGTTCCTTGCCACTGTCGCCTTTGGCTTGGCTTGCTCAGTTGGGGACACTCAAATTATGATCCAAGTTACTCAACTAAATATACAAATAGAATTTATTAATTTGGTCATATATAATTCTATAAACTATCCAAATTAAACTAGCCAAATCAAATTTTGTTGCAGTGTTGTCCTGTTTAACACTGTGAAGCTGCTTTGAAACAATCGTCATTGTAAAAGCGCTATATAAATAAATTTGATTGATTGATATATATATATATATATATATATATATATATATATATATATAGAGAGAGAGAGAGAGAGAGAGAAGAACTGATTATATATATTGAATATATTGAATCATTTCTTTATGCCATTCTTCACCATCTGAACTGAATTAAAATAAATGTAACAAAAGCATAATGACTGCACACAATTTTATAAGCATATTCCAATATTTAATGTCAAACATTTTAAAGACAAATGCAGTGCCCAAAATACTCCACAGCACTATAAAGATCAGTTTTATATTTATATAAAGAGAGAGAGAGAGAGAGAGAGAGAGAGAGAGAGAGAGAGAGAGAGAGAGAGAGAATGCAATATAGTGAAACATAACTTTTCAAAAAAAAAAAACCATGATAAAATACAAACCAAGAGAAGAGGTGCGACTTTATTATATAAACATATATATTTGTTTCTTCCCTTAAAAAATAAATAGGCAAAAAAAATTAAATTCTCAACTTTAATACTATTTTCTTGTGATTATTGTTCACTTTTATTGTAACTAAATGAAAGGCCAATTAAAATAGTTAATGACTATTATAAATGTTAACCATTTTCAGTAAGAAAATTCTTCTATAAAATACATTCATGTTACATTTACAAGGTAGTGATATAATTATACCATAGATGTAGTTATGGTGGACATTTACTATAGTGACCACTGTAATAAAAGGTTTAATGAATAAATATTGATTTCAAAAGGTATTCACTCTCACTATCTTCATTTGTTTTCGAACAAACACCCGCTATACAAATGCAAATATATACATTGGACTATGGCATCATGAAGTCGCTGCATGACAAGAACTAGTGGATGGCAAAACATTTGTCCTTTACTAAAACTCCTGATGAGCACTGATGCTTTTTTGATAAAGGCATAGGCAGACATCAAGTACAGTTTATGAATATTGGTTCTGCATATATCGAAGAGATCATGAGGAGGAGTGGTACTCCACGTGAAGACTTTGAGAAGCTATGACAAAGCAAAGGGTGCACCTCACTGGACATATCCTACGTATGCCCACACAACAACACCCCAAAACACTTAAGAAGTGGACACCACCAGGAAGACGCAGGAGACAGGGAAGACCAAGGAAGACATGAGACAGATGTTTGGCGAAGACCTGAAGAATGCAGGTGTTCCATGAGAAGATGTGAAAAACGTGGCCACAGATCGAATATGTTGGAGGACACAAGTTGCCCAGTGTGCCCAGGACAGGACAATATGATGATGTTGTCAGTTTACATAACTGTAGGATTTCTTTCTGTAAAAAGTGTTTAATAATTAAATGTTAAATACAATTCACTGATATGTGTGAATTTCCATTATTGAAAGTATATCTTTCATAGCAAATATGAAGTTGTTTAAAAATGTTGATTATTCGCATGATCTTTTGATCACATAAATTAACATGCAAACGGGACATTATCAGCAGCGCAACTGATCTGAATATGACAGAATAATTGAATATATGATGTCATGTGAGCATTTCTACTATATAGTTATCGACTACTTTCCAAGAAGGGGAGCAATTGATTTACAAAAAACATGATAAATATGTGCAGGAATTGAGGCAGTAGGCAATGGCAGGAGTCGGAGTAAAAGCTGCAGGAGTATATGTACAAATATGTACAAGTATCATATGAATTTGACAACTCGTTATATCTTGTGAATTATTAAGACTTTGAAAATATGTTCTAACTGATTGAGCCATGGGGTTTGTAAGAATATGTTTAAGTAACAACAAATGCTTGATAAAGAGTTCAAACCAACACATACTTACATTGCAAATATTTGCTGTTGCTGCTTTCGGTCTTCTCCGTTACTTCTCCATGAACAAGAATGAGCTGACTGAGTCCGAAAGGCCCTTTCTTCTTTCCAGGTTAAAAAAAAAAAGAAAGAGAGAAAATAAAGTCATAATATATAATGCATACATTATAAACAGTAGAAAGTACTATTACACTACAACATTTGGACTTAACATTTAAAGGCATTTAAAGCACGGTAAGTGTTGTGTTTACTGTCTTTTTACAAAAACAAACCTCACATTACAACTACCAATACTGTGGTAAAAGCATGGTAAACATGAGGTAATGTCCTTTTACTGCACCTATCACATTAAAACTAAGGTTACGGTGGTAAAAGCATTGTTTTATTGTGCTTCTACTACAAATGCCACGTTGGAACTACACTAATAGTTATTATTAAATATGAATAATCTGATATTAAAAAAATTAAATATGTTTAAAGGTCTATAGCACATCACCTGACAGTGTTTAATCACCCATAAGCAAGGTGTGTTAATAATAGAAAGAAAAGAAATGCGAAGCCTGAGTGGAGATGAAAGATATAATGCAGCGATTGAACATAAATCTGATCAATAACAACAAGCAGAAAATACTTTATATCAAACATTAAGGCATAATTTATGACTACTCACCAACACATGGCACATGTGAACTGATGCCTAACATCGTGATGTGTTCTGAACGAGACTTCTATGGAGTCAATATAATGCCACATAGTTTTGCAAAATAATGAAGTATTGCAAAAGAAAAAAAAGTTTTGCAAACAAAAATAAAGTATTGCACACGAAAAATTAAGTATTGAGAGAAAAAAATTTTTTTGCGAACAAAAATAAAGTATTGAGAGAGAAAAAAAAGTTTTGCAAACAAAAAAAAAGTATTGCAAAAGTAAAAATAAAGTATTGAGAGAGAAAAAAAGGAAAAGGAAAATAAAGTTGTTTCATTTGCAACACAACTTTTATTCTGCGCAGCGTTTCAGTGTGCTTGCGATACCGTTTCCCCTGTGCGCTTCACTTTTCTGTGCGTGTCTTTGTGGCACTGTTTTGACATGGGGGGTGGAGTCAAGAAACTGGGGCGTGTTCAGCTGACATAGTCATGCCTCCTCCATGTGACATCATCTCCTCAAGACGCAGATCAGCACAGATGAAGGCACCATGGCTGAGCTCTTGTGGGTGGAGTGTTTCTTTGTACTCACACTTTTACTAACATTAAAATGGGCATGATTTTGTTTTGTTATGAATAATAAAAATGTGTATTAAAAGCATTTGCTTAAGTTAGAAGTGGTGTTTATTATTAGCTTTGGACTACTGGCTAATGCAAACTGTGTGAAAATAGCCAGCACTGTTTATTTCTCTCAGTCTCAGTGTGCACACATTTATAGCATTTAAATGTTTATAGTTTTATTTTGTTAACTAAATGTGTATTAGAAGCATTAACCTGTTGACGTCTGTCTAGTTACTGCTAGTTTTAAGTTGTAAATAGAATGTAATTAACTTGACAGACTTTTATCATTAAAAATATCTCAGACTCATGCTTAAATTGTTTTACGGTTTAAATGACAAAATATCGCAGCGGACATTCAAATAGATGTTTTATTATGAACATAGGACTGACCAGAAAACCTAATACAGTAAGCTTCAATTAACTATTGTTGGACTCGGCATCAATTCCTCGAGTCCGCGTGTTCGTTGAATGAGGAGAGCAGGAACAAAATATAGTTTAACTCTTTTAATGAATAAGTAAGTCAGATGAAGATAGCATACAGAGCTCTGGGTCAGAACTGTCCCTGATTTACACAATCCTATGCAAGGTTTGTTCAGGAAGTCTGCAACCAACTTGCCTTTCCCTGACCCAACATTTATACACAAAAAATACATAAGTTGTCTTTCTTTGGGAGTCAGATGATTTTCTGGTCAGCTGTGCTTCGTTCGCAACATCACCCCTCCAATTTCCTGGACAAAAGACTGCTTCTTTGTTAACACATACACAAGCACTCTAAGAGCACAGCAAAATGCATAGCAAAACACTTTCTCATATGGATCTGTTATACCTACCACAACCTCTGGCTGTTGCTCTGGTGACTCTTATGTCCAACAGAAAGTACACATAGTCTTAAAGCAAAATCATTTCATAAGCTAACATTATCTTAAATTTACTATTGTTAATGATTAATTTCTACAAGCGTTGTTAGCAATAGTGCACAAACAAATATTTATTCTCAACAATCTTCTTTCGATCTCCTGAAACAGGAGATCGACCTCTTACAAAGTATCCTCTTCCTCATACTCTTCATTGCTTTCCATCAGCAGTGGCATCATATATTTTGGGAAGCCTCCTTGCCCTCCACTGCTGTTACGATGAGCCTGTTACAGAGAGATCTAATACATGGTACACAACAACAACCACAGGCAACCAATATTCCTATGAAGGTTGCTGCGAGACGAGCAAAGACATCATAATTGCTTTCCATTTTCCAAATATATTCGTCATCCATTTTTCCAGTGGATTGTCTATACCTGAATGCTCATGCATAGTCTTAGATAGGGCCCTCAATCCTTCTAGGGCTCTGGTGACAGACCCATCTGGAGCTGTGTTATTGGGAATGAACGTACAGCATGAATCTCCAAACATTGCACACACACCTTTTTCAGCCAACAGCATATCTAAAGCCATCCTGTTTTGAACTGCCATCAGTGACGTTGGATCTAACTGTCCCGCTAATCCCTCTACAGCATCTCTGGTCAAATTAGATAACCTTAACACATTGTAATGCACATAGTTTATTCTATCCACATTTTTATTAGGTGTCACTGGAAATAGAGCTGCAATGATTGGAATGTTTTCAAATCCTGCTGCTATCTGATCTGCTAATTTATATTCATTTGGGACTCCCCTCGGTATTCCAACTGCATCTATGTAGGTGGTGCTGTCTTTAGTCAAGTCAAATGCTCCCAGGTCCCTCTTACTTAACACATGTCTCTGTCTGCGTCTGTTAAGCTCTACTATACTTGCCTTACCTTCCAGTCTCTTAGTCACTTCTCCAATCAGTACTAGTGGTGCTCCCAGCCTTACCATCGCACACATCCCTTTGGCCTTCTTTAGTATCTTTACAAACAACCTTCTATCACCACAATAGTAATACAATCCTGCTCTAGCCCATGGTCCTATTACATTCCCTGGATCCTGAATCACAATTGTACACCTCTAAATAACCAAATGATAAGCACAAACAATAGTTTAGTACAAGTTAATATTACTCTCAAAATTAAACTGTTCTGTCTGTGAGTTTTTTGTCTGTTTGTTCTCTATCAAGTGTCTCTGTCTCCTCCCCTTTTGGTCCTGCAGTTCCTGCAGGGCCACTCTGTGTCCTCCAATGTCCTCGATGGTGGTTCTGCCGGTGCACAACACGTCCAATGGTACCACGTGTCCCCTTTGCCTTCTAACCTTACACTGTGTGATGTTCTCTCCGTTACCTTATGAGGACCAGTCCACCTTGGTTGATTCCACTTCCTCTTGAAGACCTTCAGGAGGACCCACTCTGGCCTGACCAAGTCCAGCCTTAGGATCTGGTGCCTGTGATCTGTCAGCAATCTGTTTTGAGAAACTTGAGACAAGAGACGTTAGTTTGTCATAGTATGGTTTGTATTGTAGTGGTTCACAGTCTGTCAAATGCAACCCAGCTGTTGGACCTGGAAATTGTCTTCCAGTCAGCAGTTCAAATGGTGTAAAGCCAGTTACCCTGTTCAATGAAGATCTTACAGCCATCAAAGCAATTGGTAACGCATTTAACCAGTTCAATTTAGTCTGTGCACAGATTTTAGCCAATTTTGTCTTTAGATTCAAATTCATCCGTTCGCATTTCCCTTGGGATTCTGGATGATAGACTGATCGAAGCTATGTTTCAGGCCTAGTACCTTTTCCACAGCTTGTAGATCTGCGTTCTTAAAGTGTGTACCATTGTCTGACCGAATTTTCCTAGGGAACCCATACCGAGGTATGTAATGATTGATCAAACATTTCACTACAGATTGACTATCTTCAGATTTTGTGGGCCATGCCTCAGGCCACCCAGTGAAACTATCCACCATGACCAGCATATATCTTTTCCCTTGGACCCTTTCACCCATGTCTGTGAAGTCAATGACCACCTCTTCTCCTGGGCCATTCCTCAATGGAAACGCACCCATGTGAGGTTTGATGGTAGATTTTATATTGTGTTGAACACACGTTGAGCACTCCCTAATGAAGGCTTCTAAGGTTTCCTTCATATAAGGATGCCACCAGTGTGCAAGAGCTCTCAACATCTGAGCCCTGCCAAAGTGAGCTAGGCCATGTGCCTCAGCTAGCAATGACTTCATCATGGCTGGTGGAATAACAGGTCGCCCATCTACAAACCTCCAGGCGTTGTTGCCTTTGATTGCCCCTCTTCGAGCCACATGGATTTCTCTTGTGGGAGGCTGCCTCTTGAGCTGCAAGATATGCTCCCATGTTAATGCTGGCAAGAGGTCAGTTACCTGTTGTTCAGAAGACAGAAGCTGGTGAGCTACATTATAATTAGCTGCTTGTTTTGCTGCCTCGTCTGCTGCCTGATTTCCCTTAGATGTAATTGTTTCATTTTTTTCATGTCTTTTGCACTTTATTACAGCTACCTGTTCTGGTAGTAAAATGGCTTCTGCTAACTGCTGCATTTCTACCTGATGCTTAATTGGCTGTTGTGCAGCTGTCATAAATCCTGCTCTTTTCCATTTAGTTAATTCAGTATGCACTGCCCCTACTCCATATGCTGAATCTGAATAAATGTTCACCTTTTTATCTTTCCCCCACTTCAACGCTTCAATTATAGCCATGACTTCTGCTCGTTGCGCTGACTGTTTTCCTATCAGCTTGTCTGCCACAACTGTCTCAAATCTGTCGCCCACTTTTCTGACCACTGCGTATCCTGCTTCTAATTCACCCTTATAATTTCTGTGACAGCATCCATCTGTAAACAGATCCTGGACCTCACCCTCCAACCTCATAGCTTCTAAATCAGGCCTGATTTTACCTTCCATTTCTACAGTCAGTTCACATACATGGGATTGCCCTTCAGTAATATAGTCTGCCATGTTGATGCCTTCATGAGTAAAGGTCAAGTTCGGCCATGATAGGACTTTCAGGATCCTATCCTGTCTCAATGATGACATTGTGAATGCTGTTGAAGTCACATAAGCCATCACTGTGTGAGATGTCAAAATGGTTAATGCATGCCCCATGACTACATGTGCTGTTTTCTGCACAATTTTTGCCAAGCCTGCTGCATATCTTGTGCATGGATGCTCCCTTTGCTCTGTTTTATCTAGCAATATACTCACATACATCAGAACTTTTCTTTTGCTATCAGCTTTCTGAAACAGCACTCCATTGACAGTTTGTTTTCCCTCTGATACATCTAAATAGAATGGTTTGTCATAGTCAGGGGTGGCTAGGTCAGCTGCTAATGCTAAAGCGGACTTGAGGTCAATGAACAATTGTTCAGCCTCCGTTGTCCAATCCAGTACAGCTTTTAGCTGTCTGGCTCCTTTATGCTGCACCAGCTGTCTTAGTGGCGCAGTTTTATCTGTATATGCAGGAATAAACTGCCTGCTGAATCCTGCCAACCCCAAAAATGACAACATATCTTTCACCGTGACAGGTTTTGGATGATGTAAAATGGCAGATCTATGCTGTGAAGAAATTCCTGCCCCTTCAGCTGACACTACTCTTCCGAGGAATGTGACCTGAGGTCTACACACCTGCAGTTTGGATTTACTAACCTTGAAACCTGACTGGTAAAGCTGTAGTAAAACTCTTCTTGTCGCCTCAATGCATGCCTCAGGTGTCTCTGCTGCGATTAGTAGATCGTCCACATACTGAATTAAAACTGTTCCCTCAGGCATGTCACACTCCTGCAACATCTCCCTCAATGTGTGGTTAAAAATCCCAGGGGATAAAATGAACCCCTGTGGAACTCTGCTATACCTGAACCTCTGTCCCTGAATGTGAAAGAAAATAAATCTCGTAGGTGTTCTGCCAGTGGTAAACAATAAAAGCATTCGCCAAATCTATACATGTAAACCACTTCTGTTCTGGTCTAATAGTAGTTAGTGCAGTGTACGGGTTGGGCACAGGAAGAGTAGGTGTTTTTATAACTGCATTTATGCCTTAAATCATGTGCCATTCTATACTTTCCTGTATTTTGTTTTTCTACAGGTAGAATTGGCGTGTTCCATTCAGAGCTAGAAGGTTCCAGTACACCTGCCTGAATCAGGCCTTGAATGGTGTCTGCAATACCCTCTTCAGCCTCTGGTTTATGGGGATACTGGGACTGCCAAATTGGTACATCACATGTCAATTCAAAACTCACTGGTTTCATAGATCTACACCACCCCACATCCGTGGGTCCTGAAGACCATAGGTCCTGTGGCAGATCCTCAATCATGGTGTCAGCCAGGTCATGATCAGTTTTTCTCTACCATGCCATCTTGTGACCCATTTGTGTTGCAGTGTCACTGCATTTTTAGTGATCTTATTAATTCTGTATCCCTTTTGTTTTGGAGAATACTGTACCCCAGGAATTTGAGTGTTTAGCCAATCAGTCGCATCTAGCATGCGTTTTGTCATTGGGCCCAGATCTTTAGCCTGATGCTCTGGGTGAATGGCTAACGTGATGTGAGGCCAAGCCTCCTTATGCATCATGTACCATTCTTCCTGTTCAAGTGTCAATTGCACAATTCCTACTACTCCTTCTGGGCCTACTAGTATCCCTGTACATTCAATTTCCCATTCTTTACCCTCTAAGTCTCTGTTAAATTCTTCCTGATACCATTCATGTTGGTTTCTATCATAAAATAAAGTTACATGTGGGGTCGTGGAGGCATGTATGGAGCAATGTTCAAAACCCACGGCTTCCAGAGCGAGTACAGCTCAAGCAGACCCTGCTCTTCCCTAGCCTCAGGATACAATTCACCCCAATAGATGTCTGCCCCCTCTGGATCTTTGGCATCTGACAATAGCCATTGTCCACTTGTGTTTCCATGGGGAGTCAGTGAGCAGTTGACCATCTTTCCCCTTTGAACTTGACTATCACTCCTCAGAACTGCAAAGGATTGAAGCTCCTAGTTTGATCAATAAGTCTCTCCCCAGCAGGTTGGTTGGTGCTGCTTGAGATAACAGAAAACAGTGGTTAACAGTCTGTTGTTGCACTCGTACAGATAGAGGTTTAGAAAATGACAGTCTTTCACAAGCCCCAGAGAAACCCATCACCCTCGTGGTTTTGTCAGAAATCAATGTGTGGTCCATGGATGTTTAAGGTTGAAAATGTGGCTCCTGTGTCAACCACAAAGTTCAGACGGTCTTTGTTGACCTCCATACTGAGCAGGGGTTCCCTCCTAGCCCTGCTCGGTCTCTCTGTGGGCTGTGTCAATAATAGTCCAGCTCAGCTTCCTCCGCCTCCCAAACTTGGTATTGGGTGCCTGTCTGGTCTGGAGCTAAAGCTGCATGCGGTGCTGTGTACTGAACTGTAGGTGGGGCATAGAAAGCCCTGCCTCTTGGTGCTCCTCTACCTCTTGCTGGGGTTCCCCTTCCTCTCTGGGCTGTCTGTGCCTGAGGACACTCTCTGGCAAAATGACCCATCTGGCCGCAGGAGAAACAGTGACCACTCTGCCTTCCCACTCTGCCACCTCGGTTGCCCATGCTCATCATGCCCTCACACTATAACCCACACTTGGCTGCTGCCAGATTTGACGAGCTCTAGGTTGAGCCATGACATGAGAATTAACCTCTGGCCATGCTGGTTGATCAATTATTGTGGTTGGATATTGAACCAACTGTTTTGGTTTCTCTTTTTTGTTTTCATTGATTTTTTGTCTGGCTTCACCTAACTGCAATTTAAAGAGCTGAGCTTTTAATTCTTCCAGCTCTGTTTGTTTAATCTTAGATTTTTCAAGAGCCCTGGTCATGTGATGTATCAAATGTCTCTCCCAGATTTGTGTTTCACTTCCTGGTATGTCAGGATTGTCTTTTAAGGCTGCTTTCACACTCTCAGTGGTCCCATCCAGTACTGCTACTCTAAACATTTCCTCATGTACCTTATCTGAGTGTGGGTGCACACCTGTATGGGCCTCCCATTCCTCCTTACACCTCATCAGAAAAGCTGCTGGGTTCTCTCCTACTTTAGGTGAAAATCGAACATTATGGAGAGCCCCAAGGGGTGCAGGAAACAACTTCCTTATTGCGTTTCCCCATTTAGTGGATACTGAACTATACCTCACATCAGATCTGGAATTTATGGTTCCTGCAGCTGTCTCAATTTCTATCAATTGTCCGGCCGTAATTACTTGTCCTAATAAGGCTCTCATATCCCCAAGGGCCAGTTTGTGACCCTGGGTTAAAGTGAGCATTTTATTCAACCATTTGCCACCTCCCTCAGTGATGTGTGGTAATTTGTTTAAAATAGCGCCCATGTCTGTGAAGGTCCAAGCCTGATATTCCTCCTGACCATTTCTAACCACTAGAGGGAAGTTGGTTACTGGTCCCTCTCTGGACACCTGCTGTTGTCTATTCTTGCTCCTTGTATAATATTCTGACCTAAGTGGTCCCTGTACTTGCATTTTTCCTTCTATCATTATCTCCAGTTCCTGTGTATCATGATCTCCTTCTCTGTCCCTAACTGTTCTCTCCTCCTCTCTTTCCTGTATCATACTTTCCATATTCATTGGTTGTGGACGCTCCTAGATACCCCTGTCTCGTTCCCAAGGTCTGATCCTGTCTTCCAATTTTTCTTAGCTGACCACGTACATCTGTTCAATAACTCATCAGATTCCTCATGAATCCACTCTCTCCCCATATTATCTGCCTTACTTCCTTGTTTATTGGCTTTGTCACTTCCCTCTCCCTGATAACTGTGTTCTGACATCACACTATTTCCTCCATCTGCTCCATCTAGTACTTCCTCACCTAGTTCTGGAGAATCCCTCTCTGTCTCCCTTTTTCTTTTTCTAAGTGTCCTCCTTTCACCTGCCATTGTCTTGCTCCTCCACCCTTAGTAACATCCAGCATTCCTCCATCTACATCATATACTGGAACCTGACAGTGAACTCCTCCCTCCTGATAGAGTGGTGGCGCTGTAGGTAAAACTGTATATATTGACTTACACTCTGTCTGTTTTCTGCTTTCCTCTGCAGATATTTTGTTCTGCTTTTGCGCCGTCTTCCTCTTTTCTAAATTATCTAGAGCTGCAGCTGCTAAGGTCAAATTATGCCACTTAGCAAAATTGTTCTGCAGTGTCTCTTCCTCATTCTTCCACTTTCTTTTTTTTAACACTCCTTTTTTCTCTTGCTGCCTGTGCGCATTCAATTTGTCATGACTGACTTTCTCTGTTTTTTTTAAAAATTCTTACACTCTATATCAAATTCCCCCTCCATTCTGACTCCCTTGTATAGTATTCTGTTGATTTTATTTTTTATTTTTTTTTATAGTTCCGTATGTGACTGATGTGGGTGTTTTCCTCTATGTGGGCTCTCACAAGTTTCCCTGATCGCCCCTAGAACACCTTCTTTTAGTGGGCACTTTCCTATGTGGGTTCTCACCTCGTCCCCCCAGCGGATATACCACCAAGGTTACTCGGATCACCCGTAATTTTAGTGCCTTCTTTTAACCAGTCACACACAGCACCCTCCCTGTCATATAATATTTCTTTCTTTGTATATAACAATTTATCCTTTTATTTGTATTATTACTTTATCACTTTATTACTTTTATTATATCTATATATATATAATTAATTTAAATGTTTTATTTATTATATTATTTATTATATATCTATTATATTATTTATTTATCTCTTTTTTTAAATCCTTCCTAACTTCTTTTTCTAAACTTTCACCTTCCTCCTATAATCTTTTATTCGACTATACTCACGCACACTTTTATCATATTTTATCTTTTTCTCTTTTTTAGTTTGTACTACTGTACTTTTCTGAATGCAATCTTTAGGGGTCGGACCGTGTGGTAGATTTCTCACCCCACTCCTGGGATCTTCCCCCAGGTACCTTTATTCACTCGTCAGTGACATAGGCCCCCAGGCCTTTGGCCCTGGCCCAAATCTTTGTGTCCCAGACACTGCGTCCCTGACGCTTAATTACTTTGTGTCCCAGACACTGCGTCCCTGACGCAAAAAATTTTTTTTTTTTTTTTATACTTTCTTCATATGACTTATCCACACATAAAAATGTTTCAATCACTTCACCACTCTTGACATCATAATTTAGAAAATAGCCAATTGCAGACTTTGATATAGAAAACAGGTGTCTGCTTACCTTTCTTTTGGTTCAGGCCGCCTGATGTCAAGAGAAGATCAGAGATTGTCCACTCCTCCTCGGACTCCCCTCACACGATCGGGTCACCAATTGTTGGACTCGGCATCAATTCCTCGAGTCCGCGTGTTCGTTGAATGAGGAGAGCAGGAACAAAATATAGTTTAACTCTTTTAATGAATAAGTAAGTCAGATGAAGATAGCATACAGAGCTCTGGGTCAGAACTGTCCCTGATTTACACAATCCTATGCAAGGTTTGTTCAGGAAGTCTGCAACCAACTTGCCTTTCCCTGACCCAACATTTATACACAAAAAATACATAAGTTGTCTTTCTTTGGGAGTCAGATGATTTTCTGGTCAGCTGTGCTTCGTTCGCAACATCACCCCTCCAATTTCCTGGACAAAAGACTGCTTCTTTGTTAACACATACACAAGCACTCTAAGAGCACAGCAAAATGCATAGCAAAACACTTTCTCATATGGATCTGTTATACCTACCACAACCTCTGGCTGTTGCTCTGGTGACTCTTATGTCCAACAGAAAGTACACATAGTCTTAAAGCAAAATCATTTCATAAGCTAACATTATCTTAAATTTACTATTGTTAATGATTAATTTCTACAAGCGTTGTTAGCAATAGTGCACAAACAAATATTTATTCTCAACACTATCAATGAGAACAAACATGTTTACATTGCTAAGCTATAAAGATGTGCACGCATTCTGAGTGAAATGAACAGCTATGGCTTTTTCAGACAGTTCTAAACTAAACACTAAACACCACATTAACTGATCTCTACCTACTTTAACTTAAGCGCTGCTAATACACATTTAATTAACAAAAACAACAATTCAAATGCTAAAAATGTGTGCACACTGAGAGAAATAAACAGCAGATGCTGGCTATTTTCACACAGTTTGCATTAGCCAGTAGTCCAAAGCTAATAATAATCACCACTTCTAACTTAAGCAAACACTTTTAATACACATTTATTCATAACAAAACAAAGTCATGCCCATTTTAATGCTGTTAAAAGTGTGAGTACAAGGAAACGCTCAGCCATGGTGCCTTCATCTGTGCTGATCTGCGTCTCGAGGAGATGATGTTTCTTGACTCCACCCCACATGTCAAAACAGTGCCACAAAGACACGCACAGAAAAGTGAAGCGCACATGGGAAACGGTATCGCAAGCACACTGAAACGCTGCGCAGAATAAAAGTTGTGTTGCAAATGAAACAACTTTATTTTCCTATTCCTTTTTTTCTCTCTCATTACTTTATAAAATTTTGTAATACTTTATTTTTGTTTGCAAAAAAGTTTTTTTTCTCTCAATACTTAATTTTTCTTGTGTAATATTTTATTTTTGTTTGCAAAACTTTTTTTATTTCTCTCAATACTTATTTTTTTTGTGCAATTCTTTATTTTTGTTTGCAAAACTTTTTTTCCTTTTGCAATACTTTATTATTTTGCAAAACTATGTGGCATTATACAGGGGCGCAACTACCCAGTGCCAGAGGGGTATGCAGCAACAATTTTGGCGCCCCCCAACCCCCCACAAAAAAAAGCCGGACATCATTATGTATGGGATGTAAATAATAATGGTTTATTTTAACGTATATCTGCCACTGTAGGCCAACCATAATTATACAGTATGTGCATATATACTGAAATAATATTAATATTATTTAATATTAAGAAATTAATCTGTTGGTATCAAGTGGTCCCCCTACACTTCCACCTAATTTTAGACCTACCTGTTTCCTTCCCTGTCTTTCCTGATCCACCATCCTCACACCTGAATGAAATGAACTCACTGTTAAATATAGCAGCCTAAATTAAATTCTAAAATCAGCCTAGTGTGGCATCAGATAAGACCACTATTATGCAGTAAGGTTGTGCTGCTGTTGAAATTACATTCACATTTTGGATTTTAAAAAGTACAAATATGGCAGACACACATACACACACAGACATAAATACATACATATATATATATATATATATATATATATATATATATATATATATATATATAGAACAGACATTTAAAAAGAGAGAAAGAGATGTGACCCTGTAATTACAGCTTCCATGTCACCCAACAGATGTAGATGTAACTATAGCCTGTATGTTACAGGCTATAGGCCATCAGACTCCTGAACTCAGTCACGTGACTGCACTTCACCCCGCATACACATAAAACATCCGGTTTTAACATTACATCCACATAGTGTCATTGCACTGCACTTTGTTCTTATTGTTACTGTGTAACAACCAGTAATTAAACCTGTTTGCACATTATACTTCTGTTTGCACATTACATTATACCCATTGTTTGCACATTTTACTTATATATATATATTTTATGTTAACCAGTTATTTATTTTATCTTTTACTTGATTACTTATAATTCTATGTTGAGTACTTTTTATTCTATTTCTATTTTTAATTTCCTCCTTGTGTTTCTTGTAACTGTTATTTGCACTGTCTATGGAGCGGACCTGTTTACATTTCACTGCCAGTTATATATTCTGTATATAATTGTGTATGTGACAAATACAACTCTTGAATCTTGAAAAAAAAAAAAATGTCTGACAGCACAGCTAACATGAACAGCAGCTAATGGTAAAACTAAATCTATTAATGATTCAATGGTAAACCAGACATATTGCATAAGTTATGTTTTCCAGCTTCTAGTCATTTATTGTGCATTCTTCCTTATATTTACCAGTTATTATTTTGCATTAGTTGTTTTCCAAATTTATGGAATTTATTGTACATGGCCTGCTACCTTATATTTTCCAGTTTTCAGCTCAGCAACCTCGTTTTGCATATAAACTAGCCTTAATTTAATCCCCCATTTGGCTGCAACATTCCTAGTGTTAGCAAACGCTAGCTGGTCTGTTAACATGAATATGTGCAAGCCTCCAAGCACAGACGCCACACTTTAAATCCTACCTGTTGCCTTTCACTATCCACTTGTTAAGCTGCTGTCGCATCCCTTGACATGCCATCTCCTTTTCCCTCTTTCTTTTTCTATTTTTAGCCCCGACAGATTTTTGCTTTATCCATCTTTCAACAACTTTGATAGTACTATGACAACTGTACTCCTGCTCTTCAGCTCACACAGGCGGCGCGCCCACTCGCGATATTCCATTATTATCCCAAATTATTTTATGGAATCTTATGAGGGCGCCTACTCTAGCCTGTTAGTCCTCTAAAATGTTATATAATATTGAGGAAATACAGAAATTATTTAGAAACGCACAACAGCATCTACATTTAGAGAATTAAAAAAAAATTTAAAAAAATTATACCATCGCTTTGGCGCCCCCAAGGTGCTAAGCCCCTATGCGCCGCATATAGCGCATACCCACTTTTTGCGCCACTGGCATTATATTGACTCCATAGACTTCTTCAGCGCGATTTCATACCGCCAAGTTCCCAGTGACGCCGAGGGGTAGGCCCATAGAAATGTATACATAGATTTCCCATTAGCGACTGTTTCCATGGCGGCGCGTCCACTTGCCTGGAGCGGTCGAATAAGGCATCTACGTATACATATGGGTTTAACTGCAGCCGGCCTGTGGCGTCTTCTTCATTGTGATGCCGGGGCGCGTCTTTTCTTCACACAAATCAATCGTTTGGCCTCGGAACAGTTGGAATACGTGAACTTTTTCAATAAAGCGTGCCCGTTGTCTGTATTATTCTGTGTTTTATATCATATAACGCACATGGGCAGGTTTAGGGGCGGGTTGGGCTAATGTTTGTGTCTGAATAGCGTAAATAAAAATAAATACATCTAAAAAAATATGCTGGCTGATTGAGAATCATACTCCAACATGTCATAATGGAAAAATGATAACCCAATAAATAATTTAATCATAATAACATTCACGTGTTGATAGCAGCGTCCATAGCAACCAAAACGTTGCAGTTTCACATTTTTCTGGAGAGATCTGAAAAATCTTTGCAACAACGAGCAAGTGAGTGATTATTTACATTCAATGAATGAATATTATGAAAATATAATATATATTTCTCACTAGAAATGTAATCAAAACTTATTTTTTATGCAGAAACTAACTCAAAATACAGTTCCCTTTCAAGGGAACTCGCGCTGCGTCACCGCTTTGGGAACGCCTCTGCGTGATTGCGTCGTGAAGCACATGTGTAATCAGTCCAATAGAGAGACGTATAGGCGGGTGACGTCATAGACCCGGAAGGTATAAAGCATACCGGCAAACACACGCCCCTAGCTTCTGTTGCCTTCAGCAAGTGCTCTGTGTAACATTGTCATTGTCAGCTCTGTGTTTGTGTCTGAGTTCAGACTTTTTTTGTTTGTTTTCTTATAACAAGTTTGCAACACTTACTGACACACTAAAAGAGAGACACTGTGGCGAGAAACAGCGTTACTGAAAGTTTGTTTCCCTGCTCTCGTTTGCTTTTCGAGTGGGGACACACATTTGATGTGCGGTGTTTGATAGGAGAACAGCACGCGCAGTCGGCTCTCGAGGGGGTCGGCCGCGAGCATTGTGAGGTTTTGCCTCTGAGAGTGCTGCGATCCCGCGAACGCTCTTCGAGGAGGGCGGCGCGGCTCGCGTTCTCTGTGTCGCGTTCTCCGCGGCTTAGACTCTGCTGTTGCTGAGGCGCGGCGGTAATTTTTGTCGCGGGGTTCGCAAACGGACTTGTCAGAGGGGTTAGAGACGGGCCAGCCCTTTCTCTGCCTTCACCTGGCAAGTCCAGTGCTGCTTCTCTGGGTTCGGGAGCCCGCTGCGTTTCTCCCGTCCGGGGGGCGCGGCCTCGGTGTTGCAGCTGTTCAGCTCTGAGGAGGTGAATGTCTGTAGCATTGTTGCAGGGGTTGATTGAAGACTCGCCACTTCTAACACCTTGCTCCCTCCTCGGAGGGAAACCACGCTGTTGAGTCAGTTGTTCCCTGCCGGTTCGCCGCTTCAGGGCACTGCACTCGCAGTACAGAGCATATCGGGGGCCAGTCCTGAGGGGCTGGTACCCTTAGAGGGTCAATCCACCAACCCCGCCCGAGTGCCGGGGCGTGGAGGGCCCTCGCGGGTCATCCTAGGATGGCTTGCGCCCTCCTCGGAGGTAAATCGCGCTGTTGAGTCAGTTGTTCCCTGCCGGTTCGCTGCTTCAGGGCACTGCACTTGCAGTGCAGAGCACATCAGAGGCCAGCCCTGAGGGGCTGGTACCCTTAGAGGGTCAATCCACCAACCCCGCCCGAGTGCCGGGGCGTGGAGGGCCTTCGCGGGTCATCCATAGGATGGCTTGCGCCCTCCTCAGAGGGAAACCGCGCTGTTGAGTCAGTTGTTCCCTGCCGGTTCGCCGCTTCAGGGCGCTGCACTCGCAGTGCAGAGCACATCAGGGGCCAGTCCTGAGGGGCTGGTACCCTTAGAGGGTCGATCCACCAACCCCGTCCGAGTGCCGGGGCGTGGAGGGCCCTCTCGGGTCATCCATAGGATGGCTTGCGCCCTACTCGGAGGAAAACCGCGCTGTTGAGTCAGTTGTTCCCTGCCGGTTCGCCGCTTCAGGGCGCTGCACTCATAGTCCAGAGTACATCAGAGGCCAGTCCTGAGGGGCTGGTACCCTTAGCAGATTTTGTGTCAGAGTGAGAATCTGCCGCATTATCTCGGTGGGTCCTGCAATGTATTAAATTTGGGTACGTCATCCAGTTCGAATGTCGTCCTCTCGTTTGTACGGGGTCTTCTCCACTGTGGGGGACCCCGAGCAGGCTCTGGTGGTGACTCAGGAAGTGCAGACTCTGCTGCGAAAGAGGCTTTGAGTGGGTCCTCTACCAGACAGGAGTCAGGCTTTCATAGCCAGTACTTCAGTATGCCGAAGAAGGATGGGGAGCTGCGCCCTATTTTTAGATCTGCACATCCTCAGGATGCTTACGCTCAAACACATCTTGTCTCAGATCAGGTCCGAGGACTGGTTTGTCTCAATAGATCTAAAGATGCATAGTTTCATGTCTCCATCCTTCCTCAGCACTGGAAGTACCTGAGGTTCGCCGGGGGAGAAGCGCATCAATATCGGGTGCTTCCCTTTGGTCAGCCTAAGGCCTGTCCTGGGGGCACCATGTCAGCGTGCCTCTGATCACGGATGCCTCCTGACAGGCTGACGGGGCGACCATAAGTGGTCGCTCAACCCAGGGCTGTCGGCAGGGCTGTCGGCATTTGTGGCACATAATCGCCTGGGAATGTTGGCGGTGCTTCAGGTTGAAGCACTTCCTGCCAGACTGGTCACTCCGCCTTTTATAACGGAGACAGTGGTGGCCTAAGACCAAGGGATTTCCAGGGGAACCCTTTCTCACGTAGTCAGGGCAATGCGCCGTGATCCCGCACCTTGGTTATGTGGAAAGGTCCTTGGTTTCAGCCCAAGGCCCTGCCCCTGGGGGCACCATGTCAGCGCAGCGCCTCTGATCATGGATGTCTCCCTGACGGGTTGGGGGCGACCATGAGTGGTCGCCGACCCAGGCCCTTTGTGGAAGCAGACGTTTGGGGAGTGGAGACTCCACACCGAGGTGTGGAGCTCCTTTGTGGGAGAACTTGGCTGGGCCCAAGTGGACCCGTTTGCCACACACGAGAACACTTATTGTCAGCTGTGGTCCTCCCTAGCGCCTCCAGCTCCTCCTGGACTGGACATTACGGTACAGGAGTGGCCAAGGCTGCCCCTGTACACATTTCCCCCGATTGCTCTGCTTCCGGGAGTTCTAGAGAGAGTGCCGGACGGGCCCTCCTTCTGTTAGTAGCTCCGTTCTGGCCAGCCCGAGTCTGGTTTCAGACATTGTGTCGGTCCTTGACGGCTCTCCCCTGGAGATTCCGTTTGGGAGGGACTTTCTCTCTCAGGTGGGCGGTGCCATCCTGCACCCTCACCCAGAGCTGTGGAAACTGTGGGCTTGGCCTCTGAGGGGGCCCAGTTCATAAGTTATGGTCTCTCAACCGAGGTTGTGAGGCCACCCTACACTCTAGAGCTCCCTCCACGAGGAAACGGTACGTTGAAGTGGAGACTCTTCACCTGAGGGTGTAGAGATCTCCTGTGGGATCCAGTTAACTGCCCTGCGAGCACGGTGCTGGAATTCCTGCAGGAGAGATTCTCCGCTGGGTTAGCTCCCTCGACACTAAAGGTGTATGTGGCGGCCTTAGTAGCGTACCACAATCCTTTGAGTGGGGTGTCTCTGGGGCGACACCCTCAAGTTACTGGTTTCCTCCGTGGCGGAGGAGGTTAAGACCTGCTGTACGCACCAGGGTGCAGGCCTTTGCCTTCTGAGGCTCCTTTGAGCCGTTTGAAGGAGTTCTGAGAAGTGTCTCGTTCTTTTTACAATCATTTGGCAATCCCCCCGAAGAGAATGGGGAAGTTACAAGCTCTCTCTGGGGCACCCCCGTGCTTGGAATTGCGCCCGGTGTGGCTAAGGCCTTCCTACATCTTAGGCCGGGCCACATTCCTAGGTTCTCACTAATCCTGTGAGACCTGTAGTACTTCAGGCCTTCTATCCTCCTCCGCTCCAGACGTCAGACCAGGAAGAACTTATCTGCTTTGCCTGTTCGCGCACTAGACGCGTATGTCCACAGCTGAAGCCCTGTGGAGAAAATCAGAACTACTGTTCTTTTTTTGGACCACCCTTGAGAGGGGTCCGGCTTCAAAGCAGAGGAGAAGCAAGTGGGTAGTCGAGGCTATTCACTTGCTTAGTGGCGGCCGGGCAGCCTTCCCTTTGGCTGCCCGGCCCACTCTCCAGGAGTATGGCTGCCTCTCAGGCAATTTTGGCAGGAGCCTCCCTGCAAGATATTTGTGATGCGGCAGGATGATCTTCACATCATACCTTTGTCACTTTTTACGAGCTTGACATCAACTCTACTCCCGAGCTCGGTGCTCGCCCACTAGACAATGTCACAGGCGAGCATTCGCCCATATGGGGACGGGTATTCTCGCTCCCAAAGTGGTGACGCAGCGCGAGTTCCCTTGAAAGGGAACGCCTCGGTTACGACTGTAACCTTAGTTCCCTGAATAGGGAACTAAACGCCGCGCCACCCTGCCATACTCCCCGCATGCCCGCAAGCGTCTTGCTTCAGTCTTTCTCAGAAGCTAGGGGCGTGTGTTTGCCGGTATGCTTTATACCTTCCGGTCTATGACGCCACCCGCCTATACGCCCGCCTCTCTATTGGACTGATTACACATGTGCTTCACGACGCAATCACGCAGAGGCGTTCCCAAAGCGGTGACGCAGCGTCTCGTTCCCTATTCAGGGAACTAAGGTTACAGTCGTAACCGAGACGTTTTTTCCACTAAAAATTAGAGAAATGTCAGCCATGTTTTTTGTTCTCACGGCCGGAATCTTGAAAGTGACGTGACTTGGACGCAAAACAAGAGGAAAAGAATAGGCAAAAAAAAATGTAACAGTCATACAATTCAAGGGCCATTATTGTAACCCCTCTACGTTTTGCACTTTGGACCAATGTAGTCAGGGTACGTTTTTATATGAGACTGGGTTGTTTGTGCCGGTAAAAGTTTAGTCTAATATTTAGTTTTTAAAATATTAGACTTTGAATTATTGGCGATGACATAGTAGCTATTCTTATTAGATAACAGATATGCTACATATGGTATTTTAAGTCTTTGAGAAAAAACTTAAAGGCTTACTCTTACTAACTTTACACATGTGTAGGCTATATAAAATACTTAGTCAAAAACGAAATAAGATTGATCAAATAATAATAATAAAACGTCTCTTCTTTCTCATAATAAGTAAAACCAAGAATAAGAATAAGAGAAATATGGAATCATCACAGAAAATACTCCCGGTACACAAACCAACCGGGTTGAAAGGTATATTCATATTGTATGTTGTTTCCTGAATGATAGGCTAATTGATCATAATTACATAATTAATTGTTGATAATTGTTTTTTCGTTTTGGTTTTTTAAAGAAATACCTTCTGATCTTTTGATTTTCTACTTCAAAATAAATCAAGAGAAATAAGAAACGGTTTGATTGTTTTATATTTTTTTTTGTTTTGTCTATGAAAATCAAATGGAAATTAAGCTAGATCTTTTGTAATTTTTGTTCAGGGGTAAAAACAAGATGCTTTAATAGGCCTATTTTCGCACAAGTCACCACGGCCCTCAACTCATCCTGTCTTGCCTGTCCCATCACGCAGAATAAGAGTTAATCAGCACTGAGAATTATTTAGCTACAATAATGTTTCTTCATTTGGCTGTTGCAGGCTATTTCTTGCCAATAAAGAGCACACTTCTCTTGTCCGCGGAGTCGCCGGCGGGATGAAGCACCTGGTAGTCATCCATGTGAACATCATAAAAGTCTCCATTTTCTCCATAAAACAATCGGACCATAGCCTCATCAGGGTTTCATCGCTTCAGTTCAAAATTCCACAATACAGCCCATGGGCCTTAAGACACTGACGTAGATTATTACGGTGAAAACTTAAGCGCATACATATACATATATACATATATACATATATACATATATACACACACATATATATATATACACATACATATACAGGTCCTTCTCAGAAAATTAGCATATTGTGAAAAAAGTTCATTATTTTCCATAATGTAATGATAAAATTTAAATTTCATATATTTTTGTGAGGACGCTGAGGCGGCATTAGAATCCATGTGCAGTATTTATTTACAGTTCACAGCAAACAACTCCAAATCGACAGGCAATGGGCAGAAACGAGAGGCAGGCAGAAGTTCAAACACAATAAAGCAGTCCAATCCAAACACCAGTACAAAGGGAAATCCACAAGGCTGAAACACGATCAAACAGGCAATGGTCATAACCAGATAGCAAAACAATGATGGATAGAAACGCTCGGTAAGGCAGGTTAACTGGCAATACTCGAGACTGGAATGATGGCTAGGCCATGCTTAAATGTCCACCAAACAGGAAGTAACCAATGAAGCAGAGGGAGCTGCACAGAATCAGTACTCGGGAGAGGGCTCCCTCTGCTGGCATGGCGTTACAGAATCCCCCCCCCTAGGAGCGACTCCTGGCGCTCTACGAGGACGTCCCCGTGGTCGCGGTGCTGGACGGTCGGTCTGGCTCGATGGAATTCTTCAATAAGTGATGGATCCAGGATGTCGTGAGCGGCTACCCATGATCTCTCCTCAGGTCCGTATCCCTCCCAGTCCACCAAGTATTGGAGCCGACCCCCTCTCCGTCTGGAGTCCAACAACTCCCTTACCACATATGCCGGAGTTCCATCAATGTCCAGCGGTGGAGGTGGCTCCCGGTTCTCGACGTTGGGGTCGGCCTCCGGGTGGACCGGTTTGAGGAGGGAAACATGGAAGGATGGAGATACACGATAGTTAGCAGGAAGTTCCAACAGATAAGTAACCTCATTTATCTGTCTCAAGATTTTAAATGGGCCTATATACCTTGGGCTCAGCTTCCTGCTGGGTAGTCATAACTTGAGGTCCCGCGTGGAGAGCCAGACCCTTTGTCCAGGTTGGTAGGGAGGATGTGGGCGTCGCCGTCTATTGGCCTGGATTTCCTGGTTCCTGGTCGCTCTTTGCAGACGCACATGAGCGCTGTCCCACACCCTCTCACTACGTTGAATCCAGTCATCCACTGCTGGTACTAGAGATGGTTCACCGGACCACGGGAACATGGGGGGTTGGTATCCTAGCACGCACTGGAAAGGAGTGAGTCCAGTAGATGAATGCCTTAGCGAGTTTTGTGCATACTCTGTCCATGGCAAAAACTCGGACCAACGATGCTGTTCACGACCACAGTATGACCTGAGATATCTGCCAATTTCTTGGTTCAGTCTTTCAACTTGTCCGTTTGATTGAGGATGGTAACCTGAAGTCAAACTAACAAATAAACTAAAAAAAACAACTAATGTCCAGTTGTCTACAGAAGGCCCTCCATACCTGTGATGTGAACTGTGTCCCTCTGTCGGACACGATGTCTTCAGGTATACCATAGACTCGAAAGACGTGATGAAACATTGCTTGGGCTGTTTCCATGGCCGTGGGGAGACCTTTCAAAGGGAAAAGCCGGCAGGCTTTAGAGAACCGGTCAATAATTACCAGAATGGTCGTGAATCCGTTCGATAGGGGAAGATCAGTGACAAAGTCTATTGAGAGGTGGGACCAAGGCCTTTGAGGTATAGGCAGGGGTTGTAATAAACCAGATGGTAGTTCCTTGGGTGTTTTAGATTGTGCACAGACTGAACAGGACTTGACATAGTTAGCCACGTCCTTGACCATGGACGGCCACCAAAACGAGTTCTGTGTGAGGTGAAGGGTTCTCGAAATACCTGGATGGCCTGAGCAAAGTGATGTGTGGACCCATTGCATGACTTGAACTCTGAGATTTGAAGGAACATAGTGCTTGTTTGGCGGGCAACCTGGTGGTGTGGGCTCGTTCTGTTGTTCTCTCTGAATGTTATCCATCAAATCCCATGTAACTGGCGCAATGATGATAGATGGTGGGAGGATGGATTCCGGTTTAAATTCTGCTTGTGGATGATCATGCCTTCTGGATAATGCATCCGCCTTGCTGTTCTTGCTACCCGGACGGTAGGTGACGGTGAACCGGATCCTTGTAAAGAATAGCGACCAGGGTGCTTGGCGGGGATTTAGTCTTTTTGCCCCCTTAATATACTCGAGATTCTTGTGATCCGTAATGACCTGGAAGGGGTGAGTGGAGCCCTCCAGCCAATGTCTCCATTCTTCAATGGCCGCTTTCATGGCTAAAAGCTCCTTGTTGCCAACATCATAATTGCACTCGGCATCGGTGAGCTTCCTAGAAAAATATGCACAGGGAAACAGCTTGCCTGGTTGTCCATGGCGTTGCGAGAGCACTGCACCTATCCCACAGTCAGAAGCATCTACTTCTACAATGAATGGTAGGTTAGGGTCTGGATGTTTCAGGATGGGTGCTGTAGTGAAGCTGTTCTTTAGGTTAGTGAATGCTTGAGAGGCTTGATCAGTCCATTTTAGTCTTGACGGTTTACCTTTGAGCAATGATGTCAGTGGTGCTGCTGTCATGCTGTAATTGCGGATGAAACGTCTGTAAAAGTTGGCGAAACCCAGGAAGCGTTGAAGTTCCTTAACTGTGTTGGGTTGAGGCCATTCAGTTACCGCCGTGATCTTGGAGTTATCCATTTCCACACCTTGATAGCTGATGTTGTATCCCAGGAATGAGGTACATTGTACATGAAATTCACATTTCTCTGCTTTTACGTAGAGTTGGTTTTCTAGTAGTCTGGTGAGTACAGTTCTGACATGATGCTTGTGCTCCTCTTCTGACTTGGAGTAAATCAGGATGTCATCGATGTAAGCGACTACATACTTGTTCAGGATGTCTCTGAAGATTTCATTAATGAATGACTGGAAGACGGCAGGTGCATTGGACAGCCCATACGGCATAACCTGGTATTCGTAGACCCCCTAGTGGTCAGGAAGGCAGTTTTCCATTCGTCACCTTCTTTAATTCTGATGAGCTTATAAGCACTTCCGAGATCTAACTTGGTGTAAATTTTGGCCTCTCTGAGCTGTTCAAGTGCTGCAGGTACTAACGGTAGTGGGTAACGAAATTTAACTGTAACCTGATTCAAACCTCTGTAATCAATACATGGACGAAGCCCTCCATCTTTTTTCTACACAAAGAAGAAACCGGCAGCTGCCGGTGAGGTAGATGGACGAATGAACCCAGAGCTAAGAGCTTCTTCTATGTACTCTTCCATGGCTTGGCTCTCAGGACGTGAAAGAGGATAAACCTTACTCTTGGGTGGCATGGCGTTTGGCAAGAGGTCGATGGCACAATCCCCGGGACGATGAGGTGGTAGCAGTGTTGCTTTAGCTTGACTGAAGACCTCCTGTAGTTCCTGGTAACATGACGGGATGACAACTGGTTTTGACGCAGGGCTTTCTACACTGGTGGTTAGACAGGGTTTGGTAATGCTGTGGTTTAGACAGTGAGAAAAACAGAACTGTGACCATTGCGTGATCTCACCGTGGAGCCAAGAGATGACCGGGTCATGAACAGATAGCCAGGGGTATCCGAGGATGATTTCATGACATGGAGAGTTAATCACGTAGAATGTGATGGTTTCCTGATGAAACAATCCTACTTGAAGTTGCATGGGCAGAGTTTTTTGATTGATACCATCTCCGATGGGTTTGTTGTTGATGCCATTAACCTTGTTTGGAGGATTGCAGGGTTGTGTGGGAATATTAAATGTTGTTATGAGGTCTTGATGAATCAAATTTAATGCTGAACCAGAGTCAATCAGCGCTGTGAATTCAAAAGAGTCATTTTCGATATACATTTTTACTGTGGTAATGGGAGACTTGATGTTAGGGAGTGAAAGACTGTCAACACTCACCCGGCTGTTTGTAACGGTGTTCCTCCGGGCTTTGAGTGGGCAAACAGAATTGCGATGGCCTGCCTCTCCACAGTAGAAGCACAGGTTGTGGACTAGCCGTCGTGATCTCTCCTCATCAGATAGTCTGGTGACTCCTAGTTGCATGGGTTCATGACTGGCATGATCATTAGATTGGTTAGGGCTAGAAATCTGTGTTACTGGTTGGATAGGCATGTTTCTCACAGGGGTGGACTTGATTTGAGCATGGTTGCTTCGCATAAGATTGTCAATCTTGATAGCTAGTGTAACATAGTCTGAGAAAGAGTGATCCTCACCCTTGCACGCAAGCTCCGTCTGTAGCTGTATGTTCAGACTGCGTTGAAACATGGCCTTGAGTGAAACGTCATTCCAGCCACTTTGAGCAGCGATCGTTCTGAACTCTATGGCGTAATCAGCGGCTGTCCTACTGGGTCAGTTGCATGAGACGGGTAGAAATATCTTGGCCACCTGCTGGATACTCAAACACCTCTTTGAGTTGTTTCACAAAATACGTGTAGGATGTTCGAAACACACGGTCAGATTCCCAGACTGCCGCGGCCCACTCGATTGCTTTACCAGTTAGCAAAGACATGACAAATGCACATTTCTTCTCATCAGACTCAAAGTCAAATTCTTGATGCATGAAATATATTTCAACTTGCTGGAGAAATCCTTTACATTGCTCCGCTGAACCATCAAATTTATTAGGTAAAGCGAGGCTTACCTTCCGAGGCGTGGGCAGTGGTAGCGATTGTAGGCGTTGCGTGAGATATTCGTTCGCCGCTTGAGCTTGAGCCAGTTGGTCTCTGTACTGCTTGAGCATATCGCCTTGATAAGCGAGAGCGGCCTGTAGATTGGCAACTTCTGCTGGATTCATCGGTGGCGAAGTATTATGTAAGGACGCTGAGGCGGCATTAGAATCCATGTGCAGTAATTATTTACAGTTCACAGCAAACAACTCCAAATCGACAGGCAATGGGCAGAAACGAGAGGCAGGCAGAAGTTCAAACACAATAAAGCAGTCCAATCCTAACACCAGTACAAAGGGAAATCCACAAGGCTGAAACACGATCAAACAGGCAATGGTCATAACCAGATAGCAAAACAATGATGGATAGAAACGCTCGGTAAGGCAGGTTAACTGGCAATACTTCGCACTGGAATGATGGCTAGGCCATGCTTAAAATGTCCACCAAACAGGAAGTAGCCAATGAAGCAGAGGGAGCTGCACAGAATCAGTACTCGGGAGAGGGCTCCCTCTGCTGGCATGGCGTTACAATTTTAGATTCATTGCACACCAACTGAAATATTTCAGATCTTATATTGTTTAAATACTGATGATTTTGGCATACAGCTCATAAAAAATTAGCATATTTCATCCGACCAATAAAACAAAAGTGTTTTTAATACAAAAAGTCAACCTTCAAATAATTAAGTTCAGTTATGCACTCAATACTTGGTCTGGAATCCTTTTGCAGAAATGACTGCTTCAGTGGAGCGTGGCATGGAGGCAATCAGCCTGTGGCACTGCTGAGGTGTTATGGAGGCCCAGGATGCTTCGATAGCGGCCTTAAGCTCATCCAGAATGTTGGGTCTTACGTCTCTCAACTTTCTCTTCACAATATCCCACAGATTCTCTATGGGGTTCAGGTCAGGAGAGTTGGCAGGCCAATTGAGCACAGCAATACCATGGTCAGTTAACCATTTACCAGTGGTTTTGGCACTTTGAGCAGGTGCCAGGTCGTGCTGAAAAACAAAATCTCCATAAAGCTTTTCAGCAGATGGAAGCATGAAGTGCTCCAAAATCTCCTGATAGCTAGCTGCATTGACCCTGCCCTTGATAAAACACAGTGGACCAACACCAGCAGCTGACATGGCACCCCAGACCATCACTGACTGTGGGTACTTGACACTGGACTTCAGGCATTTTGGCATTTCCTTCTCCCCAGTCTTCCTCCAGACTCTGGCACCTTGATTTCCGAATGACATGCAAAATTTGAGCGACAGTCCAGTGCTGCTTCTCTGTAGCCCAGGTCAGCTGCTGTTTCTGGTTCAAAAGTGGCTTGACCTGGGGAATGCGGCACCTGTAGCCCATTTCCTGCACACGCCTGTGCAAGGTGGCTCTGGATGTTTCTACTCCAGCATCAGTCCACTGCTTCTTGTTGTGCAGCGTTTTTTGCCACACTTTTTCCTTCCCACAGACTTCCCACTGAGGTGCCTTGATACAGCACTCTGGGATCAGCCTATTCGTTCAGAAATTTCTTTCTGTTCTTACCCTCTCGCTTGAGGGTGTCAATGATGGCCTTCTGGACAGCAGTCAGGTCTTACCCATGATTGCGGTTTTGAGTAATGAACCAAGCGGAGAGTTTTTAAAAGCCTCAGGAATCTTTTGCAGGTGTTTAGAGTTAATTCGTTGATTCAGATGATTAGATTAATAGCTCGTTTAGAGAACCTTTTCATGATATGCTAATTTTTTAAGATAGGAATTTTGGGTTTTTTATGAGCTGTATGCCAAAATCATCAGTATTAAAACAATAAAAGACCTGAAATATTTCAGTTGGTGTGCAATGAATCAAAAATATATGAAAGTTAAATATTTTTCATTACATTATGGAAAATAATGAACTTTTATCACAATATGCAATTTTTTTTAGAAGGACCTGTATATATATATATTTTAGTGGTGGGCCGTTATCGGCGTTAATGTGCTGCGTTAACATGAGACTCTTATCGGGCAAAAAAAAATATCGCCGTTAATCTATTCTCAAAATTGGGTTGGGAGCTGGGTCTATACTACGCAAGCTATGATGACTTTCACCATGATATTTTAGCGCGGATGTATTCCTAGCCGAATTGCACTGTAGGGAGCAAGAACGAGTCTTCGAACCTGCGTGTATGCCTACTGTGAAATTACCACATCAAGCATGAACACTGGCATCCGAACTCAGGTGCGCACCCGTGAACCGTACTTGAGTCCTGACGAGCGTGACTGACGTACTGTAAGAGAGCTGTAAATCTCATTTCTGCTCATCTTCAGCGTTCTTTAGAGCATTTGCAGTACATTCGCGTCAGATAGACGCAAGTGTCATTACATACTGAAGCTTTGGTAACAAAACGTCTCGGCTACGGATGTAACCCTCGTTCCCTGAGGAGGGAACGGAGACGTAACGTTAGTGACTAACGAATGGGGTTTCGCCAGAAGCCTATCATCTTCGAGCTTAGAGAAAACGCCCAATGGCGTGCCAATGCCATGGGGCATGCGGAATTTGCATACGTAACTCCGCCTCACCGTGTGAGTATATAAGGAGGTACGTGGCAACATTGCATTTTGTTACCTGCTTGAGGAGCCAAGACTGAACTCCTGCGTTCCAGGTAGCACAGCTGATGTGGTAACGGGACGTTACGTCTCCGTTCCCTCCTCAGGGAACGAGGGTTACATCCGTAACCGAGACGTTCCCTTTCGTTCAGTCACTACGACGTAACGTTAGTGACTAACGAATGGGGGTCCAATCTAATCCCGCCACTCAGCTGTCTTTTAGTGCCCTGCGTAAGTGCGAGTTCCCTGTCATAAGACTAGTACGGACAAAGGATTCCCACTTATCACAGGAATACCAAGGTACACTGGGAAGCATATCCCAGTGAGGAAATGCCAAGATGCCTACCCGTAGGGAGGACTTAAGAGTACACATATGACCCGCAAGGGTTGCATATGGGAAACTCTAGGGTACCAGCCGAAGGTGGATTTTTAACCCTAGGCATGGCCGGGACATGCCAAGGGAAGAAACCCGCTCACTGCGGAGGCTTACGGTGAAATACACATGTGGGGGTCGCCGGAGGGGAACCATGCACACGGGGCACCTGGCCGGATACGAGGGTCTGGGCTCGCTAGAGGGCAGACACACAGGCATCGGCGTAAGCAGTACTGGAGGAACTCAGGGCTCTCGGGGAGCTCACCTGAGGAAAATCGCACGTATCCAGTCCGAGGAGTGGAATGGCGAGCAAGCGAAGACACCTAAGCCTGGCCCATTACCGGCCCTCGGGGAGTACATAGTCGGACATTGGCTCCACTCGGAGATTGTAGAATCTGGTGAATGTGTTAGGTGTCGCCCAGCCTGCAGCTCTGCAGATGTCTGTTAGCGAGGCGCCATGCGCTAAAACCCAAGAGGAGGCACTCCGAGTGGAGTGAGCCCGAACCCCAAGGGGACATGGTCGACCTTGCTGCTGGTAAGCCAAAACAATGGTGTCCACTATCCAGTGAGACAGCCTCTGCTTTGAGAGAGCACTTCCCTTCCGCTCTCCACCATAACAGAAAAAGAGCTGGTCTGAGGTCCTGAAACACTGCGTCACGCTTCACGAGGCGCGGAGCGCGCGTACTGGACAGAGCAGTGCCAAGACTGGGTCTGCCCCCTCCACGGGCAGCGCTTGCAGGTTCACCACCTGGTCTCTGAACGGAGTGGTGGGAAACTTGGGCACATATCCAGGCCGGGGTCTCAGGATCACGTGAGAATTAGCCGGCCCGAACTCCAGGCACGCTTCGTCAACCGAAAATGCCTGCAGGTCCCCGACCCTCTTGACGGAGGCCAATGAGGTCAGCAGAGCAGTCTTCATTGACAGGATCTTAATATCAACCGACCGCAAAGGCTCAAAGGGAGGCCTCTGCAGAGCACTTAAAACTACTGAGAGGTCCCAAGAGGAACGAGAGGAGAGCGAGGAGGATTCAGTCTCCTCGCCCCCCTCAGGAACCTGATGATCAGGTCGTGCTGACTTACCTTTCTGTTCTCCAAGAGATCGTGGTGGGCAGATATTGCGGCCACATAAACTTTGAGGGTGGAGGGAGACAGCCTTCGCTCCAACCCTTCTTGGAGGAACGAGAGCACGGACCCGATCGGGCATTTCCAGGGGTCTTCTTGGCGGGAAGAGCACCAGGTGAAGAAGAGGTTCCACTTCAACGCATAGGCATGCCGAGTGGACTCTGCCCTAGCGGAAGTGATGGTGGCGACCACCGAAGGTGGCAGGCCACTCAAACCTGCCGCATCCCATCCAGGAGCCACACGTGGAGGCTCCACAGATCGGGACGCGGGTGCCAAAGAGTGCCCCGTCTCTGAGTGAGGAGGTCTCAGAGGAATAGGCCAGGGAGGGGCTGTCGCAAGGAGTAAGAGTTCGGAGAACCAGGCCCGGCCGTGCCAGTACGGGGCGACCAAAAGGACCTGCTCCTTGTCCTCCCTGATCTTGCACAAGAGTTGTGCGAGTAGGCTCACTGGGGGAAACGCATTCTTGCGTAAGCCCCGCGGCCAGCTGTGCACCAGAGCATCCGTGCCGAGCGTGCCCTCGGACAGGGAATAGAACAGGCTGCAGTGGGAAGAGTCGTGGGAGGCAACAGATCTACCTGCGCGTCCCCGAACTGTTCCCAAATCAGCTGGACCGACTAGGGATGGAGTCTCCATTCTCCCGGGAAAGGCTGAAACCGCGAGAGCTCTTCGGCTGCGAGGTTCAGGACTCCCGGAATATGGACAGCACGAAGGGACCTCAGGCACTTCTGACTCCACAGAACGAGACGGCGGGCGAGTTGAGACATACGGCGGGAGCGTAGACCGCCCTGATGGTTGATGTACGCTACTACGGCCGTGTTGTCTGTCCGGACAAGCACATTTTGACCCTTCAGCAACGCTCGGAAGCGGTGCAGGGCGAACCGTACTGCCAGCAACTCATGCAGGCAATTGACATGCAGGAGGCGCTGGGGTCCTGTCCGAAGCCCGCGGCTGCTTGTCCATTGCACATGGCACCCCAACCCGTGGCAGAGGTATCCGTCGATACGACAACATGCCTGGAAACTCGTTCTAATTGCACCCCGGCCCGTAGAAATTGAGGTTCGACCACGGGGTGAGCGTCTGTAAGTAGGCCCGAGTCACTTGGACCCGGAGCGCCAGACTGCCATGCCCATCTCGGGACCCGATCGCGAAGCCAATGCTGAAGCGGTCTCATATGAAGCAATCCGAGCGGCGTCACCGCGGCTCCAGATGCCCATATGCCCCAGGAGCCTCTGAAACACTTCAGTGGAACCGCACTCTTGCTTCGAATTAACAAGGCAAGTCAGCATTGACAGCGCGTGCTCGCTGGTAAGCTGCACGCATATGGCGACCGAGTTGAAAACCATACCAGGAAAAGAGATCCCCTGCACGGAGCAGAGTTGCTCTTCTCCTAGTTGACCTGAAGGCCCAGACAGGCTACGTGCTGGAGCACTAGAACTCTGTGTTCGCACCCTGTCTCGAGAGTGACTCAGTCTGAGTCAGTCGCCGAGGCAGTTCAGGATGCGAACCCCGTGCTGCCTGAGTGGCGCAAGGGCTGCCTCGACAGACTTCGTGAAGTCACGAGGGGACAGAGCTAGCCCGAATGGGAGGAACGCGTACTGAATGTCCGCCCCTCGAAGCAGACCTGTAGGAACGGTCCGCGTCGAGGTAGGAGACAAAGAAGTAGGCGTTCTTCAGGTCAATCGCTGCAACCAATCAACTGGACGAACACATTCGAGAAGGCGTTCGCTGCCAACATCCTGAACGGAAGCCAGTAAGGATTGGCTCAGGATGGGCAGATCCAGGATTGGCCATAACCCACCGGTTTTCTAGGGTACAATGAAGTAAAGGCAGAGGCCCGGACTTCATTTCGGCTGGAGGGACAGGCTCGATCGCACCCTTCGCCAGTAGGGTGGCAACCTCCGCACGCATGACTGGGACATTGGGCCCCACCATGGTGAGCGGACTCCCCGAAGCGGGGAGGAGCCTGCGCAAATTGAATCGCGTAGCCGAGCCTGATGGTTTTCGCAGCCCGGCGGACAGTCCTGGAAGCTGAAGTCAGACTCCCAGGAACTGACCACGGGGGTCAATCGAACCACAGACGTAACCCGAGTGGGGCAGCGAGGCAGCGTGACTGGCCCAGACGTGGGAGGCATAGCGTCCCGGTGTGGGGGCACAGCCAGCAGCTGCGTCCTGACAGAGGAGACCAGGAAGGGCGCGTTCCACTGGGGTCTGCTCTGAGAGGCTGGCGAGAGAGAGGGACGAGAGCGGCATGGCCCGAGGGCGGTGCACACTGCCATCACCAGTCTCTGTGTCCTCAGGGATGGGGACACCAGTTCTCTCCAAGCGCCGCCAGCGCACTGGGCATCATCCTGCAACCTCCTCCATGACACGGCCCCGGTGAAGGCTGCTGCTGGGGCCGGGTGGGAGGGGGAGGGCGCCGGGCGGCGAGCGGACCGAGGCAACTGAGCCGGCGGCTGGTGCAGCAGCTGGCCGCCGGGGCAGTACGTGTTACAGCCTCAGTCTGCTCTAGGGCGGCCGAGAACCGTTGGGCGCAGTTCTCAGCCGCGCCGCCAAAGAGGCCAGCCTGGGATATGGGCGAGTTGAGGAGGTGGGCTCACTCAACTACCTCCACACCACCAGGTTAGGCCAGGTGTTTCTCCCGGACCACAACTGTGGACATCGCCCGGCCCAGGGAGCGTGTGGCCACCTTCACCGCCCAGAGGGCGGTATCAGTGGCGGCACGCAGCTCATTGAAGAGCCCTGGGTCGGCTCCACCCTCGTGCTTGTGCAAAGGGGCGGCGGCCTTCCCCGTAGCTCTGCAGGACCACGCCACCGAAGTAGACGGGCCCTGAGGCTTCGGGAGGGTGCTTAGGATAGCCACGTCGAAGCACTCCGTGGACACCGTAGTGCGCAACAGAGTGCCCAACAGTGGGGGGGACCCCAGTGTACCCTAGGCCACGGCCCCATCGAGGGCAGAGAAGGCGGAGGAGGCCAAGCGGTCACGGGAAGTACGGGGACTCCCCGGACCGCGTGACCTCCTCATGCACCTCGGGGCGTAAGGCATTGGGGGCGGGGCCCAACAGCTGTCAGGTGCAGTCCCCAAAAACCAATCACGCAACCACGAGCACTCGTGACAGGGTGGAGTTCCACACCAGCCCGAGGCTCGCAGCTGCCCGAGATAACATGGCTGTCAACTTTGGGTCAGATCAGGCGGCGCTGACACACCCGGAGGCGGAGCACAGCCTAATCGTCATCCCCAAAGGACTCTAGCCCACCTTGGGATGCGGCGATCTAAATCTCACTGCTATCTGGAGTGTGAACTGAACGAACGAGGCGTCAGAGACGGGCCGCTGTTTCAGTCCAGCACTCGCGGGAAGCGATGTGCGAGAGGGGGGTGTGGCCGAGGAATGAACGTCGGGGGTCTTAATACCACAGCACAGCCCTCAGGTCACCCTGGCCACCAGCCAAAGTACCACCCTCTCGGAGACGGTAGATTGGGGTGTGGCAGAGGGACTCTCTCCTCACAGAGATCACTGAGTCTCGACCACAACATCCCGATGGTCACATTCCCGCAGTGGGAACATGACACATCCACAAACACTGCCCAAACGTGCTGAAGCCCAAACACATCGAGCAGTGAAAGTGCCCATAGACAGCAATGGATATCGATCGCATTCGAAGTGCGCTGGCGAACCGTCTTGAAAAGACGTGCCACGCGCAAGCTCTTTTGTGAGAGGAAGCCTCGCAGTCGATGCCGGCGCCCAGGAAACACACACCAGCTGTCAACAGACCACTGCGCAGATCAGCAGGCAGGAAGTATGCGATCACTGGAACGCGCCATTACACCAACACCGACTGGAAAGCTGCTCGCCTCAAGAAGCTGACAGAGTCTCAGAAGGCTGTAGGAGTGAAGAGGTCCTCTTGGCTCCGTAAGCAGAAACTTAATGCGATGTTGCCACGTACCTCCTTATATACTCACACGGTGAGGTGGAGTTACGTATGCAAATTCCGCATGCCCCATGGCATTGGCACGCCATTGGGCGTTTTCTCTAAGCTCGAAGATGATAGGCTTCTAAGTGAAACCCCCATTCGTTAGTCACTAACGTTACGTCGTAGTGACTGAACGAAAGGGAACCAACGTTTCAAAAACAAAAATATGAAAAGTTAGGTGAACAACGCTATTCATTTTGCCACCTTCTCGCTCGCCTTTGTTGCCAAGCAACGGGGTAAACAGCTGCTGCTCTGATGACGCAAACGCACCACGGTTCAGACCCAAATAATATAATATGAACACGGTAGCGGGGCAGCGGGGGTCCAGCAATTGAACTTGGGTTCGGTCAGGCAATCGAACCAAGTGTGAAAGCAAAATTAATCTAGATTAAAAAAATTAATCTATGCCCACCTCTAATATATATATATATATATATATATATATATATATATATATATATATATATATATATATATACCGTATTTTCCGCACTAAAAACACTTAAAAGCCTTTCATTTTTTCAAAAAACGACAGTGCGCCTTAGTCCGGAGCGCCTTATATATGGATCAAGGCGCTCTGTCAAAATGTTTCAGTATGAAAAACCAATAAAATATATTGGTAATAAAAAATATATAATAATAATAAAATGCAGAGGTGGAAAGAGTACTGAACATTTTTACTCAAGTGCAAGTACTGTTACATTGCTGAAATAATATTAAATTATAAGTAAAAGTACTGGTGTCAAAAATGTACTTAAGTAAAAGTACAAACTACTCTTCTCAAAAACTACTCAGAGTACTAGTTACTTTTTAGCCGGCGATATTTAATTAAGTACCAATATATATTTAATAAAATCATTTATCTATTTAGAAAATAGCTACTTTCAACAAAAAACACTTTTACCTTTAATGAATTAGTGTAAATAAATTATAGCACTATAAATTAGTGGTCATGATACTGGAATTTCTAAGTTCAATATGATATACGTTGAAAAATATCAATATTCAGTATAATATTCAATACCATGGGGAAAACCTCAGAATACTGCATACTGTAATTTTGATATCTCTTGTCAAAGAAATCATTATTTTCAAGCTTCAAAAAGCACAAGACTCATTGTAACAGTAATCCATTTTAATGGGGGTTGGGGAATCACATCTCGGATGGCATGGCCTGAGGTTGTCAACAGCAAATTTTCATTATTGGGTTAACTATCCCTTTAATTTCTTGTTCAAGAGCACAAAGATTCGCAATTGCACGGGACACAGGGAGAGCACGCACACAATATCTGAGTGAGAGGAGAGGCAGTTCATGTGTAGTGTATATTTGATCTTCGTTAAACTACACGCTCTCAACATCTGCCATTAAAACAAGGCATAGAAACCTGCGGGTATGAATAAAATGATGCGCAATACTATGGAGTTAGGATCATGCCAAAACCTCACACACACACACAACGTGTTTTACTCGCACCAAACGATTCACAAACAAACTCAGCGTGGTTTGCAAATGCAAAACATCACTCACAAACTAATGCATTTTGTTCTGCAAATAAAAAAAACTTACCTATCAAAAATACAGTACGTTTTACATATACAAAGAAACGTATTTCTTCAATGACAAAGAATACCCTCAAGTACAAACTAAAATCTTTCAAGTACAAAAAAAAATCCTTCGAGTAAAAAAAAAAACCTTCAAGTGCAAAACAAAATCCTTCAAGTACAAAACAAAATTCTTCAAGTACAAAACAAAAATCCTTCAAGTACAAAACAAAATTCTACAAGTACGAAAAACTGTCACGTGACTTTTGGCACAAATTTTTCGCTTGCTGATCCACGCAAATGCCTTCAGATCCACACGCATGCTAGTAAACGGTCATGTAATTCGCACTCCACGACAGCAGGTGGCGCTGTTACCGACTTGCTTGGCGCCGCCACGGACATGGAAAGAGAAGAGAAGAAGAAACGCTAGCGTGTGGGACGTTTTTTGAACAAGATGAGTGGCCAACAGGTGAGTTTGCTGTCTTTGCTGGACTGGTGAATAAAATCAAATGTTATAAATGTTAGTAAATATCAAACTCCAGAAATGTCTGTCGTGGGTAGGGTGAATGGCCGTAGCCAGCTATGAGGTCAGGTCACCGAGGTCCGGGCCTCGGTAATTTTTTTTATATTCAAAAATAAAATTGCAAGCTCTCTGAATGATTAATTAGCCTTTTAAACCACTTCATATGAGTGTTTGCAATTCATGTCGCTGCGAGAAGGTAACGTTAGAACAGTGAACGGGCTTGAGAGCGTGTTGTGAGGGTTAGGTGAAACCTCCGTGTTGCCAGATCCACCTATTATACGTCTTTTTGGAATCGTTTTTCCCACTTATTGTGACACTTTAGGAAGTTTGTTTTTTTATTACCTTTACAAGTTACTGTGAAGTGGCGAAGTTATGAGATGGTGATAACAATAGAAAATATAAAAATATGTCTGGCCATTTTATTTATGATGCATATATTCAATTACCACTTAATCTACGGTTTACAGTAGTTGGTTGTATTTAAACTGCAGTGCATTTAAAATCTCTGTAGCTTTTTCAGTAGTTAAGTACTTTGGGTCATGTAGTTTAGCTAGTTAATTATAAACTGCAAATTCATAGTATTCAAATAACATTTTTTTCCACAGCTCATTGGCCACAGTTGTCATTTAATGACAATCACCTGTTATTTATATTTTCATGTGGTTTGAGTTTAAGATGTATATGTGTGCCAATATCGTGTGCCAATATTTGAGGTCTCTATCACTAATGGTCATGAAGATATTAAGAATAAAGGAAAGTGTAGTTTTTGGTCATTTTACTGGTCATGTTCAATTATACCAGTATTTTTGACCTCATACATTTTTCCTCTTTCCCCCTCTCTCTAGGAACTGCTTGCACAAACAATGTTTGAGAGGCTCCACACACGGCTCCAGCATGTTGTCAGTCAGCAGCCACTTGACCTGGATTACCTTGAATTTGTGTGTTCTCAGGAGGCTGTTCTTTTTAGTGCTGCCTCTAACCAGGTTCTCATCCCAAAAGCCATTGTAGATGCACTCACAGAGCTGCACAATTTGGTTGTTGAAGAAAGAGAAAATCAGGTCCCCATAGTATCTGTGCAGGTTCGTCATGGAGCAACTGGGCGTCCAAAATTTAACATTTCTCCGGATTCTCTGTTACATCTCATCGACCAAGGTCTTCCTGTGCCGTGTATTGCTAACTTGATGGGAGTGTCCACTCGCTCTCTCTTCAGAAGAATGAGAGAGTTTGGCTTTTCTGTCAGAGCAACCTATAGCACCTGTTCAAACGCAGAGTTGGACCATTTGGTAACTGAAATAAAAAAAGACATGCCTCATGCTGGGTACCGCTTGGTTAAGGGAAGCTTGCAGGCCAGAGGATTCAGAGTGCAGTGGGAGAGGGTGCGGGCCTCCATGCACCGTGTGGACACTGTTGGCATCCTTTCTCGCATGAACCAGCTAGGGTGTGTTGTGCGTCGCACCTACTCAGTTCCTGGTCTTAAAGCTCTGGTCCATGTGGACACCAATCACAAGCTAATACGGTCTGTATAATTCTACGAGTTAAAGAGTATTGTCTTGACCAGCTGTATATAAAAACTTTCATGATATCACTTCTGTTTTGATTTGATGCCATATAAATGAAATGGATTTCACTTACATATATTGCAGGCTGTACTATTATAGTGTCTTTTGTCTAACCAGGTACAACATTGTCATTTTTGGTGCTGTGGATGGCTTTTCTCGAAAGGTATAATTTAAGTAAAAAAAAAAAACATTTAAGATGACAGCTTGAAAAAGAAAGAAATCACCCCTTTTTTTCTAAAGATCATGTACCTGGGTGCAGCGAACAACAATCGGTCCTCAACAGCACTGGCCTTCTTCCATCAATCGGTGGACCGATATGGATTTCCATCAAGGTATACAGTGGGTCATTCCTTGCTTTGCGTTCCTCACTACAATATGCAATCTTGTAAGCCATGCATCTAAAGAATGTACAGAAGGATATAAAGCAAAGAGATGAAAAGGTACTAATGGTGCTCTCTCTGTTCTGCAGTAAATGAAAAAGAAATGTGTGGAGTTCTCCCTCCGGATTTGGTGAAAAAGGGAGCGGATAAAGGACATTACTTTTCTGTTTACTGCAGAGCATCCATGTTTCTGACAAAACACTTAATTGTATTTTTAGATAAATTAAATGGGCAGTACCTGGTAGCCTTGTCCGCTTAAATGGAGTATAAATCAACATAAAAATAGTATTTGCAGTATATTAAATCATTTTTGACCTAATTATTTTACACTGAAATGATCACACACTTGAGACAGACAGACACCAGTGCTCGCTGCTCGGCGGTCCGAGGAAAAACACACAGGCCGCGGTACTTGGTGCTGCCACAGCGAAGACGTCTTTGACATGGTTTAGTGACTAAACGTTCATTAAACAAATACTGAGCAACCTTCTAGAAGTCTTCAGTAAGCATAGAGCTATCGATCGCCAGTGGATTGGGCTAATCCAAAATTGTGAAAACAAGGGGGTGTTCTGAAGACAGGCTGTGACCTCTGAAACAGTGAGTTCTGAAAACACCCCCATTAGCACTTAGCACTTCACTCCTGATGAAATTAACACCTAAATTATTTGACCAATCAGAATTTTCGTCGAACATATTGACCAGTGGACTACAGCCCCCAGCTGTCGGAATGTAGAGAGATTTATATTTCATTGTATTTTTTGTTGTTGCTAAATTCAACTACTTACTGCATCTTTAAGTGCAAAACTGGTGTGTTTACATGATATGTTGACAAACAAACAGGAAATGCCTGAAGTTAAAATTGTTTAGAGCACCACATATAATAAATGCACAAAATGTATATTTTTAGGGTAAGAGCGGATCATGGAGTCGAGAACGTTGACATTGCACGGCTGATGTTCTCTATCAAGGGAACAGGAAGGTCCAGTTTCATTGCTGGGAAGAGCGTTCACAATCAAAGGCAGGTTTTTGTCACAATTCTATATAGCAAAGCTATTTTTTTTCATCATATCACACAATAATTTAAACAGCTCGTTTTTTGTACTTTTGATATATGCTCAAAATGGAAAATAATGGAACACGGACCCAATTTGATTCATACTTAATTTTTTTGATTTGTGTGACCAAGAAGTGGTGGACTTTGTCTTGCATAATATTGCAGCAAATACGCTTGGGCGATGGTGGTACCTGATTAATGTGGTACCTGATTAATGCATTGAATATAAGATTGATCATCACCATAACTGTTTTTTCCCCCACAAAGTAAATTTAGATATAAGTCTTTGACATGTACTATATACTGAACAAATTAGGCTTTAACATTAAGAAAAGGAAAAATAATATTCACTTAATTGTGATAAACATTTTTCTTCTGAGACCTTTTGGTTATGCTATTGAAAAAATCGTATGTATTTTGTATGTAAACCATATCTAATCTTGCTCTAACTCTCTTCCCAGAATAGAACGACTCTGGAGAGACGTGTGGTGTGCTGTGACCAGCATATACTACAGTGTGCTGCATTCTCTAGAAGAGGATGGTTTGCTTGACCTGTCAAACATTGCACACCTCTTCAGTTGTCATTATGCGTTCCTACCCAGACAACAAGCTAGTCTTGATATCTTCACCAATGGATGGGATAACCAACCACTCAGAACTGAGGGTAACCTAACACCCAATCAACTGTGGGAGATGGGGAACATTCAGCATGCCATGGCAGAACCAGAAAATGCAGAGGTAAAAGGGAATGTCTGTGCCATTTTGTGCTTCTATGTTTTAAGTTTGTCAGTCCAGAAAAGCACTTATCTAAAGAGGGATGTACTATGAAGCAAGGTCAACATAGTTGTCTTTCTTGTATGAGCATGGTGTGACTGAGTCTTATGTTAATCTAATTTAGATGATTTGTTGAATTCATGGTGCTTTTATTATTAATTACTGTGCATGCATACACTTTCAGTGAGTTCCACTGGCGTACACACATAACTGTTACATATGAGATGCAGTGATGTACATTGCTCGTTTGTAATACTGAAGTGAAATGCTCCACCATTAATGCTCAGTTAACTTTTGAGTTATCATTAACTTCATTACTAAGGCCTGTCTAACATTGCTTTGCTGTCAAGGCTCACATGGGTGCTGCATTATTATTAATCTGAAAATTGGGATATAACCTGCTCCATTGTTTAACCCTTGCTGAAAAGTACTATACGCATGAAGTATGTGTGAAGATTTAAATTTAATTAAAATATATTCAATCAGTTTTTCCAATCAAACTTGGCAATGGGTTTTTATGCTCTACATCAGTGGTTCTCAAAATGGGGTCCCAGTGGTCCTTGAGAGGTTCAAGGGGGTCTTTTATATATTTATATATATACACACACACACATATACACAACTTTTTAATTCCGACTTATTCTAGAAATTTTCCACAAATTTCTTTAAATTTCACCAAAAATGCATCCCATTGACATTAATTTTAACATACATTGACAAAGAAAGTAATGTTATTTAGTCTCAGAATAAATATTGTGTATTTCTGGAGTTTGTTTCAAAATGTAATCAAATGTGGTCCGGGTCCTTGATGTAAAAATGTTTGAGAACCACTGCTCTACATAAACAATTTACATGTCTTTTCAGGGATTGTACCTACCACATTTGGACTGGGAGGACAGTGGCCTGCCTGATGAGCCACACCATGGTGTCACTGTGCCTGAGATGGGTGATATACTGAATGAACAACAAATGGCAGCACTAAGGGCAGCCATAAATCCCCTGGGACACTCCCAATCACATGGCTCAGACATTTACCTACGTACTGTGCAGTATGTTCAGCACTTACTAGGCTTACAGTAAAACGTACATTTGGGTAACAAAAAGAACAGCAGACCTGCCGCCTGTTAGGACTGCCAGCGGCAGCAGGAAGCATAGCATTCCTCAGCTCTCTTAATGTCATATAATGAATGTTCAAACCAAAGACATGTAGATTGTATTATTTTTATTGTAATAGAATCTTAAATCATCTGGGGGGTTGGAACAACCCCCAAAATACATTAACTTTGTTTAAAGGGATAGTTCACCCAAAAATGTATATTCTGTCAGTAATTACTCACCCTCATGTTGTTCCAACCGCGTAAGACCTTCGTTCATCTTCGGAACACAAATTAAGATATTTTTGATGAAATCTGAGTGCTGGATCACTCCTCCATAGGTTGCTAGGTGGCCCAAACTTGCTGGCCCAGAAAATGAAAATTCTGTCATCATTTACTCACTCAAGTTGTTCTAAACCTTAATGAGTTTCTTTGTTCTGCTGAACACAGGGAAGATTTTGGAAGAATGTTTGTAACCAAACAGATCTCGGCCCCCAGTGACTTCCATAGTATATTTTTTTCCTACTATGGAAGTCAATGGGGGCCGAGATCTGTTTGGTTACAAACATTCTTCCAAAATCTTCCCTGTGTTCAGCAGAACAAAGAAACTCATTAAGGTTTAGAACAACTTGAGGGTGAGTAAATGATGACAGAATTTTCATTTTTGGGTGAACTATCCCTTTAATTTTCTGGGCCAGCAAGTTTGGGCCACCTAGCAGCCTATGGAGGAGTGATCCAGCACTCAGATTTCATCAAAAATATCTTAATTTGTGTTCAAGATGAACGAAGGTCTTACGCGGTTGGAACAACATGAGGGTGAGTAATTACTGACAGAATTTACATTTTTGGGTGAACTATCCCTTTAACTGACAACAACAAACAACCCAGGAGACTCTAAGACTCAAACTCTGAACTGCATTTGAAAGAAGCTACACTGCCATTATACCAATCCAAATCCAGTGTCACATGTTTGAAGGCAGGCAATCAATTCTTCCTTGAATACAGTAAAGTCTTGGTAGCGGACAGGAAGACGGAGAACCTCAAAGCAAGTGGAAGACTTTGGCAGACTACAGTTAGTCACCTCCAACGTGAGGGTAGTTGTAGGAGCCTCCCATCCAACCCAGAACTTCACGAGGGCCTTCAGTTCATCACTGGATGCTACAAAATAGAAATATATAAATGCTCAAAATGATAGAGAATGCGTTTTTTATACACTTTGCTCATGGTTGTCAAATATTTTTTGAAGAACAACGCCAAACATGATTTTACCTGACAATTATTGGATATGTAGCTGATGCAAACACTTGATTTTATCATTACAGATTATAATTCAGTTTTATAGAAAATGTTCTAAACAATCTTAAGAGCCATACAGTTGCATTTATGCAGTATAAAAATGAAGAACCTGGCCAGTGTATTTTTTCCAGATATGCTATCAGCCATTGTTTTTGATTTCTGGAAAGCATCTTGTTTCAGGTTATGAACAGAAAGATGGCTGAACATATTTGTACCTGGAAACCCTACACAGGCCAGGTTCTTTTGATAAACAGTATGGCACTGATTTTTTTATGAATAGTTTGAATATAAAAAATTGTGAGATATAACCAAGATATGGCATACAATTTTAATGTAACAAATGTATAAAATAATAAGTTTTATTTATTGTCTTGTTTGCATAAGATTAGATAACCCGGTATCGGGCTGTTCCGGGCTTTTTGGCTGGATCAGCTATCGGATCCAGGACCGACAACAGGACCAATCCAATTCCGATACTGTGCGTTAGCCATGGTTGTTACTGACAAGCTATTAAAACAAAGTATTATAGGACATAAGTATTATAAAAGCACCATAAACGTTTTTATGCACTATATTCAAAGTCTTCTTAATACACTCGATAGCTTCATGTGAAGGAACAAACACACATTTAAAGATATTAAGTTCACGGAAACTGCAACTTAAAGATCTGATTTTATAAAGTCTCAGTAAGCTGTTGGATGGATGCAATTTATGAACTTTCCATTGCGGAGCGAGGATTCCCATGAGAGGATGCTTCTAGAGCATCAATTCTGCGCCCAGGAAGCGCATAAATGTAGTGTACAGGATGATTTAGGCGCATTAATTCTGCACCCGGGATGTGCATAAAAGGTCCAGTCAAGCGCATAATTCCCAAAATAACCATCTGCACACTAAAGCTTTTTTACTATGACAGTTTTATGCAATTAATGAAAATATATTTAGCATACTTATTTGATCAAACATACCGATTATATGTTCTCTTAAACACTGCCATGATTAATGATTACTAATGTTCTTGTAACTTGTAAATCATTTTAAATTATTGGTTTTTACATTTAAAATTAGATGTAGCAGAAAGCACTATACACATTTAACATTGATTGTGTGTGGGTGGGTGCGTGTGCAGTTTTAAATTGTTTAAGAAAATTACAGTAGTATCGGATCGGCAGGTATCGGCTGATACTCAGAATTCTGGTATCGGAATCGGATCGGAAATGAAAAAAGTGGTATCGGGACATCCCTAGTAAATACATCACTCATTACATGAGGGAAGTATACCATTTTGAATGAACCGGCGAAGGTACCCTGTGATGCGGCTCTTATCGGTCACAGAGCATTCATCATCGTCGTCGCTGTCATCAGTCATTGTAGGCCAGATGATGCGTTCCAGAATGCACTACACATACAACACCAAGCAGATAAACCATCTCAGAATCAGGGTTAGGTTTTTACACATGAGGCATTTGTCTTGGTGCAATGGTGCTTAAAAAAATACAAATCACACAAAAAAATTTAATATAAATATATAAATCTCACAAAAATATAAGCCACACAAAAAAACAACACAAGAATCAAGTACTTTTAGAAAAACTACTCCGTGGTGTAACTAGAGCGATTAAGTGCACGCACTGAGACGAGAGAGGTATGTATCAACTCGTCTTAGTTAAGGGAATAACATAGTTTAATATGAAAGAACGGTGGAGTATCCCTTTAACTGAACTATTTACCTGTGGGGTCAAGACAGCACTCGACTCGAGGAAAATCACTGGAGCTACATCTGGACGTTCACTAATGAGTGGCCACAAAATGGTTTCTTTAAGCCCTTTTCTTATTTGCTTTATTTGCCTCATGAACCGTCCAATGACCTAGTGAGAAAAGACACAGAGACAAATCTTTACATGTATAGTGGTTTAAAAGAGAAATGAATGATGTTAAATAGTTTAAACAATATTCAAATACCGCATGACATAGAAGCCTTTCAAATAGCCATCTTCGGTTGTTTTCTGTCATCAAAGGAAAGTCCCATGCAAGACACAAGTTGTCCAGGCTCTCCTTTTCATCAGCTGAGAGTTTAGCACTTTCTTCAAGCTTTAAGACAAAATATGAACACTTAAACCCAATATAGAAGAATCTAAAAAAAACAAAAAAACAATTTGGGCAGTTTGCAGAATACACACAAGTGTAATTTTCTCCCGCAGATCAATGTCTGGACAGTCATTGATTTGTATGACAGTTTCAACTGTGCCCCCACACAGGATGTGAACAATTGCAGGGCTTAGGCCTGTCAGAGCAGGACCTCCATGCAAAAAGCAATGACCAATCATGCGGCCTGCCATCAGAAACAGGTCACTCTCAACAAGGAATGCAGAGGATGAAGGTACAAGATGGTCTGGCTCTCCATCAAACAGCTTTGTTTCACCAGAATTTCCTGTGCAAACAGAATAAATTCCTTGACCAATTAACATGTACTCAAATTTTTAGTGATAGAACAAGAGAAATCAATAGGTATACAGTAGGTATAATCCTAAAAACATCTTAAATGCCACATGAAGTAAAAAAAATAAATTTTCCCAGTTTTAATCTAGTGTTCCTGTGTTAATTGTTCATTTGGCTCTTGATATGACATGTCAAATAAAACAGTGTCAGAATTTTTTTACCTCAAAATCCCTGTCCCAGATTTTTGTTACTAAACCCCACCCACTTTTAAACAGCCCAATCAAATGCAGAGGATTTGAATCAAATCCAACTTGAGGCTGTTACTCCCCCAAAATTCTTTTTCACTGAGAAATAAGTCACATCATAGGCTCAAACTTCCGTTTCACAAGGCCTTTTAGCACATAGTAATTTGAGAAATTATGACATTAAGAATATTGCAGCTAAAACACTCCATAATATATGGCAAGGTAATTGAAGACACTACCAAAGTTCAACTTGAAACCATTTTTCAGCTTCTCCATGATTCTGGAGAACAAGAAGCGGTTCACTCCCTCTCCGATTGCGGGATCACCTGTTAATTATAAGAAATGTAGAGATTCTGGGTTATTTGTGAACAAAAGACTGCATATAACAAATTCTAAAATTAACTAAAAGAGAAAAAAAGATGAACCTTCAAGTCTGCATTGCATAGGATTTGCCCACTCCACACGGCGTGCTTTATAAAAAGCAATTAAAGCCATTTCCTGGTCCAACTTGCTGCCTCTGAGGTCAATGTGCAAATGCAGTGGCTTCCCTGATGCGTGAATGGCAAGTACTGTCTCCCTGTACAACTGAGCAGCCATTGCCAGGTCTGGTATGGTCTTCCAATCTATAAATGGAGTAAAGATTTAAACACAGAAAAGGCCATCCACCAAACATTTTAACAAGGACCACTAACAGGGGGGTAACAAATAGACTACAAACCCTCAGTTTTGTTGGTATAATTAGAAGGTCCTGAAGAACTTGTTGGCTGATTCTGCAAAGGTGCAGTCAGTGAAGATGTGCCAGATGGTCCTTCCATTGCTTCTAGATCCACTCCACTGCTGTCAAATGAGTGCTCCTCCAGAGTTGATTGCCTGAAAGACATAATGTTTGTCTTTTATCTTTCTCTAATCTCTGAATATGATCAAGGCAGATTCTTGACCCTTTAAATTGTGCAAATGTCTGCTAACTCAAATTGAATTGTCAAACAAGAGAATTTCAATTCTAGTCAAGCATAGGGCCTGGGAAAGCCATAGCGAAACTTTTACTTTATTTCCAAAAAAAGTCACAAGTAATGTGTTGTCCAAAACAATCAAGAGTAAAGTATATTAATGAATTAGTCAACAAGCAAAAACCCATTGACTAGTATTGACTAGTTGATTTAATATCTTGTTGATCAATATTCATGTTGAGACATTTTAAAGTAAGAAGACGACAAACACTTGCAAAAAACATCCAATTACAAAAGGAAAATTTGTTATGCATCAAGGCAAAACTACATGGGACAACAACATACCTCTCATTGCAGGCACTGGCATGCATCTCAATGATGTCATCAGGGTACACTATTTGGCAAATGGGACACACGGTCTCTGCAGTGACTGTTGAAGCTGAAAAAAAGACGAAAACAGTAATCAGCGTTAACTTAAAAGAAAATTATTAACTCAAATCTTAATGTTAGCAAGGCACCAATTTCTTCCCTTACTATGTATAGATTATTTTGATAAAAATGTAAGGCAAAACTTGAGAAATTATAATATGATCATATTATGATTGCAATTTTACACTTCTAATGATCTTTGCAGGCAGGGGAGACATACCAACAACAACATTGTGGGAATTAGGAAACAAAACAACCAGGAAGAGAAAAAAAATAAAGACAATCAGTCCCATGGTTAGACTATAAGAACATCTATCAGAATAACTGAATTATCATGCTTATTCTTCACTTTTTAACAACAACAAACAACCCAGCCCACATTAATCAATATAGCATGAAAACATGTAAAGTTATTATTTAAAGAGTGTGATGCCAATGTACTTATACTTACTGTTCTGACTGCAGGATACAAACGAAACATCCTGATCTTGTTTTTCATCAGCATTCTCATCGTTTTCCTGTTAATTGGATCAGGTTAACATTATCAATGGCACCATTGTAGTAGTAAAGCAATTGCTGTTTTGATATGCATTCGCTGAAAATGAAAAACATTTCATAAACTAAGTCTGTCATGTTAAGGAAAACTTACTTCTTCTGTTGTAGACTTGCCACAAGAGTCTACATGCAGAGCCAAAACTTGTAACGGTAAAATTTCTCCACAGGTTTTGCATTGCGATTTTGGCATTTTTATTCATGGGCATCAGAAGGAAGTGGCGTAGTGTCTATTTCATTTTGAAGTGGAACGATGAAAATCGTGTGTCTTCCATTATTGGACACAGTCTTAAGCAGTTTTGCGGTGTAGCCTTCAGACTCAGGCGGGATCAAGACAAGTTTTCTCTGGCCACTTCCTCCTTCATTATTTTGGACAGTGGGAAAGTGGTCAAATTAACAGGGGTTAAAGTAAGAAAAGGTTTTTGAGCCTGAACATTTGTAACTCTACAACACAGTTTTTTTCTACTTTTACTGCAATACATGATCTGAGTAAGTCTTCCACCTCTGTAAATCAACTACAATAGTAGTGCATGAAAACCTGCGGGTACCCTGTTTTAACTTGTTTTTCAAAAGTCCATTTCAGATGTGTCACACAATGTCAAATCATGCTGTATCTACTTACCAGTTGCCTTATGAAACAGCCATCCACCAGACAAAGTCTCCAGTTTAGGGAATTCAAGCTGCAGCATTGCAGAAATCTTATTAGGAAAATATAAAACAAACCATGGGCACTTCTTAATAATAAATAATCACTTCTAATGATATCTTTAGTACATAATTTTAGAAATGCTTACCTCTGCATGGTTGCAGTGTTCAGGCACTGATAGCATGCATTTTCCTGAGCCTGCTATTAACAGGCTGAGCTCCTGAGACCCCTGTGGAGTTCTGGTCAAGGGTTTTGGGAGTAAATAAAACTGAATATTTGTGGCCTTTGTAGCTGCTGCTGAAACCATTTTAAGTGGCGTAGTAAATCTACGTTTGCCACTGGTTCGTTCTCTTCGAAAAAGAGCAGGAAAAGACCTGTGAAGTAAATTGAAAGGCATGTCATACAAAATCTGAACGCCTCTACATATATACATTGTAGACACATTGTACTTTTTCTGACTTTGACATCTCCTGCTGCACATTGGCCTGCCTCACTCCTGATTCCTGAAAAGTTCCCTGGCTGGGATGCTGGCCCTGAATCTGAACCTGAACTTTGCTCTGGCCTGGAACCTCAACTTGACTTTGACTCAACCCTTGACTGACACTTGCTGATAAGAGAGACAGCAAGTTCCGTGCAGCAGTCTCAATATTGGCATAGTCCGACTTCTGGAAACACATACATACAAACAAGAATAAAGAAAGATTTGAATGATTTTTAAAAACTATCATAAAAGCAATTTTCAGCTAAATAAATACCATCTACTAAGTGAGAGAACTTAAACTGATCAATTAAAACTTCAAACACATATGCACACATTTTATCTGTTCACACTAACTTAGATATAATAAATAACCAACAACTTAGCAATATTGTAACAAGCTGTGTATTCACTGTGGTTGTTTGTGTTCAGTTAGGTTGTACTGAATGGTTCGTTGTTGTGGGGCTCCAGTTAGTGAGAGTTGGGAGAGACGTTGAGTGCTAATGTTGATAGCGAACGATATCTGCCTGTTTCATTGTTTTGGTGTTGGCTACGGCCTAGTAGCCTGTGTTCAAGCTGTGGAGAAAGACCAGCTGAACCAGCTCCTGCTTCGTAGCTCATTATTCCGGGTCACTACAATTATTATAAAAACTTAACTAATTGGGTGAACAAATGATGTTGTATTATGTTGGAATTACACATCTGAAAATGGGCTACATGAATAAAGTGGATTGGATCTGAAGTTATCAGCCTCCCAGTACTGTGTTATTTCAGTGACTTATATATATATATATATGAAGAGTTCAGATGCAAAAGCCTCTAAATGCCATTTAAAATTTTCTTATAGAATGATCATTTTTATCAAGCTTGTATATTTAAGTTCAGTGATTTCACTTAAATGATAATTAATAGGTAATCTTCATTGCCATTTAAGTGAAATTATTGAATTTAAATATACGAGCTTGAAAAAAATGATCATTATAGAAGAAAATTTCAGATGGCATTTAGAGGCTTTTGCATCTAAACTCTTCATATATATATATATATATATATATATATATATATATATATATATATATATATATAATATATATATATATATATATATACACACACACAAGGCCGTAACCAGGGTTTGAAAATTAGTGAGGTCTGAGGTAAGGTGTTTTGTGCTAAGATAACACCCACAAATGCAACTCATTACAATATAGCCTAAACTTTAAAATAGGCATTCTTTTTGACATCTCATTTGTCTCCTTCTGATCTCTATCCTCTTCCTCTCTGTTGCTCTCCTCTTTGTCCTCATATCTCTTTCTGATCTTTCAGTTTAATCTCTTTTTTTAAGAACTACATGTAACATATTTTGCTGGAATATTTTTGCCATTCTACACTCTCTGTTCTGTCTGTTTTGGAGGATAAACATAGTTAATTTAGACCTTCTTTATTGCATCACAATTTGTTATGTAACAATACTGATTACTGTAATAGATTTCCATAATAAACATTGCTATATGGATAAGTAATAGTGCCCTAATTTTGTGCTCTAAAGCAGTGGTTCTCCACTGGTTAGGCCATTGGACCCACGTTTTACCATGGACCCTTTTACAGAATTGGTGCAAACTGCTATCCAAAAAACAGAGTAGAACCCACTCAAAACGACCCACCAATTGATGAACACTGCTTTAATGAATGTTTTTTATGATGACTTTGCGAAAGGTTAACTAAACAGCAGGAGCCGTCTTCCTGCTGGTCAGTTTTTGGCATATTTCATAGTGTAACATACAGATCTGTATTATGCTATTGTTTTTGATAGTGTTGTTCATTTCTTACTGAAAATAACGATGATCATTTGTCTTACCGAATGTGGTATCTTCCTGTCAGCAATTAACTTTATTGCACTACCTTAATCCACTGCTATATTCCTCATCTTAGCCTAACATATCATTGTATACCTCTATCTGTAAAATTGTTTATAGTAATAGCCATCTGTATATTTATTCACTGTACATATTCACCTGTAAATTGTTTATAGTAATAACCATCTCTCTCTCTCTCTCTCTCTCTCTCTTTATATATATATTCAGTACATATCCATGTCTTGCACTTAATCAACCATTGTATACCCTGCACTTGCTGCTATTGCACTTCTGGTTAGACCTAAACTGCATTTCGTTGCCTTGTACCTGTATTTGTGCAATGACAATAAAGTTGAATCTAATCTAATCTAACGTTACAGTGTCTATAGCTTCTTTTTAATGCCTGCCACAAAAAACATTAAAAAATAATAACAATAATCCGAACTAAGTTCAACGCTTGTGTTTTGGGAAAGAAAATGAATATATCACTAGCCTGACATTCAACTTCCCACTTTATTAACTTCCTAAAGTGTCACAATAAGTGGGAAAACGAGTCCAAAAAGACGTATAATAGGTGGATCTGGCAACACGGAGGTTTCACCTAACCCTCACAACACGCTCTCAAGCCCCGTTCACTGTTCTAACGTTACCTTCTACAGCGACATGAATTGCAAACACTCATATGAAGTGGTTTAAAAGGCTAATTAATCATTCAGAGAGCTTGCAATTTTATTTTGAATATAAAAATTACCGAGGCCCGGACCTCGGTGACCTGACCTCATAGCTGGCTACGGCCATTCACCCTACCACGACAGACATTTCTGGAGTTTGATATTTACTAACATTTATAACATTTGATTTTATTCACCAGTCCAGCAAAGACAGCAAACTCACCTGTTGGCCACTCATCTTGTTCAAAAAACGTCCCACACGCTAGCGTTTCTTCTTCTCTTCTCTTTCCATGTCCGTGGCGGCGCCAAGCAAGTCGGTAACAGCGCCACCTGCTGTCGTGGAGTGCGAATTACATGACCGTTTACTAGCATGCGTGTGGATCTGAAGGCATTTGCGTGTGGATCAGCAAGGCGAAAAATTAGTGCCAAAAGTCACGTGACAGTTTTTCGTACTTGTAGAATTTTGTTTTGTACTTGAAGGATTTTTGTTTTGTACTTGAAGGATTTTGTTTTGTACTTGAAGGATTTTGTTTTGCACTTGAAGGTTTTTTTACTCGAAGGATTTTTTTTTGTACTTGAAAGATTTTAGTTTGTACTTGAGGGTATTCTTTGTCATTGAAGAAATACGTTTCTTTGTATATGTAAAACGTACTGTATTTTTGATAGGTAAGTTTTTTTTATTTGCAGAACAAAATGCATTAGTTTGTGAGTGATGTTTTGCATTTGCAAACCACGCTGAGTTTGTTTGTGAATCGTTTGGTGCGAGTAAAACACGTTGTGTGTGTGTGTGTGAGGTTTTGGCATGATCCTAACTCCATACAATACATTCAGGCTCTGAACTGCGGCTCGCGTCAAACTCGCTGTCAGAGGGGAGAGAGAGCGAGAACGCGCATCTGGAATCGGTGTGTGTATACTGCAAACAACGAGTATTGGAACCGAGTCAGATATATATTAACTTTGACAACACTACAATGCCGTTTGTTTCTCCAAACTTTCAGTCCATAAATCACTGTGCGGTTATGATCAGCGGCCCCCCGGCCAGAAGCTGCTGTTGGGCTGCAAGCTTTTTCAAATATCAGGCCTTTTATTGGTCCGTTTACGATCGGATCTCTTATTGGCTACCGAAATGCCAAAAGTTAAGCTTCCAAAGACATGAACTGAACATGCGCCAGACTGATCACGCGCTGTGAATGCAGCCGCGAATCCCGCGATTACCTCCGTTCATGTGATGAATGTAATCCGATCCTGCTGCGTTTGTGCCAAGACGCTCAACCGGTTCATTCATTATCTCGAACAGACACGTTCAGTTTTTAATTGTAGTGTCTCTAACTGAACTGATTTTCTGAAAATGAACGTAGTAGGCAAGTGATCCAGTAATCCAGTAGCCGACTAGCCGCGCCTAGAGTAGGGCAGTGAAGCAGTGCATTCTGGGAATTGTTGTCTTTCATCCCCATGAGACAAAAATACATTTTCTGTGTTTTCTCAGTCTAGAAGGCACCAAATTCAAAAATAATTTCACATTTCTACTACATTAATGACCCAGTTTAAATACAGATTCATCTTCCCAGCGCTGAAGTACCCCTTTAATTACAGTAACGTGAGTAGTTGTAATTCGTTACTTCCACCTCTGATAAAATGTTTCAGTATGACTGGTAAACTACAAAGCCGCACCGCTTGCAGCATTACGGCTACCGTAGTCAGTAAACACCGGTACTGTGCTTTCGGATAATGACGAGAGGGAGCCGGGCAGGTTGGATGCCGTAGTCGCCCAACTGTTCAATTTGGACACTGAAGAAGAAGAATTCGAGGGATTCGTGGACGGGGAATAAACTGAAAAAGTGAGCTTTACGTGTTATACGTAATTGAACAATGTGGAGTTATGCACTAACGTTTGATTTAGTGGTATCCGACTGTTTCTTTTACTACGTGTTTACTGAATTAAGGAAAAAAGTTCCTTTATATATATATATATATATATATATATATATATATATATATATATATATATAATATTTTTATGGGGTTGGGTATTTCACAAATTATGTTTTTATTTAATCAATTCTGAGTGTAATAGCGACTGAAAACATGTTGCATCTGATGTTTTTCTTAATGGGTATTTTGAGAATAAAATAAATAAAAACGAATTACATTTTCCTCAATGTTGGTTTAGATTACATAAAGTTAAAAGAAACGTTTTTTAACACTTTTTATCCGCGTTTGTAATCGAATCCTCGTCCAACTCGCAATGGGTTGTGGGCAATATCGTACTCGGTTACTTACGTAACCTCGGTTCCCTGAGATAAGGGAAGGAGTACTGCGTCGAAGACGCATTGGGAAATAGTCTCCTATTCCCGAATACTGAAGCATTTATAAAATCACGCAGTGCTACTGCACAGTCAAGCGGGGTCGAGGCTACTCGCGCGCTATTGGCTGGCCAGTGGTAACTGCATGAACCAATGGCAGAACAGCGTATCTGAGCGAACCTATGGGCGCCAAGCTCGCGAAACTGAACATAAGCCCGCGAACTGAGTGCAAAAGCCCGCGAAGGGTGCCCTTAAAATACGCTGTAATGCCCCAAAAACGTCAGGTTAATTCGACTGAAGCGAAGATCACCCGTTGTTTTTGCGTCATTGCACGGCCGTCTACGCAGTACTCCTTCCCTTATCTCAGGGAACCGAGGTTACGTAAGTAACCGAGTACGTTCCCTTTCGAACGGTCAGTCGTACTGCGTCGAAGACGCATTGGGAGCCTATTTAATCCGCGTGCTATGAAGCACAATGATATGTACTCCTCGGTTTGAGCATTATAAGGGCCCAAGACCAGAGTTATTGACACATCATGATATACATATATATTTATATATATTTATATATATATATATATATATATCTCCCTTTTCATACTGGGCTCGTAGAGGCCAGCAAGTAAAGTGGGAAAAATTCAGTCATGCATTTGAGCATATGAAGACCCATATGCCTAACTAGTAAGGGCTACAGCCGTTAATACTTGTTATTATACAGCAAGAATCTGTGCCTGCAGCGCAGGGACTTCCAGGCTGTAGAATCTGGTAAAAGTAGATGGTGAGGACCAGCCTGCCGATCTACAGATGTCACCAATAGAAACTCCACTAGACCATGCCCAGGAAGAGGCCATGCCTCTGGTGGAGTGAGCTTTGACACCTATGGGACATTGAAGGCCCCTAGTATCGTATGCTAACGCTTATTGCGTCCACTAGCCATCTGGCTAGACTTTGCTTGGTGACCGGAAGTCCCTTAGTGCGGCCACCAAAGCTTACAAGAGCTGCTCCGACTGCCTAAAGTGGGAGGACCGCTCAATATATGCTCTTAGCGCCCTAACTGGGCAGAGCAGGTGTAACTGTCTCTCATCCTCCGAGGGGGGAAGAGCAGAAAGAGTGATTACCTGTGCTTTAAATGGTGTTGAAAGCACCTTGGGTACATAGCCATGTCTCGGTTTGAGGATGACTTTAGAGTCACCTGGGCCAAATTCCAGACATGATGCGTTCTGAGAGCGCTTGAATGTCACCGACACGCTTAACTGACGCCAATGCTAATAGCAGGGTGGTTTTCAGTGAAAGCGGTTTCAGTTCGGCCGTCTGCATCGGTTCAAGGAGGTCCTTTTAGTGCTCGTAAGACCAGTGAAAGATCCCAGGAAGGCACCGTGGGAGGCGAGGAGGTTAAGCCTCCTGGCTCCTTTTAAGAATTTTATGACCATGTCGTGTCTGCCTACTGATTGGCCAGCTATAGGTGCATGAGATGCGGCAATAGCTGCTGTGTAGACTTTGAGTGTGGATGGGGTGCGTCCTGCATCCAACATCTCTTGTAGAAAAACAAGTATCTGTGATATCTTACATGACACTGGGTTATGGTTCCTGGCTGAACACCAGTCAGAGAACGCTGACCATTTAAGGGCATAGAGACGTCTAGTAGACGGAGCTCTAGCTTCACCAATAGTGTTCAGAACACTCACTGGGAGGTTCTCAAGCTCCCCCTGAGGGGCCAAACATGTAGCGCCCACAGTTTGGGACGGGGGTGCCATATTGTCCCGTTCGCCTGAGATAGGAGATCTTTTCTCAGTGGGACTGGCCAAGGGGCCGCTGACAGCAGCTGAATCAACTCGGGAAACCAGTGGTGGGTTCGCCAGAGTGGAGCCACAAGCAGGACTGTGTGCCTGCCTTCCCTTATCCTTTTAAGACCTGGGAAGGAGCGGAATCGGCGGAAAAGCATAAAGCAGGCAGCTGGGCCAGTCGTGGGCCAGCGCATCCTTGCTCTTTGAAAAATAAATTGGGCAGTGACAGTTGTCTTCGGAGGCGAGAGGTCGACCTCTGCCTTCCCGAATATATCCCATATCATTTGAACAGTTTGGGAATGGAGGAACCATTCCCCCGGGGACACAAGGCCCCTGGAGAGCATGTCTGCTCCCTGGTTCAGTCTGCCTGGCACATGCACTGCTTTTAGCGAGTGCATTCTGTCTTTCGCCCATAGGAGGAGATGTCTGACCTGTTGGTTGAGCCATCTCGACCTGAGCCCGCCTTGGCGATTTATGTAGGAGACCACTGTTGTGTTGTCCGTACGGACTAGGACGTGATGACCCAAAAGACGTGGTGAAAATGTCTCGAGGCTAGCACTACTGCCAACATTTCTAGGCAGTTGATGTGCAACCGTGACTCCGTGTTTGACCACGAGCCGAAAGCCGGTTCGCCCTCGCACAGAGCACCCCAACCCGTGTTGGAGGCGTCTGTGGTGACCACCATTCGTCTGGAAACTGCTCCCAAGCTCACTCCCGACTCGTAGAGGTGGGGTTTTGACCACGGGACCAGAGCTTTGATGCAGCCGTGGCCCACTTTGATCCAGAGCTGGCCTGAATGCCAAGCTTGGGGGGGAACCCGTGAATTCAGCCAGTACTGCAGGGGGCGCATGTGCAGCCTGCCGAGCGGAAGTACTGGGAAGCTGATGCCATAAGGCCTAGCATTCTCTGAAAAATTCTCAGGGGTCTGTTGGTTCCCGTTTTGAATGAGTGTGCAAGCTGCTGTGTAGTCAGAGCACGTTTGTTTGACAGCCACGCCCTCATTTGGGTCGAGTCCAAAATCGTTCCCAGGAAGGAGATTCTCTGCCTGGGAAGCAATGAGCTCTTGGCTGTATTTATTCTGAGACCCAGGCATTCTAGGTGGCTGAGTAGCACAGATTTGTGAGATTGTAGTTCTTCCTCTGACTGGGCCAGTATGAGCCAGTCGTCGAGGTAGTTCAAAATGCGCATTCCCATTTGTCTTAAAGGGGAGAGCTGCATCCATACACTTTGTGAAAGTGCGGGGCGCCAGGGACAGGCCAAATGGAAGGACTGTGTACTGGTAGGCCTTCCCGTCGACGCAAATCTCAGAAACGGTCTGTGACGTGGGATAATTTGGATATGAAAGTAGGCATCTTTCAGGTCTACTGAGAAAAACCAATCCATTGGGCGGATTTGCGCAATGATTTGTTTTAATGTTAACATTCTGAAAGGCCGTTTGACAAGGGCCCTGTTCAGATGTCTGAGGTCTAAGATGGGCCTGAGGCTGCCATCTTTCTTGGGAACCAGGAAGTAGCGGCTGTAAAAACCTGACTCGCTCTGCACTGCAGGCAGAGCCTCTATAGCTCCTTTCATTAATAGACTTTTCACTTCGGTTTTGAGGACGTGAGTTACGTTGCTCTCCACCGAAGTGTGAGTAATGCTCACGAATCGCGGAGGTTTGTGGCGAATTGGGCGAATAGCCCAGCTGAATTGTTTTATAACCCACTGTGACACACCAGGGATTGCTTTCCAAGCCTCTGCCCAGTTGCACAGGGTTTTATAGTGTCGAGCGGCGCGCTGTGTTGCGCGCCGCCGTTCGTGGTGTGGAAGAGAAAGAAGACTCGTATGTTGAACGTTCAAGTTGTTTATTGAACCCGCAATAACAGCGGTAAAATGCAGTGGAGCGCGCGCATAGCCTTGAGCTCGCTGTTCACATTCTTTACATACATAACAACATTTTTCCCCCGGGCCGGAACAAAAACGGGCCGCGGGGAGAGAATTCGGAGTCTTTTGGGGGACGGACCAGCTTGGGCGGAACTCACCCTCCTCTCTTCCTGATCAGCCTGTCAGGACTGCTTCCTGTGATCAGGGTCCAGCGCGATTTTAGGGCGGGACCTTGGCGGCAGGTGGGAAGCGCTTCGCCTGGTGATGACGCTGACGTTGGTCATACGGTGGGCGGGGCTGCACGGGAGCGATCGCGGGCGCGGGAACAGACGCAGATGCAAACCTGCGCTGCTGTTGCTGGTACGGAGCTCTCGGCCGAGCTGAAGAGGCGGCGCTGGGTCTTTTTGGCAGAAAATGCCTCATTGCCTGGGGCGCTTTTTGTGCCGTGGTGAAGCGCTCCGCGAAACCGTCCACCGGGCCGAACAGACCATTTGGAGAGATGGGAGCGTCGAGGAAGGCGGTCTTATCGGCCTCCTTAATCTCCGTGAGATTTAGCCACAAGTGGCGTTCCAACACCACAAGACTGGCCATGGACCTGCCTATGGCCTGAGCGGTGGCCTTCGTGGCTCGAAGGGCCAGATCTGTGGCGCTTCTGAGGTCACGAAAAACCTCCTGGTCCGGACCGGATTCGTCCATAGCCCGGAGGAGCTTCGCCTGGAACACCTGCAGGACCGCCATCGAGTGGAGAGCGGAGCCTGCTTGGCCGGCGGAAGCATATGCCCTGTTTGCCAAGGCTGCCGTGGTACGACAGGGCTTGGAAGGGTGTGCGATTTTGGGCTTCCAGCCTATCGCGGAGGGCGGGCAGAGGTGTGCCGCCACCGACTCCTCGGCGGCAGCTTCTCGTATCCCGCACCGACAGCGCCGTCAATAGTGGAGAGCGCGTGCGAGGTGGATGGGCGGAGGCGAGCGGAGTAGGGAGCGCGCCATGACTTCGCCAGCTCCTGGTGCACCTCAGGGAAAAAGGGTGCCGCTCTCTGCCGCGGGGCCTGCTGGCGCCCCGGGAGATACCATTCGTCGAGGCGGCTGGGTGTGGGCTCCTCAGGGGAAGCCCAGTCCAGGCCCAGCTCGTCAACGGCTTTTGCGAGGACACGGATTAGTTCGGTGTCCGCACCGGCCCTAGCCGCATCGTATCGCTGCTGAGATGTCGAGGGGGCGGGGTCGCCAACGGAGCCCGACCATTCCTCGGCATCGGAGGCGACGAGGGACACGGAGTCATCGTGTGGACCGTCCTCTTCATTGCCGCCGAATGAGACCAGTTCCTCGGCGTCGAGCGGAGGAAGCAGGTCTGATCGAGAGAACGTCACTGGGGAAACGTCTCTCTGAGGCGAAGACGAGGCACGCGGGCACTGGGCCGACGTGAGCTCGCCCGCCTCAGGATATTCAGCCCTCTGGCTCCGCCGCTTTTTCCGCCGGGGTTCGCACGGAAAAGAGAGCGGGAGAGCGCGAGGGGCGGGGTCGCTCTCTGAGAAGAAGGCGATCCGTGAACGGAGGGAGGAGATGGGCATGCTCTCGCAGTGAGAACAGCCGGACCCAGAGAGAGCAGTGTCGGCATGGGCCTTGCCCAGACAGGTAATACACTGGTCATGGGCATCCTCCTGATGCAGGGTTGTTCTGCACCTTACACACAATTGTGACATGTTCTTATTGTACTTTAAGGATACACAGAAGTGTTTCACCGGCGAGCGCAGGGGAGAAGGAGCGACAGCTCGCGGATAGCTGGATGAGCGCTGATGACAGACCGACTCTCGCAGGGGTCCGGGCTGGCTAGCTCGATTCCACTGATAGCTCGTCTCTCGCGGTGAAGGTATGCTTGTATTCAATGAATATTGGTATCAGCGAAGAGTCTTCGCTGAAGGAGAAAAATCTGACGTTTTTGGGGCATTACAGCGTATTTTAAGGGCACCCTTCGCGGGCTTTTGCACTCAGTTCGCGGGCTTATCTTCATTTTCGCGAGCTTGGCGCCCATAGGTTCGCTCAGATACGCTGTTCTGCCATTGGTTCATGCAGTTACCACTGGCCAGCCAATAGCGCGCGAGTAGCCTCGACCCCGCTTGACTGTGCAGTAGCACTGCGTGATTTTATAAATGCTTCAGTATTCGGGAATAGGAGACTATTTCCCAATGCGTCTTCGACGCAGTACGACTGACCGTTCGAAAGGGAACAGCCGTTAGAGTGTGCGTCGATCAGCACTTCAAATTATGAATTTGGAATACTCTTTTCAACATATTACTATTTAGGACTTACTAATTCTATTTTCGAATACTATTTAGTGTGGATAGTATGCGAATTGGGATACAGGGTGTATCTGCAGTATAATTGTAATTAATTGATAAATATGTCCCATACGAAACTACATTTCTAAAAATTCATCCATCCCGAAATAAACAGCAGAATTCAAACTAACCTCATGCTCAGGGCTGTCTGGTGTGGGATTGGCTGTCTGACACTCTGTTGAAAAGAGAATTCTGTGTCTGTTGAAGAGAACACAGGACATAAAGGCACAGTGCTTTTCAAGACCCCAGTATTTCCCAGGCATTGCTTATTCAAGCAGGGACTCACCTCTGAATAATTCTGTAGAGGAAACATCAGGTTTTAAGTCATGGGGTGACCACCAAGCTCTGCAACGGCTTGGTGTGATAATGTTCTTGTCTGCTCATCCTGGCTTGGTGTTTGTGCAACCAATTAAGCTTGGACGCACCTGTTTTGGCTTCATTGAGCTCAGCTTATCTTGGATGTCTTAATTCTACTTTTGTGCAACGGGCCTCTGTAAAGTATTTTTCTAAGGCATGTTTATAAAAGCTACTTAAATGTCCTAATTGAACTAAGGCCTAATCGTGGCTTAGTCTAAACCCTGTCTGTGAAACCAGACTTTAGATCTCTTAGAAATGTAATGTGCTTCACTATTACAACTATAAGAGTGCAAAACAGTATAAGACAATTTAAAATGGTAAAACTTTACAATATTATGTAAACAAATATGTGCATTGTATACTGAAGAATGTGTCCTGTCATCCCTGTTACTTTGGTCAGTCCTGTTACTATGACATCAATCCTATTATTGTCATTAATTTCATAAAAAGTATAAAAATTATATTTGTAACGGCCTTCCAAGTTCTTCCATTGTAACCGTATAGATATTGTATTTTTGACAAAGCCATTCTTTTAATATCTCTCTGGTAAAATATTTAAAATTTTTTAATTGACATGCGATTACCCTTTTAAACAACCCCGTGATACTGCTCATATATGTGAAAACTATATAAAGTAACGCATACGTCTGTAAGAGGCATGCCAATAAAACATGAGGTAGATTAGAAACGTTAGTCATGAAATAAAATAAAAATACTACCCTGATAGGGCACAATACAATTTCTTGTCCATTTAAGCTGTCTTCGTTTAAAGGATATTTAACATAAATCGATTAAATTTATTTTATTTTTTAATTTGCCAAAGTTGAAAAGGCCCTGCTTTCGTGGAATGTCCCGTTTTACTGTTAAGTTTAACTTTGTATTGTTGTTGTATGTCGCGTTTGGACAAAAGCATCTGCTAAATTCCATAACCATGATCATAATCATATTAAAACGTTTTGTTAATGATTTCTTACCTGCTCTATGCAACTTGCATATTAAGAACTCGCGGGAAAAGGAATCCGCTGTTGATCGACAAAGCTCTCCCATCCAGCCGATCAAAATGAGTTACAAATATGAGCATGCGGAGTGTCGAATTAGCCTCTATTCTCGCGAGTTGTGTATTTTCCCTTGAATGTGTACTGGTTGTACCTTGAGGATTAAAATTACAGACAATTAGGCTACTTGACTCATTTTTGCTTCCACTAGCAAGTATGACCAGAATATGTTACAAGTTTTGCATGTATGTACAGGATAACTTCAGCATCACGATGACTTTTCATCAATAATTACGTATTACTATCAGTACTACTACTACACAGGTTAGAACATCATCTATATGCAATATTGATATACATGTCACTTAAGACCAGCGCATACGCATTATAACTAGACTCGCACTCGCATTATAACTAAACGCACTAGCCATACCGAAACCACCATCCAGTACGTATTGGATCTGATCCAGCTACGTCATCGTGCTACAGGCTGCAGCGAGGAGAAGGGTATTCCTGCACAACTGGAGGCTGCAGTTTCAGGACCTTAGTTTTAGGACCGCGGTTCTAGGACCCTAGTTTTTGTGACAGCGCCACCTACAGAACTGGACATCCAAAAACACTTTTTAGGATGGACGACATGGACACCAATGAGACTGTGAGTACCGATATTCATAGTTTTATTTTATAACGTTTAAACGAAGCAAATTTTACATAACCAAAGGTAGAGCTGCTAACTATGAATTAATAAATAATTCCCACGAATTAAGAATTCGTGCAATGATCTATAGATCTGTGAATTTGTGTGCTAGTTTTATTAATTAATTACTACGACGTTCTTAATTCGTGGCCATGATTTAATAAATCATTGTTGATTTTTAATAACTATGGTAAGTAAATCTAGCCAGGACATAAATAAAACTTAAAAAAATGACGAAAGCATGTTGGTGTGAGGTGAAATTTACCTGTAGCTTACTGTATGGGAAAACTTGCTTAATACTCATTGTTTTACCATGTTAAATAAATATAAAATATTTCATAATTAAACTACACTGACTGCCTGATTGCACCAAATATGTGATATCGGCCTGTCCTTGGTGTTGTTTTACAATCGTGAATGAGACTTTTTTTAATAGGCAGTTTTAATAGTTTGTTACAATTTGGCCTAATCTGCAGGTCATACAGTCCATGCTTATCATGTGTTATTTTCTGTCGTGTTCTGCATGGCCAATATGAAGAGATTTCATGGATTTGGTTTGGAGAGATGATAAAAAATATTTTCATTGAGATGATCTCATAATATTCTAACAGTTAAGCTCTCTATTTTTCAAGATGCATATAACAATCCAAAAAGGGAGATCCTTGCCCGAATTGAAGAGATGCACCACATGCTGCAACGACTTTCACTGCCCATTCTGTAGTTCAGCTCTGTTCCGCTCAACAAAGTTGAGTAAGGTCAGAACCCATTTAGAGAGCCATTTCCATCGTGCAGTTCTCCATGAAGGTAAAGTTTTCAAACATTCCCTCAGGAAATGCAATGGGAGTTAAAAATGTGCATTAAAAGCAGCATGACTTTTATGATCAGTTCAATTTGAACAATGATTTAAAACAACTGTCTCTCTGATTTTGTTTTTGGAAACCATACACCTAATTTATATTTTGGGTACATAATTTACACATTAAGTGATCTATAGTTATATGTTCTTGTTTAGGGTACACCATTCACAGATGTGGGTTGCATTGCCGACCACAGTTGCATTACCATTGTATCCACTGCCAGTCAATGCTGTTACGTAAATCTGACTTCATTAAACACCTGTCTTTGTGCAAGGAGAAGCACTCTGTCGTAACCAGCACAATCCCAGCTCCGACTAAGACCATGTTAGCAGTTCCAGCAACAGCAACCATCGCCATCCCATCTCTAACACCAGAAACCATCACCATCCCAATCCCAGATCCGACTACAGACACCACCACCATCACATCTCAAAAACAACAGCAACCACCTTCGTCCCATCTCTAAAAACAGCAACTACCACTATCCCAGATCCAACAACAAAAACCACCACCATCCCATCTCCAACAGCTACCACCACCACTCTCCCAACCACCCCAAGTGAACAGATGCGAAGGGTCCGTGTGAAGGCAATACTAAAGAAAAAGTGTCCCATATGCCACCTTCTCATGCACAAGACAAATTTAAAGAGGCACATTGAAAGGAAGCACACAAGCAAACATAAGGACATCACAGCATCCTCCCACCTTCAGAATGAATGTATCGATCTGGAGAATGGAATTTATACTGTCCACAAATCATTTCATGGTACCAGTATACCTCTGCATGTTCAAAATAAAATATGGGGGGAAAATAATCATGTGTTCTGTGAATCCACCGAGTGCCAGGTGAACATGGAGTTGGCGTGGAGAAGTGGGCTGAAAGCATATCAGTGCATACACCTTAAATCTATACCATACTGTTCATCTTATGCTTCCTCCCCTGTACTTTCTGAAGATACACTTACTGAGATGGTGAACAGCAAATGGTTTGGTGAGGATAAAAAGAAGCTTTGCGTTAATCTGCAAAACCTTGCCAACAGCAACCATGTACCTCTGTCTGTGAACTGCAAAATTGGAACCCCTCAGTCTGTGAAATATATCTCCATTTATGAGCCTACATTGTCATATTACAGTCGATTGGGAAGAGTCATTGTCTCCTATGACACCAAAAAAAATTCATGGCACTGTCCTTGTCATAGGACAAAGAGATCATGCATACACAAATATATAGCAAAATGGCACTTATTTCAAACTCACCATGAACTCTTCAGAAAAGTGCGGAGCACTGAGGAAGTGGAAGTCCTAACATCAGCAGGGGGTGAAAACAGACGTGATGAGACTGATCTGGGTGACATACTGTATCCACCAAAAGATGACCAAAAGTTTAAAGTCATGGTCAAGTATATTCTAAAGAACAAAAAGTTACCCAGTGTACTTCCTGAACATTTGCGGCTTCCATCAGTGGAAAAGGAGTACCCAAGGCATCTAATTCCAGAAGAAATGATGTGCCAGCACTGCCCTGGCAACATACCCCTGAGCGACCCAATCCTTATTACAGAAAAGGCGAAAATCCTCACCAGTTCACGTATTGTTCATGGTAGTTCCGTGATGTAGATTAATTTTTTATTTTTTTTTAATAATAATCTAAGATGGGAGATTTGTTATTTACTTATAAAATTAATTCAATGTTTTGGAAACTGTACTGTGATTTGTTGAATCTTTCCAGATGTTTCTACCTACTGTAAGTCTTGTGATCAATGTGGAACCTACTTCCGGTACCAAGAGTGGAAAGACGGCATACACAATTTTAATGATCGGATACTCCTTGACCTCTCTTTATGTATAACCATAAGGAATATGATACAGGTAGTTTTAATTGAAGTCTGTAATTCAGTCCAGTATATTTGGATTTTCATTATTATGTTTCTCTAGGTCCATACGGCTGTCAGCAGAGTGGTGGAGTATTTGGAACGGACTTCAGGGGTGCAGTTTCCCTCAGCTGATACGATTCTGCAAGGATATCTTCACTTTGAAGCTCTTACAGAACATGACTATCAGTATTCGTGTGTGAACTGTGGGGACCATCCACCAGTGGTCATCATGGACCTCCATAAGAAGGGGGCCTTCAATTTGTCAGGTAAGCATTGAATAGAGTGTTACCATCTAGTATTAATTTTCCCCCTGAGTTTTTGAATTTCTACATAGATTTTACTTTAGTGTAAAGTTTTTACATTATTTCTTTAGTAAGTGACCTTTCACCGCCTCCAGAAGACTTCAACGGAGTGGTTGATATGCAAATTTTTTGGGAGGCACTTTCAGTGGAGAGGATTGGTCGAGGATTTGTTACAAGTAATTCAAGCCAAGCAAACAATTTGTAAATATGTTAGACTTTTTTTTAAAATGAGTGCACAATTGTGTGGCAAACAAAGAAAGTAACATAGTAATAAATGTAAACATGTTATGGATCTATTTCCATGTAAATCTTAATCTATTTTAACAATTATTTGATGTGATATTTTCAAAGGTCAACAAAAAAATCCATTTACAGTTCCACCAAGTTTCCACTTTTGGGCACCATGGATAGGTCCAAAAACATGTAGATCAAACCATGTCCTTAATACAGAATACCAAAAAGTTCGTCCTCCAAAACCGACTGAGGTCTCTGAAATAACAATAACAGAAGATCTCCTGAGAGAGGAACTATACAAGCAGAAGGTAAAAGCACAATTTATTCCATTTCTATTTTTAGTAGCCTTTATTTTCTGAAACATGTGTCTCCTTATATTTTTCATTTGTTTTCTTTTATAGGTTCAAGTGGTTAGGAACTTGTGTAAGGAGTGTGGGTTAGATTCGTCTGGATCACGAGCGGACCTCCTTCTGAGATTGTCCAGTGAAATGAAGTCAAGGCAGACATACGACAAGGTTTTTCAAAAGATCTGGGCTGCTTCAGGTAGGCTACATTTTACATAGTTTACATATAAGCACTTCAAAATTATCTGACATCTTATTTTCAGTGTACTCTGTACTGACGAAACCTTTTTAGTTGGTTAAACAACTTTTTTTCCCCATCTCAGGTGGTTGGGCTGTGATTATGTGCCCGTGTGGCATTGTGTACAGCATTAAGTGTCAGATTCGAGCAGAAAGCCCCCGTGACTTTGCAGACATGTTGCTTTCCTGGAAGCACATGCCAAACATTATCATATATGACTTTGCACGGGGGTTAGCAACCCACATGAACCTTAGAGAACCCGAAAGGTTGCCTTTCAAACCCTTTGAAGGACGATTAAGGCCGCCAACTCCAGACAACTTAGCCAAAGCCAAAGATGGGAAACTGAAGGTCTCACTACCTTGGCTGAATTGTAAAAAAATGATTCCAGACCCTGAAGGCCATCCAGAACTGGTTCAGCAGAACATTATGCCCTGTATGACCGGTTCCACGAGGACAATACGAAAGATCCCCGTGATGTCCTGCGGAAGCTTCACATTGTCCCACAACTGGCTGGAAAAGTAAACAGTCATGTTGCAGAACAGCTATTTTCCAGAATGAAGAAAAATAATTACTTTTTAAACATGGCTTTACCTTCAACACATCTGTTCCTTATGAGGAATATTATACACCATCATAACATTTACAGAAATGAACAACGGCTAGGGAACATAAAAAGGGCTTTTGGAAATGTCACAATGAACAGGCACAGCCAGGCAGTGTTGGGTAATACATTTTTTGGGGTAATTTAATGTTTTAAATGCAGCACATTTATTTCTCAATGTTGAAATAATTATTTTATTTTTAGTAAATGGAGTATCCCCAGAGAAGGTCTCCACTGTTCCAATGGACATTGATGTACCAACTGGTGAGTAATGAGGGACTCATTCTGCTCTTCTCTTGTCAAGTTCTTAATTTAGTTTTTTTTGTATGACAGAAGGTTTATGGAATATCAGTGCTAAGAACAACTTTAATTTAATGGGTAAGCTTTTTTGAACATGAACTGACATGTATGAATAGGAACACATATTCATTTTCTGTTTAAGTTTCAGCAGAGCCAGCGCCCCTCGCTGTGCCCAAGCCAGGGCCCAAGTCAGTGCCCCTCACTGCGCCCAAGCCAGCGCCCAAGTCAGTGCCCCTCACTGCGCCCAAGCCAGGGCCTAAGTCAGTGCCCCTCACTGCGCCCAAGCCAGCGCCCAAGTCAGTGCCCCTCACTGCGCCCAAGCCAGCGCCCAAGTCAGTGCCCCTCACTGCGCCCAAGCCAGCGCCCAAGTCAGTGCCCCTCGCTGCGCCCAAGCCAGCGCCCAAGTCAGTGCCCCTCGCTGCGCCCAAGTCAGTGCCCCTCGCTGCCCCCAAGTCAGTGCCATTCGCTGTGCCCAAGCCAGCACCCCTCTGCTTTTCAGAACAGTGTAAGCCTTGGGAAAAAGAACTCAATCCTATGCAGGACAAATTGGTAAGCTAATTATTAAAATGTGATTCGTTTGACATGTCTCACGCTATTATCTGACACTTAGTTAGGAGTGTTACAGACATATGATGTATGATCTGTATGGGCCTCACCCCACAATGTGCATGTTACCCACTCTGTAATTGCATAGTGTAACCATGAAATAGTTTATCATTGTAATTTTAAGCCATCTGAATGCAAGAATATACAAAAAAGAACTTTTGAACTTACTTTTCTGTATATATTCCTTAGAGTGCACACAAACTCCAAATTTAGTTATTTTTCACATATTGCTGTTGAAAGGACATCAACAATTAAAATTGTATCACAATACCCATCTCAGTTAGTATTCTAGCAGAGACTGTCTGTGATCTTGAGTGAGTCTTATTTAAACAAACATTTGCACAAACAAGAAATAAGAGGTACATTAGTATATTAGATCCGACAGCAGCTGACAGTGTCCTTGATGTTAGTACACAAAGAGAAAACTGCTTTTGACTGAATAACCTTTAGGAGCTTTTAACAAAGATTACCATTTTTTGCTCCTGTACTAATAATAGTTATTTCAGCTCAGCTATGTTCTGGACCTGAGACGGCCTGGAGTGGAAATTATTATAAAAGAAGGACCCACATGTCTTATCCGTGAAGAGTTTTGGAGCCTAGGGTTACAAAGAGACATGGATTCCCAGGTGAGTAGTTGGAAGTTTATTAAAAATAGGAGGGAGAAAGCCATGTTTGTATTAGTTTTTAATGATTGTTTTATATTTGCTTTGGTTGTTTGTTTGTAGATTGGGAATGTCTGCTTTAAATTGATTCAGGAAGCAGCTCAGCAACACGTGTGTATACATGTTATAACATCTCTATATATTATATATACACAAGACCAAAACATAATATATGTGTTACTCTATTCATTCATATTATTGTCTGCTTTCAAAGTAGTTATAAACATTCACAATTTTTTTTTTTTACTATAGGGAAAAGACATATAGAGAACATGTACGTAATTTCTACATGGAAGGACACACCAGAAAACGTGGTTGTCAACTTTCCAGTGAGTATGCACAAAATAAAATATGTATGTGGTTACAAAAATGTAGATCTCCATAATGACAAGACATTTGATTAATGTTTGGAGGATGTTGACATGAAAGACTTGTTGGTGTTTCCAGCATGGACCAACTCAAATGGACCAGAACACTACGTTCTCTGTGTAAGGGATTGGTACTATTCCAAGATACTAGATAGTACATGTAGTGATAGTTATGTTAAATCATGTAAAATCAAACTGTGAATTCCAGGTCTGCTTTTTATTTTAATGACTTTTACTAATGATCTTTTACCAAATACCACATTATAGATCATGAAGCCACTCATGAGAGAGATGGTCTTTTTAGACTCACAGTACGCTATGCATGAGTCTGGATTTGGTGATGCGGAGTACAGAGCAATTTTTAGGTTCACAAATGAGGCATACAGTTTGACATGTTCATATAGCAATTTATACTTTGGCTACGTTCTTATAGCCAGTTCTGATATATTTTGGCTACGTTCTTATAGCCTGTACTGATATATTTCGGCTATGTTCTTATAGCCTGTACTGATATATTTCGGCTATGTTCTTATAGCCTGTACTGATATATTTCGGCTATGTTCTTATAGCCTGTACTGATATATTTCGGCTATGTTCTTGTAATGAAGTTCGATGGTGGAAGGAAGAAGACAGGGTCGGCTTGACTGGGACTTACACACTTTTATTTTTTCTCACGCACACACAGACGCTCTCTGGCGTATACACTCAAAATCCACGATATGGGTCGCCCCGTTTCACACCGGCACACCTTAGTGGCTCGTACACTCAAGTTCCACGATATGGGTCGCCCCGTTCAGTTCTCAGCAATAGCAGCTTCTCTTGTTCACTCTCAGCAGCGTGCGTGTAGTCCCAGTCCAATTCTCTCTCTCTCACTCTCTCTCTGCAGCGGCTTATAAGCGCTCTCTCCACGCCAATTACTGTAATCAGAGACAGGTGTTATCATCTGCTTGACCTACTTACCGACCACTCTGCTCCACTCTCTTTCTCCCGCTGCAGCTTTCGCGGAACCACGCCTCCTCCGCCACATACCCCACTGCCCGACTCAGGCCGGGAGCCATCCGCCTGCAGCCCCCTCCTCCGGGAGAGGAAGTCAGCCGCAGCCATCTGAGCACCCGGCCTGTGGACCACCTTGAACTTAAATGGCTGTAAAGCTAGATACCAACGGGTGATCCCGCGTTGGTATCCTTCATGCGGTGGAGCCACTGCAAGGCGTGATCCAAACAGAGGGTGAACTCCGCCCCAGGAGGTAATAGCGAAGGGTGAGGACGGCCCACCTGATGGCTAAACACTCCTTCTCTATGGTGCTGTACATCGTCTCTCTCTTAGAGAGCTTTCGACTGATGTACAGCACCGGCCGCTCCTCACCCTCCACCTCCTGGGCCAGGACTGCGCCCAACCCCCTGTCCGAGGCGTCCGTCTGCAACAAGAATGGGAGAGAAAAGTTAGGAGCCTGTAAGAGCGGTCCACCACACAGGGCAGCCTTTAACTGGGTAAAAGCCTGCTGGCACTGCTCCGTCCACCGAACTGTATCTGGTTCTTCCTTTTTAGTTAGATCAGTCAGCGGGCTGGCGAGGTCCGAATAATTAGGTACAAACCTCCGATAATATCCCGCCAGCCCCAGGAACTGTCTAACCTCCTTTTGGTCTTGGGTCTTGGGCAGGCCGCAACCGCTGCGGTCTTATTAATTTGGGGGCGCACCTGCCCATGCGGCCCAAGTGGAAGCCCAGATATCTTACTTCCACCCGCCCAATTGCACACTTCTTCGGGTTGGCCGTGAGCCCCGCCCTTCTCAGCGACCTGAGGACTGCTCGCAAATGCTGCATGACGCTGCCAGTCCCCACTATAAATGATGATATCATCTAGATAAGCAGCGGCATATGCAGCATGCGGCCGAAGGATTCGGTCCATCAGGCGCTGAAAAGTCGCGGGTGCCCCGAACAGCCCGAAGGAGCGTAGCAATTGGTGCAATCCAAAGCGGCGTGGTGAAAGCTGTTTTCTCTTTGGTTACTGGAGACAAGGGATCTGCCAGTAACCCTTTGTCAAGTCCAGTGTCGAATAAAAACGAGCAGTACCCAGCCGATCAAGCAATTCGTCAATCCGTGGCATGGGATATGCATCAAATTTCGACACCGTGTTGACTTTTCTGTAATCCATGCAGAACCGGACCGAGCCGTCAGGTTTTGGTACCAAAACGATCGGGCTCGCCCAGTCACTGTTGGATTCTTCTATTACCCCCATCTCTAACATTGCCTCTAATTCGGCCTGAACCACTTCTTTCTTGTGTTCAGGCAACCTATATGGTCGGCTGCGTACAACGACGCCCGGCTCGGTCTCAACGTGGTGTTGGATGAGGTCTGTCCGACCCGGTAGGGGCGAACACGCCGCGAACTCCGCCTGTAATTGTTTGAGGTCTATGAGCTGGGAGGGTGAGAGGTGATCCCCGGGACCAGAGCGGGAGATTGTGACTTTTGAACCGCCTCTGGTCCGAGATCATCCTCTCCACTCACTACCGTCGCCAGCATCACAGCCTCGGCCTCAACCCATTTTTAATAAATTGATATGATATATCTGACGTGCCCGTCCCTGTCGGACCGAATGACCTCATAGTTCAGATCCCCTACTCGTGTGTGACCTCAAACGGTCCTTGCCACTTGGCGAGTAATTTAGAACTAGAGGTGGGGAGTAACAGAAGTACTTTCTCTCCCGGTGCAAATTGTCTTAATCTAGCCCCTTTGTTGTACAGCTGTCTCTGTTTGTCTTGAGCCTGTAACAAATTCTCCATCAAAGCCCCAGAGTGTGGAGTTTTGTTCTCAGGTCCAATACAAACTGAATTTCGTTTTACTAGCGGACGGTCCGTCCTCCCAAGCTTCCCTAATGACATCCAAAACCCCTCGGGGCTGGCGGCCATAGAGAAGCTCGAAGGGGGAAAACCCCGTGGAGGCTTGGGGACCTCGCGGACAGCGAACAAGAGAGGTTCTAGCCATTTGTCCCAATTTTTGGCGTCTTCGTGAGCAATTCTGAATCATGGTTTTCAACGTGCGATTAAATCTTTCTACCAGCCCATCTGTTTGTGGGTGATAGACGCTGGTCCGAATAGACTTAATGCCCAATAATCCGTAAAGTTCGCGGATTGTCCGTGACATAAACGCCGTGCCTTGATCGGTGAGAATCTCTTTCGGGATTCCCACCCGGGAGATTAGGGAGAACAGTGCACTCGCAACACTTTTCGCCAAAATGTTACGCAGTGGCACTGCCTCTGGATATCGCGTTGCATAATCCACCAGGACTAATGCAAAGCGATGTCCGCGGGCTGACCGCTCTAATGGCCCGATGAGGTCCATCCCAATTCTTTCGAAGGGGACCTGCATGAATGGGAGGGGGCACAATGGTGCTTTTGGTTGGGCCGGTGGATTTACCAACTGACATTCACGACAAGACGCACACCAACGGCGTACATTCTCGTGAATGCCCGGCCAAAAGAACCGGGCCATGAGGCGGTTTAGTGTCGCTATTTGCCCTAAATGCCCAGCCATAGGATTATGATGAGCCGCCTGGAAAAGCATTTCCCGACGGCTTTTAGGAATTAACAACTGGGTTGTAATCTGCTTTGTTTGGGCATCTTGGGTCACCCTATACAACCTGTCCTTTATCAGAGAAAAATAAGGAAAAGTGAGCGGTTGATCAGGACGGAGGGGATGGCCGTCGATGGCACAGACCTGATTGAACGCATTTTTGAGCGTTTCATCCTGGGACTGTTCCAGGGGAAAGTCATCGCGTTCCGAAAACACTGGCGTTTCCGGAGCGCTCAGTTCCCCTGGATCAGTGCCCAGTGGTCGCGGTTCCACCTCCCCGCCTGTGCAACCGCCACTTTCCCAGTCTCTTTTTTCCCCCAAGAGGCACCCACACATAAACATCCCAATAATACCTTAAAACCTGGCCAATTTGTTCCCAAAATCAGTGGGTGCCGGAGGTGCTGGTTAACGCCACCTCAACTCTATGTTTTTTTCCCCTGAATAGAAAATCCATTGGCACTAACGGGTATTCTCTCACCTCCCCGTGCACACACCTCACCATAACCATGCGGCGCTTATCCCATGCCCCGGGCTGAATCAGGCTTTGGTGTACAGAGGTCTGGTTACAACCTGAATCCACCAGAGCCTGATCGTACCCCCTTGATACTCACGGGTGTTGGTACAGTCCAGCTTGATCGGGGGCAGCGTGGGGCGCGTCGGGGACCCTGACCAGCGTCCCCACCTCCATCACTGGACACTGATCAATAAAGTGCCCAGGGTCCCCACAACGCCAACACGCCCGGCCCAGGCCTCCCCCGCCCTAGTGGCTGGAAGCAGGCCGGGGGTGGCGTGGAGAGACCAGCGGGCGGCCCGCCAGCGGTGTCGGTTCTGGAGCTCCTCCTCCTCCCCTCGGCGCTGATTGGGTGGTCGCGGGTGGTTCTCCTGAACCACCCATCCTCCATCTTGGGGCCGGCCGGGCACCCCCGCGATACCTAGGAAGCGGGATAGGTTTGGAGAGGCGGGGAGGGGAAGGAGAGAGAGAGAGAGATGCTGATGGTAGAGGTTCGCCGACCCCTCGGCACGCCACCATCTCGTCCTCTGCCAGTTGGATGGCCTGGTCCAGCGACGTCGGGCGGTGGCACTGGACCCACTGGGCAGTCTTCTTCGGCAACCTGGCCACGAACTGCTCCAGTGCCACACGGTCGATGATCCCCTCGACGACGCTTTCATCGGCCATCAGCCACTTGCGGCAGGAGTCCCGGAGCTGGTGCGCAAACACGAAGGGTCGGCCGGACTCGTCAGTGTCAGGAGTGCGGAACCGCTGGCGGTGTTGTTCGGCGTCCGGCCGACCCGCTGTAGAATGGCGCGCTTGAGATCGTCGTAGACCAGGAGATTCTGGACTGGCAGTTGGTATGCGGCTACCTGAGCTTCCCCCGACAGCAGGGGAAGTAGCCGCATCGGCCAGTCCGCCTTGGGCCATTCCCGGAACCCGGCCGCCCTCTCGAATAGCTCTATTAAGGCCTCAGGATCATCCTGAGGCCCCATCTTCGACAGCGGGACGGCCGCGGCTGAGTCGGTGGTCTGTCTCTGGGGAACGGCCCGGATCTCCCGGTCTATCCAGCCCCGGAACAGCTCGCGGTCTTCATGCTGGGCCGTGAGGAGAGCTTCGAAACGTCGCTGTTGCTCCTCCCTCACGGCCAGCAGATCCTGGTGGTGTTCTTGGTGAAGACCGCGAGCGATTGGACGATGTCCGCAAGCGGCGTCTTCGGGCGGAGTTGACATGGCGGCGCGCGATCTTCTCCCTTCCGGGTTTCGGCACCAGTGTAATGAAGTTCGATGGTGGAAGGAAGAAGACAGGGTCGGCTTGACTGGGACTTACACACTTTTATTTTTTCTCACGCACACATAGACGCTCTCTGGCGTATACACTCAAAATCCACGATATGGGTCGCCCCGTTTCACACCGGCAAACCTTAGTGGCTCGTACACTCAAGTTCCACGATATGGGTCGCCCCGTTCAGTTCTCAGCAATAGCAGCTTCTCTTGTTCACTCTCAGCAGCGTGCGTGTAGTCCCAGTCCAATTCTCTCTCTCACTCTCTCTCTGGCTTATAAGCGCTCTCTCCACGCCAATTACTGTAATCAGAGACAGGTGTTATCATCTGCTTGACCTACTTACCGACCGCTCTGCTCCACTCTCTTTCTCCCGCTGCAGCTTTCGCGGAACCACGCCCCCTCCGCCACAGTTCTTATAGCCTATACTGATATATTTCGGCTATGTTCTTATAGCCTGTACTGATATATTTCGGCTATGTTCTTATAGCCTGTACTGATATATTTCGGCTATGTTCTTATAGCCTGTACTGATATATTTCGGCTATGTTCTTATAGCCTGTACTGATATATTTCGGCTATGTTCTTATAGCCTGTACTGATATATTTCGGCTATGTTCTTAAAGCCTTTACTGGTATATTTTGGCTACGTTCATATAGCCTGTACTAATAAATTTTTGCTATGTTTTTATAGCCTGTAATCCTGATATATGATATATTTTGGCTGCGTTCTTATTTTTTAAATTATTTTTCTGTAGAAATATTGCACAAAAGATTGATCCTGGGAGCTGGAGTGAAAAGACTGGACATGATATTGCGGTAATTAATAAATGCATATTTAGCTACTCCAAACAAATATTATTATAATATATTCTATATTCTGCATATCATGTAGATGTCATAATGTAATCAAGATGGCAATGGCTTTCATCTATTTGACGTTACCTTTTTTGTTGCTTTTAGGAATTGCCACGCCAGAACTATGGAAACGACTGTGGGATTTTCATACTTATGGTAAGGTCTTAGGGTTTTTTGCCAAGTATATAAAAGTTTCTGTCAACATTGTGAATACAATTTTTTTCTGTCTTTTCTATTGCAGTATACCCTTTGCATTGTGACAGGTGTGGGGTTTGACTTTCAGGAGGTTAGTTGATTTAAAAAAAATCTGTGTGCACACTCTTCATAATGAAGAAAATGGATACATTATGAACTTAAGATTCTCCTCATCACTGTCACACATGTTTCAGATGGACATGCCTTCCATTCGAAAGTGGTGGTGTCTGGTTCTGATGGAGCGCTTCAAAATAGATGGGTATGACACTAAACAATATATGTATATTTATTTCTGTAACACTTGCTGGTACCATGGTCACAACTGTTAATAGGTAATGCATTCATTTTGGTGACCAAACAGAAACTATGGTGCTTTAAACGTTTTAAACCACACCTCCCAGTCAATCAGACATTTGTGTATGCATTTGCCTATGCGGTACTTTTAGATTAATCTTCTTAATATTTGAAAGGCATGGTCAGCGGTTTGCCTTCTGGACTGATGAGGCCAGAAGCTTGCTCCAGGGAACTCTCCCGCCTGTCTACAGAGTGCCAAGACAGAGTGCCATCTCTGTGAAAGTCCCAGCCCACATTAAGGCAGCCGATGACCGCACCGCAGAGGAAAAAAGACTGGTGGACTTTATTGTAAAGTCACAGGGATCTGAGGAGCATTTGGTGGTACTTTAACAATGTTCACGTTTATTCATCTTTACAGACTTACTCATAGTAAAGATTCACCAAGCTCCTTAATTATGGAAAACATTAACATTATTTTTTAACTATGCTGCAAATTATTTTATCTTTATCTTAAATGTATAAATTCCTTAAAAATAATTGTTTTTGTACCATGGTTTGCCCATAGGGTGTACTCAACGGGAATCCCTCTAAATGGTTACATAAGGTAACCTCTTCCAAGGTGCCTGTCTATCTCGAAAGCGAGGACCAACAGGACATCTTGTGCTCTTATCTGAGGGGAGTGCTGGATAGGACACCAACAAAATTGAGATTCTCAGATGAAGTGCAGTTTATCTGTGGAGTTCTTTTTCCAGAGGTATGCTGAACCATGTAATGTGTTTGTGTGTCCTGCACTTAACAAATGTACTGTATGAACTGCTTGCTAGCGCTACTCTTGCATGGACCCATGCTTGCTGTTCAGTAGTGGTATAATAGTATATTTATATTAATGTTTTTCATAGGCCATCATATATGCCCTGGCTGTCCTCCGGAAAATCTCCTTGCAGGAGGCTGAGCTGGTCTTTCTTTCTGGTCCAATTTATCATTACAGGTCAGAGTAGATTATTAATTACTTTTGCATAATGCCCAGTGTACCCTTTTTTTTAAACTGATATTTCTGTTAACAAAGCAGTGATTGTTCTCTGATAACTATTTCAGTGAGGTGGAAGAATTTAACAGAAAGATTGACCAGCAATTGAGGAAAGAAGGGAGACCATTCAATTGGTGGGTATTGCTCTTAGATACTTAATTTGGAGTTTGCAATTAGACACCAGTAACATGAATATTATGTTTGGCTTTCTCTCTCTACAACTCAAACAGTGCATATTTGTTAAATCAGAGATATATATTTCATTGAACATGTTAAACACATGTTTCTTATTTAATCTCTCTCCCTCTCTCTCTCTCTCTCTCTCTTTCTCAGAGTTGAAGCCCACAGCCATTCTGTCTGTGCAGCAACTGATTGTTCTGTTTTTCTAGTTATGTTGTTGCAAAAATGACATGTAAATAAATTTACATTCTTGAATCATTCTTGAGTCTTGTCTTGCCTCTCTACAACCTTTAAAATATCTGGCTGTAATTCAATGACTGCATATGCTGATTCCATCTTTATTTTACCTGATAATGAGCTAATTAGATCAACTTAAGGAGGTTAAACAATATACAGTATAAATCAAGAAACTAATACTTATAAGATACTCCACTTTTTCAGTTGTCTAAAGATTGGAATACATTTTTAATTTAAATATTTTTTGTATATTAATTGTTTAAATTTGAAATTGTGACTCAAAGCAGGTATGACACACTTTGTAATTAACATCTGAAGCATTTTGTATCAAAAATTACATTAAATATACATATATATATATATATATATATATATATATATATATATATATATATATATATATATATATATATTGATACTATGTACAAACGGGTACTAGAACTGGGGTCCTGAAACTGCAGCCGCCGCTACGTCATCCAGTTCTGTAGGTGGCGCTGTCACAAAAAACTAGGGTCCTAGAACTGGGGTCCTAGAAATGGGGTCCTGAAACTGCAGCCTCCGGTTGTGCAGGAATATACTACTGGCAGCGAGGGGTGTCTGTCCCGCGCCTGAGTGTCGATGCATGCAGGGACCACGACAACCGATAGGGGGCAGTTGCGGACACACACACAACAAATGTCAGGTTTTTGGGAGACAAGGACTTTTGAGAAAAACACTTTTTAGGTATTGAAACACACTGAGAAAATGTTTTATACGGTTTATTTTTATGAGGACAGCCATTGCTCATTGCTCTTTGAAATGTCTTGAAAACTGTCCACACACACATGGTCAACTTCCTGGGCAAAGCTAATGATCTGTGTTAGAAAAACTAATATACTGCCTTTTGCCTACTTTCCAGTATACAATGCATATTGGCTTATATTCTTGTTTAATATTTTTCAATGAATAGTGTGTGAAAAAGTAGGCTATACATCATACTGTTTCAAAGAGTTCTTGTCACATGAACAGCATTGAATGTCCATTTCTATTTATGAGCAAATGAGTGAAAATGGCCTGTATACCTTTCATTTGCCCTCACCAACAACAGAACATTTTACACCCTAAATGTATATATTTTTGATTCATTGCACACCAACTGAAATTCATTGCACACCAACTGAAATATTTCAGGTCTTTTATTGTTTTAATACTGACGATTTTGGCAAACAGCTCATGAAAACCCAAAAATCTAAAAAAATTAATGCAAATCATGAAAAGGTTCTCTAAACGAGCTATTAACCTAATCATCTGAATCAACTAATTAACTCTAAACATCTGCAAAAGATTCCTGAGGCTTTTAAAAACTCCCAACCTGGTTCATTACTCAAAACCGCAATCATGGGTAAGACTGCCGACCTGACTGCTGTCCAGAAGGCCATCATTGACACCCTCAAGCGAGAGGGTAAGACACAGAAAGAAATTTCTGATGAATAGGCTGTTCCCAGAGTGCTGTATCAAGGCACCTCAGTGGGAAGGAAAAAGTGTGGCAAAAAATGCTGCATAACGAGAAGAGGTGACCGGACCCTGAGGAAGATAATGGAGAAAGACCGATTCCAGACCTTGGGGGACCCGCGGAAGCAGTGGACTGAGTCTGGAGTAGAAACATCCAGAGCCACCGTGTACAGGCGTGTGCAGGAAATGGGCTACAGGTGCCGCATTCCCCAGGTCAAGCCACTTTTGAACCAGAAACAGCGGCAGAAGCGCCTGACCTGGGCTACAGAGAAGCAGCACTGGACTGTCGCTCAAATTTTGCATGTCATTCGGAAATCAAGGTGCCAGAGTCTGGAGGAAGACTGGGGAGAAGGAAATGCCAAAATGTCTGAAGTCCAGTGTCAAGTACCCACAGTCAGTGATGGTCTGGGGTGCCATGTCAGCTGCTGGTGTTGGTCGACTGTGTTTTATCAAGGGCAGGGTCAATGCAGCTAGCTATCAGGAGATTTTGGAGCACATCTGCTGAAAAGCTTTATGGAGATGAAGATTTCGTTTTTCAGCATGACTGGCACCTGCTCACAGTGCCAAAACCACTGGTAAATGGTTTGGTATTACTGTGCTCAATTGGCCTGCCAACTCTCCTGACCTGAACCCCATAGAGAATCTGTGTGATATTGTGAAGAGAAAGTTGAGAGACGCAAGACCCAACACTCTGGATGAGCTTAAGGCCGCTATCGAAGCATCCTGGGCCTCCATAGCACCTCAGCAGTGCCACAGGCTGATTGCCTCCATGCCACGCCCTTATTGAAGCAGTCATTTCTGCTAAAGGATTCCCAACCAAGTATTGAGTGCATAACTGAACATAACTATTTGAAGGTTGACTTTTTTTGTATTAAAAACACTTTTCTTTTATTGGTCGGATGAAATATGCTAATTTTTTTAGATAGGAATTTGGGGTTTTCATGAGCTGTATGCCAAAATCATCAGTATTAAAACAATAAAAGACCTGAAATATTTCAGTTGGTGTGCAATGAATCTAAAATATATGAAAGTTTAATTTTTATCATTACATTATGGAAAATAATGACATTTTATCACAATATGCATTTTTTTTAGAAGGACCTGTATATATGGCGGATTGAATGAGGGCACAGACAAAACTGATTTGTAGTGCACCTGTCCCCGGTGGGTGTTTATTGAACAATAAAAGACTGTCTTAAGGTGGGAAGTACTGTGTTTAATGGTTCACGAAGTGAGGAAGGTGCAGGAAAGGTTTATGGCTTTCCAGTGTTTGAAGGGCTGTGCTGATCGGTCAATCCCTTGAATCTGGATAAGCAGAAACGAAGAGAACACTATTAGCAAATCCTGCAGTGGAGAACTAGCTCACCCGTTCCTTCTGTACCAATGATATTCATTTTCACATTCCATGAAATTGGTCAGACATGTTCATTGGTCCTTTGGAAGTGACGTCATGTCACATCAATTACCACAATGTACAGCACCTTGACCTGGAAATTAGAGTTAGAGGCTTTCTGAAAATGATGTTTATCTGCTTACATGTAAGTGTCTTTGTTTTTTTCAGTAGAACACAAATTAAGATTTTTAACTTCAATTGTTGCAGTCTGTCAGTCGTATAATGCATGTCAATGGTACATGACTACAAGCATCATCAAGCATAAAAAAAAAACATGCACAGACAAATCCATATTAAACCCCGCAGCTCGTGACGACACATTGATGTCCTAAAGCTTGGTACATACTCCACAAGAACAATGTATATATATATTTTTTTTTTCAAGGTGGAAAAAACAAGAACAAAATTTGTTCTGCCAGTACATTCCATATACGTCACGAGAAAATCAGGTGCATCTCCGTTTCTCCGCATTAAACCCGCCCACTTTAAATTTCTGACCAATCACACAATAGTTCTCGGACACCCACAAGAAAAAAGTTTTTTTTTTACCTCGAATACGATCTATGTCCGACACCCGTTCAGCGCGCCATTGCTTCCGTTACGTGAGGTCAATGTACATGATCTGACAGAGTGCCAGAAGTGATCTCTCACATGTATCTCTACGCCAGACTGTGTTCATTGACATCACTTACCAGAAGTGATGGCACGCTGAACGGGTGTCGGACATAGATCGTATTCAAGCTTAAAAATGTGTATATAAATACTGTTATTTGTTAGGTTTCTCGCACAAACCGTTCGTTTCATGTCTTAGGACATCAATGTGTCGTCATGAGCCACAGGGTTTAATTTGGATTTGTCTGTGCATGTTTTTTTTACTGTAATAGATTTAGTTTCCATTGACATGCATTATACGACTGACAGACTGCAAAGGTTGGAGTTAAAAATCTTAATTTGTGTTCTATTGAAGAACACATGCTCTGGGGGTTAGCAGATAAACATCACATTTTCATTTTTGGGTAAACTATCCCTTTAAGTTAAATCCGAGGTTTTACAACTTTGAGTAGCATGTTGCATACTGGCATTATAGGTAGTAGTCTTATAGTTTGATAATTAAATAAAATTAAATACAAACCGTTCTAAAGCAGGATAAAACCTTGTATGTGGTTCATTCACTTCATTTTTTTAGATATTAAAAGCTTAAAGAATAATCTCATGTTTTTATTCTTGCTGCTACTTTTACTTTTTTAATACTCAAGTACAATTTTATTGTGGTACTTTTTTACTTTTGCTCAAGTATGATTCTGGCCAGATAACTACAATTTTCACTCAGTTCTTGTACTTTCACTTGAATAAAATTTGAGTACTTTTTACACCTCTGCTGCTTTGTTCATTCTCACCACTTATTTCCTTCATTCCTGTCCCTGTTATTCCAACTTTTCCTAATTAAAAAAAAAAAAAAAAAAAGCCTTTTTCCTCTGTTCTTCATAGTTTCTGCAACTCAACAGCACGCTCTATGCAGTGGTCACCAACCTGTCTGGTAGATCTTCATCACTGTCCCAGTATCTCCCGATTAATAAGTAATAACACATTATCAAGGCTCAAAATTGCTCCCAAAATGTATTCTCTGCAACCTTAAAATTCACACCGCACAAATGGAAAATACTTCCCTTTCGAGAGTACTCTCGTATTGTGTAAGTTTAACTTATGGGAAAACTCCTTTTCTTGAGAATATGAAGCCAAGAATTATCCACCTTATAATTTTATATGTAAAACCCAGTTCAGACCCAAGCAGAGCATACTAGTGCGCTGATTGGCTGTGCTGCGGCAACTGCACAAACATATGGGGAGGTGGCTGAGACTTGCGAAACCAATCGGTTCGCTTCGCGCCCAAGCACGTCAGCTCCCGCCAAAATGGGCGTGGCTTATGAACATAAAAGCCCATATAATGCCCAGTGTTGCCAACTTCGCAACTTTGGCGCTATATTTAGCGACTTTTCAGACCCCTTTAGCGACATTTTTGTGGCAGCTAATATATGATTGATTCCCTTAGTGGATTGGTGCTGTTGAATTGAAGCGGATGTGGTGATCCTGTAGGTTTTGGGTGTATGGAAACAGGCTGAAAGCTGAAACAAATTTAGCTGATGAGGGTCTGTTGGGCTTCTTTTATGTGAGAGTGATTGGAACGAATGTGGCTCTTGAAAGCCTCTGACAAACAGGGACCTGTGCTGGTGCTGAGAGAGGCCTTTTGTGCCTTTTTGGCAGCTGTGGTTGCTGCACCTATGCGGAACAAATGGCTAGAAAAGTTGTCTGCTGGGATGCCGGATTGAATCATTATGGACTTGAGGTGGGTTTTTAAACCAGAAACGTGTGACAGGGCAGTTGGAATCGTTTGTGAAGAGTAGGTCAGAAGGGAGTTTAGTCTGCAAGCTTCTGAAATGTAGGTAGGCTAAAAGGGGTTGGTACAGCTGGATTGGTGATGGGAGGATTGAAAATGTAAATTAAATGGCCTTTTTTCATTTGATCCGTCTTACTTTGTTTGATGAAGTAAGAGATTGTTCCCTTTCGAGAGGTTCCTCGTATTGCGTATGGGAAAACTCCTTTTCGAGAATATGAAGCAAAACTTTATTAATAAAGGTATCTATGTAAAGCGCAGTGCAGCTGCATGGCAACAGCCCAGCGCGAGGAGCGCTCTGATTGGCCGGGCCGCGGCAACTGCAGGAACCTATGGTGAGGTGGCTGAGAGGAACGAACCAATGGGATCGCTCCAGAGAGACCGCCGAAAAAGGGGCTTATATTAGCATACAGGAGGCTATATAAAACCCTGATTCGCCATAGGTGTCAGATTTTATCTCCTTCAGCGACACCGTCGCTGACCTCCGGAATCAAGCAAACCGCCGTCGAAAAGCAACCAGCGGAACATCCCTGCAGCCCTGAGGACGCCGGATTCCCACCGGGTCTCCGCCTTCAGCCACCTGCGTTCCAGCAGCGCCATCCGGCGTGAAATATCCTTTTTTCTGTGTGTCTATGTTGTGTGTGTGCTTGTGTGTGTGTGTGTTGCCGCTGCAACGCCACTTCAAAGAGCTTAAAGGCTTGTTTTATGACTCTCGTTTCGACGCGCCTTAGAAGCGCCGCGGAAAGACGGAGTTCTCCTCACTCTCCCTCTCTCTCGTTCCGTCGTGCTGAAGAAGCGCCGCGGAGAGAGAATGTTAGGGGACATGAGCAAACTCAAGCCGAAGCTCTCTTAACTCTGCCGCCGCCGCGGCTCTTCTTTTCCGCCGCCGCCACAGAGTTTTTCCTCACTGTTCCTCTTCTCTCGTTCCGTCGCGCTAAGATGCGCCGCGGACAGAGACTACAAGAGTAAATTAACTACTCGAGCCGAAGCTCTCGTCACTATGCCGCCGTGCTGAAGAAGTGCCGCGGACAGACAGAGTTTTCCTCACTGGTCATCTTATCTCATTCAGTCGCGTTACCGCCGCAGACAGAGAATACTAGAGTAAATAAACAAACTCGAGCCGAAGCTCTCGTCACTATGCCGCCGTGCTGAAGAAGCGGCGCGGACAGACAGAGTTTTCCTCACTCTTCATCTTCTCTCGTTCAGTCGCATTACCGCCGCGGACAGAGAATACTAGATTAAATAAACAAACTCGAGCCGAAGCTCTCATCACTATGCCGCCGTACGCTGAAGAAGCGGACAGACAGAGTTTTCCTCACTCTTCATCTTCTCTCGTTCAGTCGGGTTACCGCCGCGGACAGAGAATACTAGATTAAATAAACAACTCGAGCCGAAGCTCTCATCACTATGCCGCCGTGCTGAAGAAGCGGACAGACAGAGTTTTCCTCACTCTTCATCTTCTCTCGTTCAGTCGCGTTACCGCCGCGGACAGAGAATACTAGAGTAAGTTAGACGAGCGAACTCGGGCTGTTGGATATGTCAAGAACGCGGCTTAAGTCACAGCTGTTCTCACTGCAGCGCACGCTTACTGCCAAGGAAGTTGTAATGGCTGCCTTGTCATGATAGCCCTTTCCACGGCGCGCGTTCGCTGACTAGAGCGCGACTTACGTCATAGCACGCGCTCACTGTCAGAGCATCACGGCGTCGGAATATGGCTGCCAAGCGAAGCCTTTTTTCACTCGCACTTCCAGTCCCCTCTATTCAGGCGGCTGGAGAGGTTTTTACACTGTAGACAATGTGTCCACTACACAGTGTGCACCCCTACATAAGCACTGTTAATTCAGCCCCACAAAATCACAAATAAATCCCGCCGCAGCCAGATTACACCATGGACTTCCTTACATTCTCCCAGTTCCGTTGGTTCAGGTGACTGAAGATGTAAATATTGCAGTCAACTAGCCTGTGGTCGAACACGCTTGTCTGCACAATAATGCTGTGCGTTTACCCCTGTGGACTCGCTCACTGGCTTGCGCCGTGGGTATTCTACGTAGGTTGCGCCCACTACACAGGGCGCGCCACTGCACATTATTTACAATGACACACAAAAGAGCTTTTTCTATGTAGGAAATGTGCCCACTTTACAGTCTGCACTCCTGCACCCAAGCAGTTTTCACAAAGCGCACTCGTGCCACGAGCAATATAAATGTGAGGCGCACGCCCACTGCAAAGCCAAGCCGCCAAAACCTAAACACTATCCCCACAGTGTTACAAGCTCAGTGTTACAGCACAAGGAACCGGGTTAACAGGCCCCTATTACTAAGCGGCCTGCCCCTGAATCTAATTCACCCCCTTGCTTCATGAGCCCAGGCCTGGCAGGCCATTCCTGGTATATCAAATTGGGTGTTGAACATATAAAACGAGGTTACTCGCTACAGTTTTGCTCGCAAACCCCAGCGATTCAAGCCGTGGCCGAGCCCTCAGTGAGAAGCAGGGTCAGTCAAGTGCTTCTCGCTGAGGTGTTAAAACTGTTTAAGGAGAGAGCGGTGGAAACAGTTCACCCGACGCTAGCGAGTCAGCTTTTTACTGTCGCTAATTCCTCGTCCCGAAAATGGATGGCGGTCTCAGGCCCATTTTTCAGACATCTGAACAAAGCACTTATGACATGCTCGTTCAAGATGCTGACGGTGAAACAGATCCTCGCGCACATTCACCCTGAGGATTGGTTTTTCACAATAGATCTGAAAAACGCATACTTTCACGTTCAGATAGCCCCCCACTACAGGCCATTCTTGAGATTCGCCTTCGAGGGGCAGGCTTATCAGTACAGTATCTTTTCTGGGCACTGTCATAGACTCAAGCCTCATGAACGAGCGGCTTACGTCATAAGAACCACCACATCTTGGTAACGTACATAAAATCGCCAGGGCGGCCGAGATCAGACTCTCTTTAGCGCATGGCTAAGCATCTCCTTTGATGGGCAGAGCACAATCTGAGCTCCCTAAGGGCGGCTCACGTGCCAGGTATTTTGAATCAGGGTCCGGACATGTTATCCAGAGGACCCATTCCCCCAGGGGAATGGTCTCTTCACCCGCAAACGATTCAGCTCGCACAACACTCGCTGACCACTATTTTTCTGCAAACGCAGGGACGCCCTGGCCCATGTTTGGCCCAGACTCCCTCTATATGCTCCCTCCGATCGCGATGCTGCTGCCAACCATCAAAAAGATCGGGGAGACAGTATGCACAGTGCTTTTAAAAGCCCCACTTTGGAAGAACCGCACATGGTTCTCCGAACTGATTCAGCTGTCAGACACAGCCCATGGCCCATTCTGCTAAGGAAATACCTCCTCACGCCGGCGAAAGGGAAGATCTGGCATCCCAGTCCCGAGCTGTGGGCCCTCCACGTATGGCCCATCAACAGGTTTCCGGAAATCTCTCTGACAAGTTATGAACACTATTTCGGAAGCTAGAGCCCCCTCTATCAGGCGTCTCTGCTTTGAAATGGTCAGTGGTTTTCTGTCAGTGTGCTGCACGAAACATCGACGCACACACATGCGAAATGCCAGATCTGCTCGCTTTTCTCCAAGAGCTAATGGACGCGGGTCGTTCACTCTCCACGCTCAAAGTTTATGTTGCTGCCATAGCAGTTAACAACGCTCAGATCGCGGGTCATTCACTAGGGAAAAGTGATCTTATTGTACGTTTTCTTAAAGGGGCCAGTAGATTAAACCCGCCTCGCCCTTCCTCAGTCCCTATTTGGGACCTCACCAGGGTTTTAGAAGCCGTGAAGGGTCCCCCCTCCAAACCACTGCAGACCACGAGCTTGAAGCACTTATCACTCAAAACTGCTTTTCTGCTGGCTTTGGCCTCGATTAAGCGAGTGGGTGGCATACACGCACTCTCTGTGAGCCCTTCCTGTCTGCTTCCTTTACCCGCGTCTCAGAGAGAATAAGACGCAAGCCTATTCTGCCCAGTCAGAGCATTGAGATTGTATCCAGAGTTCTCCGCCCCCTTCAGGCAGTCGGATCAGCTCTTCATTGCTTCGGTGGTCGCACTAGAGGTTGTGCTGTCATGAAACAAAGACTCTCACACTGGATAGCGGATGCGATATCACTAGCATATAGGTCTAGAACCTAACCTGTGCTATTGGCATTTAAGCCCACTCCACTAGAGGCATGGCCTCGTCTTGGGCTTAGTCATGTGGCACTTCCATGAAAGATATCTGTGCGGCGGCAGGCTGGGCCTCTCCGCCCACTTTTATCAGATTCTACAATTTGGAGGTCCCAGGTTTACAAGCAGTGCTTTTCTCTGTCTAAGGGCTCTATCTGCAGCCCTGGCAACACGATTGCTTATATTGCGTTCCGCTTATGCACAATCGTTCATAAGCACCACTACTCTCTACCTTAGATCCGACTATGTCCGGTCAGGTGTTCAAACGAACCACTCTTCAGGTTCTTTCATTCTCCTTATGAAGCCCGCCTGTGTCAGTCTCCCTAGAGGTTTTTTGACTTTCCCTCATTCAGTTGGGGATTTTGGGTCAGTCAGCACGCATGGCGTTTTACATTGTGTTCCCATACGCAATACGAGGAACCTCTCCAAAGGGAACGTACTCGGTTACTTTCCTGAGAGAGGGAACGAGTATTGCGTTCCACGCCGTGATCGTGCTTCTCAGGTGTAGCTTCAGTCGATTTTTAAAACCTGACACCTATGGCGAATCAGGGTCTTAAATAGCCTCCTGTATGCTAATATAAGCCCCTTTTTCGGCGGTCTCTCTGGAGCGCCCCCATTGGTTCGTTCCTCTCAGCCGCCTCACCATAGGTTCCTGCAGTTGCCGCGGCCCGGCCAATCAGAGCGCTCCTCGCGCTGGGCTATTGCCATGCAGCTGCACTACGCTTTACATAGATACCTTTATTAATAAAGTTTTGCTTCATATTCTCGAGAAAAGGAGTTTTCCCATACGCAATACTCGTTCCCTCTCTCAGGGAACCGAGGTTACGAAAGTAACCGAGTACGTTTCCATACATTCGGTAATCTTCCCTCCTCCCACACTCTGTTCTCCTTTCCCTAGATGTTTTAGCATCACGTAGCATAACTGATCTTTTCCTGGAGATCTTGGTTTAGCTTTATTTATTGCTATCATCAACTCTTTGAAAGGTTCATCAATTTTATCATCAGTTTTTTCCTTCCAGTCTAACACACCTGGATACTGATTCTTAGTTCTTTCCGTTCTCATTTTACACTTCTGACAAGTTATCTGAATTGTGAATTTTTACAAATGCTTTTTCCATTATTTCTACCTTATCCTTATTGGAGATTGCTGTACCTTCCTCAGTTATTATAACTGGAATTTCCCATTCCCTCCTTACTCCACCCATCCTTTTTATCATTCCCTAAACCCCAATCAGGTGTTGATCTTCCTATATCATTGCAAAATTTCCTCCAACTTGCCTTTTTAGCTTGACGCACTGTTCTTCTCACATTAGCCTGTGCCTTCTTATACTGAATCAAATGCTGCATGTTTTGGGTGTTTTTAACTAGTTTAAATGCTCTATTCCTGTTTTTAACAGCTTGACGACATTCTTCTGTCTACCATGGTACCAGTTTTTTAATCATCCTTTGTTTACTCCTGGGAATAGATCAACCTGCTGCCATAATAATTGGTGATGTTATTTGTGTGTTTGTTTCATCTATACTTCCAGATATGTCTATCCTTGTTAATGATTCCTCACTTTATTGCTGGAATTTTACCCAACCTGCTCTTCTAAAACCCCATTTTGGTATTCCTTCACCTGGTCTTATTTCCACTCACTCTCCCACTGAGCATGATACTGGGTAGTGATCGCTGCCCACTGTAGTATAATTCCAAACATGCCAGTTACTTATTCCAGCCAAGGGATTAGACACTAGTGTAATATCTAATGCCGATTCATTTCCTGTTGTTATGTTTATTCTTGTTCCTCTTCCGTCATTTAAACACACTAATTCCTTATTATCCATTAAATCTTCTATTACCCTTCCATTTACATCTGTATGTGAACCCCCCCATATTTTACTGTGAGCATTAAAATCTGCACACCATATTACTTTGTGTCTATTATTTCCTTGTATCCTTAATAACTTATCTACTTCCAACCTTTTGCAAGGATTATAGTAGTTTATTATAACAACTTCCTCCCCTCTTTCCCACAATACTACCATTGAATTCCTGGCCATTGGCCAGTAAGCTTGTATTCCATTGTAAGATGATAACCATTACTATTAAGCAATACATGGTGCTTAAAAATATATCTAAATTACGTCACATGCTTTCAATGCAAAATGCTGAACAATTAGTACATGCGTTCATGAGCTCAAGGCTAGATTATTGTAATGCTCTACTGGGTGGTTGCCCTGCTCGCCTAATAAATAAATTCCAGCTGGTCCAAAACGCAGCAGCTCGAGTTCTTACTAGAACCAGGAAGTACGATCATATTAGTCCAGTTCTGTCAACACTGCACTGGCTCCCTATTAAACATTGCATACATTTTAAAATCTTGCTTATTACTTATAAAGCAATAAATGGTTTAGCTCCCCAGTACTTAAGCGAGCTCTTAACGCATTATACTCCATCACGTCTATTGCGGTCTCTAAACTCTGGCCAGTTGAAAATACCTAGAATATCTAAATCAACTGCAGGCGGTCGATCCTTTTCCTATTTAGCACCTAAACTCTGAAACAGTCTTCCTAGCATTGTTCGGGAAGCAGACACACTCTGTCAGTTTAAATCTAGACTAAAAACACATCTCTTTACTATGGCATACACATAGAACATTTTTAACTTTCTTTATTCAAATCAAATGACTGATTGTTAGGCTGCATTAACTAGGTCAGCCGGAACCGGGAACACTTCCCATAACACCTGATGTACTCGTTACATCATAAAAAGAGTGGCATCCACGCTAATGTTAGTCTCTCTGTTTATCCCAAGGTTTACTGCAGTCGGCCGGATCCAGGCCGTGTCCGGATCGGATGGTGGACCTGCATCTGGACATGACCAGCTCATCCTGGAGTGTCTGCTGAGACCGTGTCCATTAGTGTCTCCTCTGAATTCGCCTCACCGGAACGTCATCCTCAATTAACCCGTCTCCGGCGCAATAACTCCGTTCTTTCAAGTATTCATGTTCTTGTGTAATCGACGCGCCATCCTAAATGAACCCGCCTCTGCAAGGCCATACCCAAAATTTCGAATATTCCTATCTAATATGATTTATGACCTGCAAGGTTGCCAGAGTAATAATTATACACTGTTAATAATAGGCCAGAGGAGAACTGGCACCCCGACTGAGTCTGGTTTCTCCCAAGGTTTATTTTTCCATCATGCCCTGATGGAGTTTTGGTTCCTTGCCACTGTCGCCTTTGGCTTGGCTTGCTCAGTTGGGGACACTCAAATTATGATCCAAGTTACTCAACTAAATATACAAATAGAATTTATTAATTTGGTCATATATAATTCTATAAACTATCCAAATTAAACTAGCCAAATCAAATTTTGTTGCAATGTTGTCCTGTTTAACACTGTGAAGCTGCTTTGAAACAATCGTCATTGTAAAAGCGCTATATAAATAAAGTTGATTGATTGATTGATTGATTGCTTCCTGGCTTGAATGATTGGTGAGGTTCTCCCTCACTTCTTCCCACGTCAGTCCCACTAGTCCTAAATGATTTACTGCTGCTTTGACAACCAGCTGTATTTTATCATTTTTTGATTTAACTTCAGCTGTACTGGTTATCACTCCTGCAATAAACGTCACCAAGTCCTTTTTGTCCACATAAATCTTATCACATGTTCTTTGTTGTTGTTCTTCCACCCCCAAATCTGTTTGTTCTATAGTGATATTATCGTGTACCATTTCGTGCTCCCACCCTTCGTGTGTTTATCACTTTCAGTTTTCCAATCTCTTTTACTTTGATTGCTTTCTCAAAATGATCTTCATTAGCACAATTGACTAACACATTTCCATCATTTAGGACCTTAGCATATAAGATCTCCCCTATCTTACTTGCCAGATGTTTTGTTAATATAAACGGGTTGATTATCTTCATGTTTGCTTGATCTTTATCATTGAATCTTATTATGACTATAAAATTCTCATGCATTTCTTTCTTATTTAGCTCATGTGCTTCTTCCTCACTTTCCGAAATCTCATCATTTTAATTTCTTATTCTTTTATTCCCTTTTACATGACTGACTCTCTTTTTTGAAAACTCTCCCTTCAATATTCCCTAATTTTCTTCTTCTTTCTCTTCACTGTAATCCATTTCCACCCACCTACCTACGTCTGATTCATTCACGAAGCAGTCGTGCTCAACCGCTCCTAAAACAGTATTTCCAATGTTTTTTTAATTTCCCGCTTTCAATCGATTACTATTTCCTCGATCACGTCCTGCTGATGTTGCCGCCATTCCTCCTCAAAACAGTTCACTCCACCGTCAAGGAACATTGGTGAGTTGACTGGGTATTTATGTGATCCTCCAGTTGAGCTGATTGGTAGACATGTTGATTACTGATTGCTGACAGCTGGTTGGAATGATATAATGATTGGATAGATTATTCGAAAGTGCTTCTCCCGAACTTAGTTTTTAATGAAACATCGTTTAGTTATTATTTTATTATTGTTTTCAATTTTGCTACAAATTTTAGTTTAGTTTTAGTTAGTTTTATAAATTGTTTTGCTAGTTTTAGTTTAGTTTTTATTTTGTAAACACATTTCTATTTAGTTTTTATATATTTAGTTTCAGTTTTAGTTTTAGTAATTATAGTTTAACAGAGTTACCAGAACGAATTGTAGTGACCAAATCAAGATTTTTAATTTCAGCAAAGTTTAATGTTTACAGAGATTAGAGTTTACTCTTATGCAGACATCTTAATAATAAAAATAAAATATTTTATTTTATAATATGTTTTATTTAATGCCATGTCAGCTCATGGCAAAAATTGAATTACAGGTAACACTTTAGAATAATGGTCATTAGTTAACATTAGTTAATGTATCAACTAACATGAACTAACCATGTGCAGGACATGTGTTACTGTATTTATTCATCTTTGTTAATGTTAGTTAATAAAAATACAGCTGTTCATGGTTTGTTCATGTTAGTTCATAGTGCATTAACTAATGTTAACAAGATAATAATAATAATTAATTAATTATTATTAAGTGAAATAACTTGATAAAAGAGCATTCTTGTTTTAACCTCAAAATATGTTTAACGGAGAGGGGAATCTTACAAAACATGCATTAAGTTGGGTCTTCATCTTTAAGCAAAAAAGCTTGAGTCAAACTATGACCTATACGACAAACAATGGTCTGAGATTGAACAAAGAACCAAATAAATGCAGCGTAAAAATATAACAATAAAAATGATAAATTCCAGATAAACTCATTCATATTAAAGAAAAAATATTGTTAAACAATTAAAAGCTTATTTTAATTTCTTCAGTAGTACAATGTAGGCTAGCAGTGTGATGACAGCTAAAGTCTTCTGAGTACAGCCAACACAACCTGTTGTGAAGACAGTGTGATTAAATAATAAAGTGTGTGTGTGTGTGTGTGTGTGTGTGTGTGTGTGTGTGTGTGTGTGTGTGTGTGTGTGTTGGTATTCCCTACTTTTTTGGGGAAATGTCTTCACACAGATAATATTATTAGTAGTAAATGATTTGTAAAAACAATGATAACACCTTTGAGCCTGTCAATATTTTGCAAACATGAAATCTCAAACACACAGTAGTAACGTTACTTGCTACTATAGTTGCTCCTGCGTCTCTCGTCGCGTATGAAATGGCGTTCTAAAAACAGTGAGCTTAAGTTAAAAGAAGTTAATTTCCCATTTCACTGCCACGGACGCATTCTTTGTGAACAGCCGTTTAGGACTAGCGATGTGACACTCCCTCAACCGACACAGGTCAGATTTTCCACCACAGTAAAGAGCTTATTAATTACGAAAACAAATATTTATTTTTGCAAATTATTAGTTTATTTCAATTAGTTTTTCAGTAAGAGTTGTTAGTTTCGTTTAGTTTCAATTTTTCATTTATTATGATTTTTTAATTTTATTTCAGTTTACGAAAAAAAAAATTTGACCAATAGTTTTAGTCTTAGTTTCAGTTTTTGTTTAAATATGGAGTTGTCATTCATTTTATTTGATTTAATTTTATATTTCCTTTTACTGAAACCCTAAAGAATTGTATGAATACAATTGTACTATTGTCTGTACCACTGGCTAAGAAAAAAGCACATGCTATCAGCATTGTTGGGGTAACAGCTTAGGACCCAGAGACCAGTAGTGAATAATGAAAACCAAGAGTCAGGAGTGCAATTAATTAAAGAAATATTTTACTGAAGAATAGTTTGCCGTTTCATCGGCAAAAGCCAGCTACAAGTCTCACAAGGAGTTTGTAGGCCGTGCTCCTCCTCTACCAGTCTCGTCGTACCGTACATACAATTGTCCCAACAGTTTTACTGTTTTCAAGGTCTAGCCATGTCATTATTGCAAGGTGTATGATTCTGATTGGCTCAGAGAAAATGCACAGTCATGGTAAATTTCGACACATTGTCAGTTAATCAGATGCACGTGTCCATACACGTCAGCTGTTAAAGCTTTCACCCGAACAGGCGCCAGTTTGTCCAGAAAAACAAATCCACCCGTCTCTTAGGAGGCCTGTAATCCACCTCCAATACTGATCTGTCACACAGAATATTGTGCACATACACAGATAAACTGTCTCTTAAAGGTTGGAGCTGATTAAGCTCCAATCCAAAATGTTCCCAAAACATACTGATAGCATGTGCTTTCTCTTAGTGAGAGGTACAGACAATAGTACAGGCAATATTCATCTTGATTCTTTAGTGTTTCAGTAAAAGTAAATATAAAATGAATAAAATATAATATAAGTGAAAGACAAATCCATATTTAATCTCTGGAAGCCGGGCTAATTGAGCAAACACTGTTACTGCACTGCCAGCATGTTAAGGGTGTGTGATATCTCCAAAATCCAAACACACAACAACATGTAGCTATCAAGTGTTTAGTGACACATCACACATCTCTAGGCCAAACCCTCAGTCACTACTCAAAGACCAAATACAAACTTTAGAAAACATAAAAGAACAAACAATCAGTAGATCTATTGAGTAAAATCAACTGGCATTAATCATTAGAAATAGGAGGTTAAATATTAATTTAAGTCTATACCTATTTACAGGTATATTGAAGCTGCAGTGAATTACAGAATTTACTCTTTCAGCATGTTTTGGTGAAGTGCTTTGTTGATATGTAGTTAAGACTCTCCAACCTTGGGAGAGCTGTAAAGCTAGGGAGCTTTTGTGTATGATCTGTGCAGGCCCAATATTGAAGATGGACATTTTCTGCATACGACACCAGACTTGAAGAAGCCTTTCTGCAACCTCTAAGGTCAACAATGATCTAATTCTGGTGATGGGGTGACAACTAGTCTACCTAGTTAAGTGATATGCTCTGCTATCTATCATTGTGTGGAAATTCACCATGACTGTGCATTTTCTCTGCCAATCAGAATCATTCCACATAGCAGTAATGACGTCGTTAGACCTTGAAAACAGTATAACTGTTCAGAAATTGTATGTACGATAGGTGGAGGCGATGAGACTGGTAGAGGGGGAGCGTGGCCTACGAACTCATTGTGAGACTTGAAGCTGGCTTCTGCTGATGAAACTGCAAACCATTCTTCAGTAAAAACTTTAATTAATTGCACTCCTGACCTTTGGTCTTCATTCTTCACTACTGGTCTCTGTGTCTAAACTGTTAAACCCCTAACAATACGTTAATTCATTGACAGATTGTCAGCATAACTTACACAGTTTGTAATAACACAATAACCATAACGCATTGTTCATCAAAAACGTGGGGTTATGAATTATATTGAGAACATCATATATGGAAAGCATGCCGTAATTTAACTTAACCTGTAAATTAAACTTAAGCCGCATTCATCGTGAAGTATGCAAGCGATTTGCAAAGATTAATATAAAGGTTCATAAAACGTTACACTCACTTCTTCTGGAGGTAGTTGAATCAGTGATCTGTAGTTGGTAATAGTTGGTACCGATGCGTTTTTCAGGAGCAGCTTCTTAGCAAAACCTGCTTTATACTGAGCCTCGTTTATAAAGCAGTCTGGTGAGAAATGATTTGCGCAAACATGAAAGCAATGACATTGATGGGGGGAATATTCCCTACGAAAACAAAACTCAGCCACTGTGTCTTCAGCGGTTCAGATTTAGGAACATCAAACTGACTGCTGTGATCGTTATTACACCCAAGAGCAGAACACCACAATCGCTTAGATGCCGTTCTTCTCCAGCGTATCAACAGGGGCAGACTATGATGACAGCTCTCTCAGGGCAGGTCTGTGTTGAAACACTGCTGTCAATTAACAATCGTGGGAGGGGCGTCCGACTGTGTGACGTCACACGGTCAGACGGCTTGATTTGAGACAGGGGAAAACATATAAGGAGATAAAAAAAACACATGATTTTTATTATAAAAGGATGGTTGTGTACAGGCACTGCCAACACACATTTCCATACAATCAACTTGTAAAAGTGCATGTACCATTATATGACCCCTTTAAGGTTCTATAATTCTGTCTTATGTTTGGAACAATAAGACCCACCAGATATCCAAAATTCATCTATAAAATCCAAATCTGTAGGTGTTCTAGGTATGCCAATATTTAAAAACTATTACTGAGCTGCCAATATTAGGGCTTTAATGTTCTGGCTGAATGAGGAACCAGGTAATCTGACCCCTGAGGCCCCCTTGTGGGTACAAATTGTGACTAACTTGGCTGTTGGCACCTCCTTAACAGCACTGCTGTTCTCCATGTTGGATAAGCGTAAAATGTTTAATAAACTAAGCTTTGTGTTAAATAATTCTGTTAAAATTTTAATCAGGTGAAAAATCATCTTTACATACTCCAATTTGTTATAATCACTCCTTTTTACCCATGTGGCTTGATAGATCTTACAATGTTTGGAGGGAGAAGGGTTTATCTTCCATTAAAGATCTTTATGTTGATGGGTGGTTGGCATCCTTTAGTGAGTTAAGAGAGAAATTTGATTTGCCCCATGCACATTTTTTTCGTTATTTACAAATTAGACATTATGTGGAGTACAAAATGTGTAATTTTGAACTCATTCCAGAAAAGCATTTCTTTTTTTAGTTTTTTTTTTTTTTATCCTCCTGACTCTAGGCGTCTTATTTCTAAATTTGTTTGTTTATATGAAAGCTGTGTCACAGCCCCCACTGTAAGATTTAAAAGAGGCTTGGGAGGAAGACCTGGGAGTTGAGCTCTCCATGGTTACGTGGGACAAGTGCTTGGCTATGATACCTGTTCAGTCAACTGATCCAGTACAAAGTTGTTCACCGCCTTCATTACACTACAGCCAAACTGCATAAGATCTTCCCTGCTGTTTCACCAATGTGTGACAGGTGTAAGGTGACAATGGATACAGCTTCTCACGCTTTTTGGTTTTGCCCTTTACTGTCTGTTTTTTGGTCAAGTATTTTTGACTGGTTTTCCAAGGCTTACAATAAGCCTTTTCCACCGGACGCTGAACTTGCAATTTTTGGCCTTTAACGGCACACCTCTTGCTTTTCAGGAGCATTACAGCATGCTCTAATGCTGGGTATGATTGGGGCTAAGAGACTTGAGCTCAAGAACTGGAAATCACCCTCACCCCTTTCGTTCCAGATGTGAATTACGGACATGGTCTTTGTTATACAGATGGAAAGACTCCGGCTTTTGAGGACTGATTCTACTGATAAGTTTTCTGCTGTCTGGGGTTAATTTCTTGGACATTTGGACAAGTTGGCTGTTCAGCCAGCCCCCAGAGACTTCCCTGAGGCTTAAACTTAGGCATCCCATTGTGTGTGTGTGTGTGTGTGTGTGTGTGTGTGTGTGTGTGTGTGTGTGTGTGTGTGTGTGTGTGTGTGTGTTTAGTCCGAGCCAATGTTGTTTGTTCTGTGTTTTAACTTTAACTATATATTTGAAGCGTCTTCGGCAAAGCGGAGATAAATCTCTTTGCATCAGAAGACAATGCTCATTGTCCAACATTTTTCTCCAAGTACAGGGATGCACTAGCCCAGCCGCCCGCTGTATGCTTTTCCTCCGATCGCGATGCTACCTCCAGTCATCAAACGGACCAGAGAGCGCAAATGTGCTGTGCTTTTAATAGCCCCCCTATGGAAGAACCAACTTTGGTTCTCCGAGCTGATTCAGCTGCTAGAAACAGGCCCATGGCTGATACCGCTCAGAAGAGACCTTCTTATGCAGGTGAAGGTGACGATCTGGCATCCCTGTCCCGACTTGTGGGCATTTCATGTGTGGCCCATCAACGGAAACCCGGGAACCTCCTAGAAGGGGTGCTGAGTACTATTTTTAGATGCGCCCTAAACTAGGTGGCTTTATGCTCTAAAATGGTCAGTGTTCTCAAACTGTTGTGCAGTTCAGAACCTGGACCCACACTCGTGTGGAGTGACAGAAATGCTCTTTTTTCTTCAGGTCATTTCGCTGTCAGCTCTTCCCTCGTCTAAAGATGAAAGAGACACAAATCTGCTCTGTCCCGTCAGGGCTCTTAGAGTTTATTTAGGGTTTTCCGCCGCTTCTAGGCAGTCAGAACAGTTTATTGTATGCTTTGACAGTCACACCAGATTATCGAGATGGATAGTGGATGCTATCTCGCTGGCTTTATGAGTCAAAAGGTCTCTGCTGCCCCTTAGGCGTCAGAGCTCAATCCAGTAATAAATGGAATTCTTTTTATATAGCACTTTCAACTAGGGTTGGGTACCGAAACCCGGTGCCAATATGGCACCGGTACTTTCATAACCGGTATGTCCCGGACCGAATCAGAATGCAGATTTCAGTGCCTCATTTCGGTGACACTTAAATTCAAACGTGTATGGTACCTGCCAAGCAGTACTTTCTTTTTAGTCTGACTACGCGACCCCCTGATGATGGGCTCTTTCTGTGAATACAGTGTGGCTAAATCAGTTTTCCCCCACACAGGGACAGTCAACAAGAGGCAGATATGTAAATGTATCAATTTATTACACTTCGGTTACAAAAGATGTAAAAGGTTATTAAGAACAGATCTTAAAAATACTGCGATAAATGACTGGTTGAGTTTTCCTCAGTCTAGGAAGGTCGGATCAGCCAATGCAAAACCCCTGCTCAGGAGGCCCCTGGGGAGACAGAAACAGGAGACAGCAACCCCAAACCAGTCGGAGCATGCAACACAGCAAACACTACACACTTAATATCTTTAGATGCCACTACAAAATATCACACCGTGTCGTAACTACAAGTACACACCAAAACAGTGTCTCTTCCAGTGTGGTCCCCTGACGAGAAGGGGCAAAGCATCAGTGTGGATCCGGCCTTGTACAGGAATAGCCTATGCAGACAACATAGTTAAAGAGGAAAACCACCAGCTTTAATGGCCACTATTATTCAAGAAATAAATACACAATACTATGAATGTGGCATATGAGGGATAGGTCCAAGGGCAAAATCACAAAACCAAACTAATAATCAAACAACCAAAAAACAACAACAAGAACCAAAGACAAGAACAGTGGCTGGCCTGGTCCCTTTTCAATAGAAACCAAACATGTTAGTTGCTAACCTCATTAAACAGCATAGCATAGCCAACTCAAACATAACTAGAAAATATAGGCCTACTTTTCAGTATGCTCAACTGTCCCACAGCACATTGACACAGCATTAAAGAAAAGGTGAATGTTCCATTGCTACAGACAGAGAAAAGCATTAAAACATGTCCCAATGCAGGTATAAAACATTCAATGGAAAATATACAAATTGGGGCATTTACCAGTGCAGCCCAGCATCTCGGGTCACATTGGAGGTGGTCGCACAAATGTTAACCCTCCATGCAGAAGCCTGTGTCCTCCGTGAAGAGTAGACAAGCGCTTCTAGAATTACCCTAATAAAAATGGAATAAATTAGTCTTAAAATGAAATGGCAGTGATTAAACATGCTATACCTAGGGATGGCTGTCGCGAAACTGACGTTTCGACGCTGTGTCGATACCCCGAAGCACAGATGTTTCGAAACACTGCTCCGAACTGTGATTCAACACACCCATGTCACGTGACTACCGCTAAATGAAGCGCCGAAGTGTTTCATCAGGTGCGCCTGTCGAAACTGTTTTGATTGAAAGGGGCGGGAACAAACCACACAGTCACACATCTGTATGAACCTCATTCCCCTCGGTTTAAAAGTAAAGTTAATCCATCTTCACCTCATGGGTTTTGTGAGAGGAGATACATTTTGTGATATAAGTGAGATTTATAGTGTGCTTTGGTTAGTTATATTTAGGCTAGATTTAAATTAGATATATTTACTAAAGGGTATAGACAGTGACATATAGTTAGGATAGATATTCCCCTTATTCCGCCACGCCCACTTTTAAACCGCCGCTCTTCCGCATTTTGTCATTCGACTTCCGCTAAACTGACACGGCACATCCGGTTGTTATTTCAATAGCTCGAAGATTGTTTATTACTAGCTATAACTCCAGCAAAATGACGAATAAAGTTAATTCCGTAAATGTTTTAAATTGGGAGCACGGAGAAAACTTTATACGACGATCAGATGGTCTTAGGTTGTCCCATCCATCTTCATTGGTAACGTGGGTAGACGATATGAAGAAGTGGCCAGAGGTAACCTATGGGGACATATTTAATTACTTTGTCCTGTCTGAAGGAGTTGATGGGGCAGCTATGAAAAATTATAAAAGTACTGAGGCCTACCAATATTTACACATTGGTAAAGTTGGTCGTGTACTGTTACACAATGAGGGTGACTTCGTCTTTTTAAAAGCAAATGTGCACCCCAGCCAGTCGAGCAGTCCAAACCACTCTGCGTGGGTGCTAGTTAGTAACCAAGGATCAGTAGATACTACTGGATGTTCATGCATCGCTGGTTTGGGAAGGTCTTGTAGCCACGCAGCCTCGATATTATGGAAGGTAACAATATCACACACATTATTATTGTTATTATTATTATTTATTATATCTTGCCACGTCCGTGTTAACATAAGTATGTTATAAATGTATAAACTTTAGTATATTAACATGTGTTTGTGATATATACACAGCTGATGACCTGATGACCATCTGCAGGCTAAGTATTGTCAAATCTCTTAATTGTACAGTGGAGTAAGGTAAGTGAATGCACTCAAAAAATATATTTCAGTCTAAATTTAGGTTTTATGTATTTTAATTACAATCAAATGTTCCATTCATTTGAATTTAATAGATTTAACATACGCAAACTAATAAACTTAATGTGATTTTCATATTTGTCATTATGATTTTCATAAATACATAATTTATTAATCACCTGATTCACTGACCTCATTCAGAGTCTAATATCTGATTAAGTGGGTGACGTATTATAAGTTTTGTATTATTCATTAAAGTATAATTGTGATTTTACAGCCTGAGATCGAGCAGTGTTGAAACAATCGGATAATATTAATATTTTACTTGAATTTAGACTGAAATATTTTTTGAGTGTGGAGTCCAGGTAAGTATATGCAAAAGGTAAGGTAAAGGTAAGATTTGGTAGGTGTAAATTAAGTGTAACAAATTAAGTCTAATCATGCTATCACCTGATATAAGGAATAAGGTAGGTAAACATCAAGTGTTCTAATAATGAATCATTTTAATGAAAGACAACTG